>JANAVB010031620.1:749224-979224 GCA_029216955.1 Iris pallida | reverse complement strand
ACGAAGAGAAATCAGAAGAACAAATGAGTTTAGATCCATTACCTATTGAGAGTTGGAATCTCAATACAAAAGCCTAGAAATTAGATCCTTGTCCAACTTGCTTTGGTCCAAGAGCCTCCAATCCTTGCTAGCTAGCCTCTGTAGACCTCTTCTACAGAATAGGAGTGTGATGCAAAAGACTAGGCTCAATTTGGAGTTGATTTGGAGAAATGGGGTGGATTTGGGGAAGAACACAAATTAGGTTTTTGAGGGGGCAATGAAAAGAGGCAAGATACAAAGAAGCGATACTCTTATAGGGGGACTATGTTATGGCCGGCCACTTGCTAGGGTTAGGGTTTATTGCAATGTAGGCTATGGGATTCTCTCTACAATGTAAATTAAGCCCTCAAGTTAAAGGCCCAATTAGAAATTAGGTTCAAGCTAAATATCTAACTTAGCTAAAATATCTAGATATTACTAACCTTGTCTTCTAGTTAGAAACTTCTAATGTAATATCTAGGCTAATGAGTAACATCTAGATTAGGGCAAATCTAGGTTAAGGCTTAATATATTAATTAGCACATTATTAATTAATAAAAATTTAATTTCATCCAAAAGTCATAAATGACCAAAATACCCTTAGGCTAAAAATGTGGTAGTGACAAGTCTACCCTCCTTAAAATAATTTCGTCCTCAAAACTAAAGACAAAACTAAACATATGAGAAGGATATAAAATCATATCTCATGGTCCAAAAAGAGAAGGGTAGCGCTCGCGCATCTCATCCTCCATCTCCCAGATAGACTCTCCTAGAGAATGATGCCTCAATGCGATGGGAACCAAGGGTATCGTCTGGTTCCTCAGTACCTTCTCTCGTCTATCCAGAATCTCTACAGGCTGCTCTGGATAACTAAGAGTAGGGCCCACCACGATCTCGGCATGATCGAGTACATGGCTAGGATCTGCCACATATCGTCTCAACTGTGACAAGTGAAAACTCCACCAAGTGCAGATGATCCTCCCAGGAACCTCCAAAGTCTATTATACAAGTCCGTATCATATCCTCGAGTGTCTGAGTAGTCCTCTCTGACTGTCTGTCCGAGGGTGGTATGTAGTACTAAACTTGAGCTGAGTGCCCAAACTAGTATGTAGACTCTGCCAGAAAAAGAAAGTAAAGCGACTATCTCTATCCGAGACATTGCTCCCCAGAACTCCATGAAGTCTGCCAATCTGACGCACGTACATCTATGCTAGCTTCTCCGTAGACAAACCCATCTTAATGGCAAGAAGTGGGCTGATTTGGTCAACCTGTCTACAATGACCCAAATCGTATTTTTTCTTCATAGTGTACGCAGCAATACTGAAACGAAGTCCATCATAATATGCTCCCACTTCCACTGCAAAATGGGCAATGGCTGTAACATTTCTCCTGGCCTCTGTCTCTCTGTCTTTACCTACTGGCAGACCAAACATCTGGCCACAGAGCGTGTGTTTGCCATTGATTGTAAAAGTACAGAACAATTTTGTAGGAGGACTGAACTTAGACTCACAATACAAACTCGCTCGTACAAAGAAAGCCTAGGAATGAAAACCTAGGTACAACAATCTAAGTACGATTGCTTATTTTTAGTTCTGGGGGGTGACGATAGAGGCTCGGAAAAGCGACGGCAGCTCTGCCTTACTCCTTGGACGATCGGACGTAGCCTTGACTCTGGTGAAGAAATGCTCTCGAGGACTCTTCTACGCGCGTGCCTTTGTCTCTCTGTGTGTCCAGCTGGGTGGGGAGAGTCTCTTTCTCTCTGAAATTCTCCTTCTCTTTTTCTTCCGAATTCTCCAGAATCCTCTCTCTCTTCTTGCAAGGGAATGGCACATTGCTATTTATAGAAGTGGGGATGTGATCATTAGGGTTTGCAATGATTCCCCCTTAAAAAGTCGACGGCCAATCATTTGGACCATTAATCTTGATTGTGTAACGTCCCAGTCCCAAAATACGTATAGGACCAGGATACAGTACATACCAGCAACACTTCACCAATGGGCCAAATCTCAAAATAAGCCCATTAGCGAAATGCTTAAGCTGTAAATCATAATAATCAACCCAGCAATACAATACAATAGAAGTCACAGTTCACAGCTAATCTCATCCATACAGAAAATAAAACATGAGATATCAAGTCCAATAAAATGATACTAATAAAGAAATCTGTCCAACATGAAATATGAAAGTAACTGTGCGGGTAAGACATCCCGAAACCACAGTAAAAGAAATAAATAATCCACTACATGTCCACTGAAAAAATAAAAAATAAAATAGCAAGTCTATGAATGAAGAGACATGTCTCAAGAGAAGTCTTCAGCTACTATCTCGTCCTCCTACGAAGGTGCGTCACCAGTCTCCACTCCAGAACCATAAACCTCCGGGTAGTCCTCGTCTCTAACTAAGCCTGGAGAGATCACCAAGTCCTCAGAGGACTAACAAGACACATAATATACATGCCTACTTTGACAGTTTTAACATGCAAGGAAGGATATGAAGTAGTACAAGAAATATAGACTGCAGAGTAGTACAAGAATAAAATATAAGAAAATGGCATGCCGTCGAGAATCGTGCTGATAAACATGACTAAGAATAAATTGGAATAAACCGCAGCTCAGTGGGGACTCACGGTCCTATAGATCATAGCTCAGTGGGGGCGCACAACCTATAGTAGGTCTCTATCGCAGCTCAGTGGGGGCTCACAACAGAGAGTAGTCAAGTATAGTCATCGTCTATCACAAGGTCCTCGCCTAGAACTACGAGTCAAGTCAAGTCAAGATGTCAACAAGTCAAGTCCATCTCAATTATGTCAAAGGGACACGACAGAGGCTAAGCAATACTACCACTAGACGTGAACACGATAGAAAATATATAGCTAGTAACAAGAGAAAAGAAAGAGTAATAATCTACGTGCACGTAAAATTAGAAAGTATCCATGATATGAAGCGAAAGAGAAATATGAACCAAGTGAGACACAAAAGAATAGCAATATAGAATAGCATGTATGTACTATAAAGTTTGGCAAGGCGTACTTATATGGTGTAGACTCAACCACGTCTAAAATAACCTGTCAGATCGAATGTCCGCGAAAGCTGAACTCCTGCAACTGTCCTCGGATGCTGAGACAGACATTGCCAAAATTCCTAGAATAAGCAAAATAGCTAGGGTAGGCTATTCATAAGTCCAATTCTGGACACAGGGGCAAAATATTAATTTTGGTCAGAACGGTGTCCGCCGTTGGACCCGCTTTGCACCGAAAAGCGTACCAGAGTCAACAGTCTCTAAAGTTATCAAACTATTTGTCTACGAATTCGTTTTGATGATACAAATCCAACGGTATGTCCAATTATGGATTTTGGTGGGCCGTGTACAAAATCGCCCGTTGAATCGGACCGTGGGGCCCGTAAAATAGCGATGCAATCAACTGTCTCGGAATTGGACCAAACTTGGCATATAGGACCAGAAAAACAATACGGTCCTGTTGGCGCAAGTTTTGTCTCGATCTGACGAACATGTACAAAATAATTGAAGAATTTTGAAAAAGGGCCGATACGGTGATTTTCGACGGATACGCATCAAATTTGTCGCTCACACGCGACCAATTTGAATTTCGTTAAAGCCCACACGACCACGAAGCTGTTACGCACCTTTTGATGCTTTTGGTTCGCGACCATGGCACCCAGATTGGCGGGACGCACGTTGGCTCGGGAGAATTTAAAAGTTTTTGAAACTGTTTTTAATGATAAAACCTTGATTTTGCAAACTGATTTCTCTTCACATAATTGATAAAAATTAAAAATACAAATAGGTTAGGAATCCCTACATGTTGTATTTAAGTGTCTTCAAAAAGTTTTTTTGAAATCCCTATTGGTTGACAGGAATCGACCTCCAAAGTGGGCTACTTGGGACTGAGTTGAAACTGTTTTCGTACAGTTTATTGTCGACTTTGCATCGATAGCTCGGACAGGTTATTCTACGATCCTTGAAACTATTTATTGGGATGCCTAGAGGGTTATATCGGGTTCATGTAGGATTTTCTAGTTCGAGAATTCGTCGAGTGTGCTGGGAGAATTCTAATCGCGAAGAAGGGTACCTGGACTGTCGCTGTTGTCGGCTGTCCCTTGCTTTCGCATGTTTGGCCGGCCGTTCAGCGGCGTACGGCGGTGTAGGCGGTCGGTGGTGGCTCGGTTGCAGGCGTACGGGTGTCGGGAAAGGTCGCAAGTCCACGACGAGGTCTCCCAGCCTGAGTTTGTGATAGTTTCCTAGGTTCCTTGAAGAAGTTCGTAATACATATACGGGTTCCTTCGGGGTTTTTATTCAAATGTCGTTGGGATTTGGAGACGGATTTGGACTGGGATTTAGCCTAATCTAGTAGAGAATCATTGCAAGATTTGTTAGGAAAAGATTTAAATTTGTTTGATTCAAATTCGTGAAGGTTTGAATTTGCCAATCTCTCTCGGCCTCACGTTTCCTGTTGGGCTCGGGGAAGATGGGCGTGAACAGTACAAAGCACTGTTCACAAAAATACTTTTTTTCCTTAACTCTTTTTCCTTATCTTATATATATCTATATATATACATATATAAGTATATGTATCTATCCATGTATATACACCATAAAGTTATTTAAATCCAAATAAAATTTAATTGTTATCTATCAAATATATAATTAAGTATATCTACATATAAATTAAATTTACAATAAATCAATTCAATAATAATAATAATACTAATAATAATAATGATTATAATAATACTAATAATAAAAATAATTAAACCAATAATATGTATAGTGTATCATATTACACCATCTTTCCTTGGTCCTAGAAAATCTTATAAATATTCTAAAACAATGTTAAATATTAATAATACACATAATTTACATGTAACAATTTTTTAGAAATTAATTGTCAATTCCCAAAAATAAATAAGAAGTATTTGTAAACGCATGAAATATGCCTACATGGTCGTCTTTGGTCCACTGCGTGCCTACATGGGCTTGAAATTGGTTTGAGCCCGGTTCGGGCTAATTGGGTACAACCGGGTCATCTAAGAATCAATATATTAAATAATAACTAATTAAATGATTTAAATGAGTCTTTTCATGACTTGGCCTGGTTTTCCTAGTTCGGGCATCACTATGGCTAGACCTACCTTAGCATGGCTAATACACCAGTCAAGGCTTACTGATATATCATCTGTGCCACAATTTCTATACGTCTTGTGCTCCAAAACTCAACAATGGCTAAGGTCATATTTAATAATAATTTAAATTTTAAAAATACTCATAAATTCAATAAAGTCCTATTTAAATCAAATAAATAATAAAAAAATAATTCAAAAATCCAAGGATGTTACAGATTGCAACGAATCTGGGAAATTAATGTGGATTGTACCAAATCCTATGGGCAATTAATGTTGATTGCCATGAATTTTCATAATTTGTGATGATAGGCTCGGATCTGCTGCCACGTGTTCGATTTGTCTGACCTGATTTGATTTGGGTAATTATGATGATTGTAACAAATCTGAGTTTGTTATGGTTTGCTAGCAGCCATAACTCCGAGGGGGATAAGAACGCCACGTGTCTCAATTGTTGCGAGGGTCGCCACGTGTTTCATCTGGCAGAGTCACATGAGTGCAGTTTCTAAGTAAGCGCATACGGATGGCCTCTCCACTAATCCTAGCGCATGATGGTAGCAACCGCATGAAGGTGATGGCCACGTAAGGATGGGACAACCGTATGAAGATGGCAGCCGCATGAAGGAGGCGGCCGCATGAAGATGGCAGCCGCATGAAGGTGGTGGCCGCATGAAGGAGGCGACCGTATGAAGATGGTGGCCGCATGAAGGAGCGGTCCGCATGAAAATGGCAGCCGTATGAAGGTAGCGGCCGCATGAGCATAGCAGTCGCATATACGTGGCAGCAGCATAGGGAGCTTCGGGGTCGGTGGATTGTGGCAGCTGTAAAAAGATATTTTCTTCGTTTCCCTAGGAACACACCATCCTGTTAGAGTCATTATTTCGTCTTTATGTCAGAGCTATCACTTATCAGGACTGTTATTTGTTAGAGCTGCCATCAGAGAATTTAATACGGCACTTGCTTTATGGCCAGCTGTAGAGGAGAACCACTTAGGGCGACGTGGCTTATTTCTGAGCCGTATGGAGCTATCCGAGCCGCATAAGGCTCTAAAGGACTTTGAGCCGCATGCGTTTTTTGATGAATTTATGAGCCGCATAAGGCTCCTTCTGTCTGAGCCGTATGAGCCTTTCTTATCATTTTTCATGCTTCTACAAGACCCCCTTCAAAGTTTTTATTTTGCAAAATTGAAATACTTTGAATAAGAAGCATGGCTATGTAAACTCTTCTGGCCGCATAGGGTGTTCCGACCGCATAGACTTTTTAGCCGTATGGACTTCCTAGCCGCATGGACTTTCTAGCCGCATTAACTGTCTGGCCGTATAGGCTCCCTGCCACGTCTCTCTGCTACGTATGCACTTCATTTATTGCCCTTGATTTGCTTTGATTTAAAGCCGACTTTTGGGACAGGATCCCAAGGATCAGCTTTTAAATATTTAGATTTGACTCGATGCCCGAAGAGTCGATTCGATTCTATTCTGTAGCACACGAATCGAAGCGTCCGTCGGTTCATGAGCTCCCCTCCTTCTGCCTATAAATAGGAGCATTTTTGCTCAGAGAGGCTTCTTTACTTTCTCCTATCTTCAACTCTTTTTTGCCCTAGATTGCTGTCTTCGTCTTCTCCGATCATCAATCGACAATGGCCTCCAAGTCTTCCAAAGCCATGGTGAAGGGTAAGGGAGTGGCTTCTTCGCCAGCCATGGCGCCCAAGTACACCCCGACGTTCACCCCATCATTGCTGGTAAAGGTTTTGGGAATGTCGTATACTTCAAAACCCTAACAAAGACGGCTCTGTTGCATACTTTATGCACAAGTCTTTAATGCATCCCTCATCTTCATCGAATTTTCAATTTGTATGGGCCGCATGTATGTCCTACATCTGAGCCGCATAGGGATATACCCCATGTCCGAGCCGCATAGGGGTTTGTCTAGTAGCCGCACAGGCACTTCACAAATTGAACCGCATAATGACCCGTCGTATAGAGCCGCATAAGTCTCTCTGAATCTAACCGCATGAAGCCACCCTAAATAGGACCGCATAAGCTCATCTGGATTGGGCTGCATAAGGCTGTGATGAATCGAGCCGTATGATGCTCCGCTAAGTAGAACCGCATAAGCCCACGCTAAACAGAGCCGTATAAGCTTACGCTAATCAGTGCCGCATAAGCTCATGTTTGAACAGAGTCGCATGAGCTCTTTTAAGACAGAACCGCATAAGCTCGTCTTTAAACAGAGCCGCATAAGCTCGTCTTTAAATAGAGCCACATAAGCTCATGTGAGCCAAAGCACTTAGTTTTGTTTTAGTCATCTTTTGATTTGTTTCTTTCTTTCCTTCTTCAGTGAATCTGCCAGTTAATGTAGCAGGAGAGCCTCTGGTGGGTCGCGCCCAATCGGCTATGGGTTATCGATATGACCACATAGTCGAGTATGTGATGAACCAGCTTCCAAAAGAGCCTTTGGAGAGGCTGAATGCTATCAAGAAACAGTCCTTTCACTTTCTCTGTGCCATGATGAACTCGGGGCAATTGGAGGGGGAATACCTGAAGCCTACGTTCCTTTTTGGGGATACTTTGTCTGTAAAGAACACCCGGGTGCTGGATATATCCGAGAGCTGGGACTTTGTTCTTGATGGGGTGGAGATCCATATCCCTCCGATAGAGCGTTATTTTTCTCTGTCTTAGTTCAATATGTTAACGCTGGATAGAAAGATGGTAAACTCCTTGACTCCAAACAAGTCGGGGATGTTTGTGGGAAACATCCATTACAACAGAAATTTGGGATCAGCGTATGCGGGAAGGGAACCTGTCAGTCAGTACGTGATGGGACTGGCTTCGGGTACCTTTATAAACGTAACGTGTCCCAATTTCATATTCTCTCAGGCTGATACCTTCTTGAACCAGCTTGCTCGCAAAGGGTCATATCCCGTCGGTCGGTTGGCATTGCTGAATTGGATCAACCCTATCCCTGTATGGGCCAACTTGACCGTATGGATTCTACGGAAGTATGTGACTCCCCTGCGTGAGATCGGCCTCTACCACGCCATTCGGGGTACCTGTCATGGTATACCCATAAACAAGCCATTGTTCATGGCTCTTCTGGAGATGTACAACCAGCGAACGGGAACCTTTTTCACACCGGAAGGGGAGCTGGGACTCGCCCTCCATGAGATGTACGTTATCTCCAAGCTGCCCTGGGGGGAAGAAGTCTTTGAAGTGTACACCCCTACGACCGAAGAGCTCGAGGATTTGGATCGGCAGTTCCCGGCTTTGTTGCCGTGTATCGGAAATTGTTATGTCACCACAGTACTTGTCATCAGACGGCTATCAAGAAGGATGGTAGCTCGGAAGGGAGCATTCCTCACACCACCTCCTGGGTCTCATACCTTTTCACACTAGGCGCCTCAGGCCGGGTTTCTTTCCGAGATCCTCAAACTCATGAGGAGGTACAAAACCTGGTGTTAACTGCCAAGAGATCGAGGTCTATGGACGACACATTTGGGAGTAAGACCGAATCCTTTAGTTATTTTTATCATGGTACTCAGCGACTGTCGGAGAAGGGGCTCTTGGTGGGATTTCTGATGGTGTGGCTACTGAACTGCGTAGTCTCTGGAGGGGCAGGTTCTATTGAGAGGATCAGTCGCCACTTTATCCTTCCTGCCGTAAAGCTGGTCTTTGGGGCCAAGCTGGCTCTTCTTCCGGCCATGGTGTGCAACATACTCCATGGCCTTCGTGTCTTTTCTTTCAAGGTCATCGCTCGTGATATGGTGATGAATTTTGAGCGCATAGAGCTGTCATACCATTATCTGATGGGGTGGCTGTTAATGCATTGCCGGTCTCTGATGAGACCTGGAGCAGACGACGGTATTACGGCTGATGACGCTTTCATTTTTCGATTCCACCATCAGCCCTGGGAGTACAACACCATGCCAGCCTGTCGAAGGAAGCTGACGAGAGTGGACGGATATGACTTTTTTGTGTCTGTTCCTCGTTTTACTGCTGAAGAAGTGAGGAGCGTACATGTTGATGGTACCGAACCTCCTCTCCTCTTACCTGAGAAACTGCTCCTTTGGCTGCATAATATCCGTCCAGCACACCTAGTATATCATAACCGCAACGTCGTCTACCTGGAGCCCTACTTGCCCAGCAGGTTCTCTCGCCAGTTCGGGTATAGCCAGTTGTTCTTTGACAGTCCCAGCTCTTGCCTGGGATTTGAAGGTAGCGTCCTGGATGGTATCAGGGCGTGGCATTATTATGACACGGTTCATACTCGAACCACCTTTTGAGTCCCTGATGGTGAGGTGCCAGAAGAGATTTTGTATATGGCAGCCTTATACCATGTTACGGAGAGCAAGCCTCATATTAATTTTGACCTGAGTACCAGCTTCATCGTAGGTACTGGCTTGGCAGAAAAGCCCAAGGGGTCTAAGACGAGAAAGAGGAGGGCGAATGCGGTTCCTGTGCCTGACTCGAAGTCCACAACTGCGGACGAAGAGAATAACGAGCACGATGCAGATAACTCTTTCACTCCGGTGGAGGATGTCGGGGCGGATCAACCGCCTATTATGTCAGATGAGATGGTGGCGGATCAGCCACCTGTCGTGCCAAATAATATGGTGGTGGATCAGCCGCCTGTTGTGCCTGGTCCTATACGAAAACGTAGCAGGCAAATCTTTCCTGTTGGCGGTATTCCTTACTCCCGGAAACGGGATACGATCAGACGTCGCAAGCTAACTATAAAGGAGAGAAGCGAGGACATCGACCCCACTTCGGAGGTAAATTGAGTCACTACCATCTTTATTCAGTTCTTCTTTCTCCTGAACTTTGATTCTAATCATTTTCCTTTCCTCTTGTAGGATTCAGAAGAGTCGGGCTCTCGAGAATCGGCCACTGTTCCTGAAATCAATCCGGTCTTGAATACTTTAATTAATGACATATTTGTGGAGATTATTTCTGCCGAAGCCCTCTCGGCGGCAGCTGAGGGATCTCACATTGCTGAGGCCTCAACGCAGGGCGACGGGGGCTCCGCTGAACCCGTTCCTGAGACCGTTAAATTTTAGCAGGGTGACACTGATCCAGTAGTATCTTCTTCAGGGGCGGCTGGGGCAGAAGAGCCAGCTGAATTCGGCTTGGAGGTTGCTGGTGAGGGGACTATGGCGGCTGTGAGCGAGCCTCAGCCTCCACAACCCTCCCCTGGTAAGATAAGCCAAATTTTGACTAGTGAGGAGGCCCATTTTCTCTATCATAACATCCTTCGGGTTATGCTGATTGATGGTTGCTCTGGACATACAGGTCCTGCCTCTTCACTACCAATGACGGATATTGTCAGGAAAGGCTCTACCAGTAGGGATCCAGCGGGAGGGAGTGTGCCCCCTCATTTTCTGACTTATATTGAGGGGCCTTCCGCTGGCTCAATGCAACCGGGGCAAGGAGCAATGGTCCGTGCGTCCTCCTCTGCTCATGTGGCTTCGGGGCTCGACCTCTCCGCCTTACCGAGTATCCAGGTTCTCCGAGCCGCGGAGGAGGAGGTAGCTGCTATCCATCATCTTTTTTGCTAGGAATTTGTTTCCCCGGTGGCAGGGGTGGCAAGTTCTGGCGTGTCTCCTTCGACACTGCCAGCTACACTTCCTCTGACGCCGTCCTCTATGGAAGTTCTGGATGAGGCATCGCAGGATGTGGTTGACAGTTTCTACCACCACTTGAAGAGAGGGGTCGAAGCTACTGTGGAGCGGGGGACCCCTTTTGCTTTGGCCCGACAATGCGTCCGAGGCCAGATTGACATTCTTAAATCCCTCCCTGGTGGGGCAGGGATAGCTGCGCTTCTGGAGCCCAAACTAGTAGAGGCTGATCAGCTCGTGGCCCAGTTTCTAGTGCTACGGCAAGCTGATCTGTCTGCAGCAATAGATCAGAAGCGGGGCTTCCTTACCACCATCCTGGAGAAGGTAAGGGCTACACGAGATAAGTCCAAACTGACTATAATGAAGGACCTCGGTGACCTATCTCTTCGATATGATCAGCTGAGCCACAGGAGCAAGGATTGTATAGCTCGGGAAGCGGCCGCCTCTCGTGGAATAACTGATACAAGGGAGCAGATCCTCGAACTCCAGAGGAAGCTGGCCTTCTTGGAGTCTGAGCTTGAAGCTTCCCGTACGCATAAAGAGCTGATCGTCCATGAGGCCAAAAAGGTCTCCGAGCTTCTGCTGGTCTGGCGCGTGCTTTGAAGAAGCTCGAGGATGGCTGGCGGGCGCATGCACACCTAGAAGACGCGGAATGGCTGGCTCAGGAGGCCGAGCGTCGGGCCAGACAGGGGTTCGAGCGGTCGACTGTCTTGCTGAGGGACCGTCTCATGGAATTGTGTATCGCTGAACCATAGTCAGCTTTTTTTCTTCTTTTGTTTTCGTTGCTTTCCTTTCTTGAGGGGGACGTGGTCCCCAGAACATGTAGTACTTTTGCCTTTTAAATAAAAGAGTATGCTTTATTCTATCCTTCGTTTGTACTGCTTATTGTGTTTGTAGTGGTATGGTATTGGCCCCACTGGGGGACTGTTTGTGGACTTGTTACCCTTGGTATACCTTGGTTTTAGGTACAGATAACAAGTTGATGGGGATACTTGGAACAATTCCATAGTGAGGTGGCCATGGACGTTCCCGGTATCGGAAGAAAGAATGCCATAGAGCAGCTGGGCTCCCGGGGCATGATGAGAATTTTACGATCAACAGAAGACATTTGTGGTCAACTGAGGACGTTTGTGGGCCTATTATCCTTGGCGTACCCTCGGGGTTTTTTTTGGTACAGATAATAAGTCGAGAGAGAACCAACATACTTACTCAGAGGTAATGAAGACATGGTAAATATGAGGGTTTCTTCGATGAAGCCTTCCTACTCAGAGGTAATGAGGACATGGCAGGAGTGGGCTCCATGAAGGGATACATAGAATGACTCAGAGGTAATGAGGACATGGAAGTTCTATGTGAGGGGTGGTTTGTTTTTGATGAAAGGGAAACAACTTAGAGGTAACATCGACGTGGTTGTTTCGGAGAATTTGTGGATCTGTTACCCTGTTTGTGTACTGGAAGTGCGGGTATTGGATCATAAAGAGGGAGCTCTGTTAGGAGGAAAGTTCAAAGGTATGATCATACATGACTTACTACCTAAAAGATGCGATATAGATTTATCTGTAGTGACCAAGATGTGAGTTCAGCAGTACATGCGGGTACATAACTCAACAGTCTGGGAGATTTGAAATCGGAATATGAGTTCAGCAGTACCAAAGGGCACATAACCCATCATTCAGGGATATTTGGATTTGGAATGTGAGTTCAGCAGTACCAGGGGGTACGTAACTCGACAATTTTAGGGAATTTGTAGTCGAAATGTGAGTTCAGTGGTACCACAGGGTACATAACTCGTCATTCTGGGATATTTGTAGTCGAAATGTGAGTTCAGCGGTACCAGGGGGTACGTAACTCAGCAATATGAAAGATTTGGAGGATGTCCTTTCAGACATAATACTTCTTCAGGAACTTGCCGTTGATGGGCAACATGAGCAAGTCTCTATTTTGTTTTGCGAGGCGGTAAGCTCCATTGGAGAATACAGCATCGATGATGAATGGGCCTTCCCACTTTGGCTGGAACTTGCCGGCTATTTTGTGAGTCATAACCACCGGCCTTCGAACTGCCAGAACGAGATCGCCCACTTGGAATGTTCTGATTTTAACCTTCTTGTTGAAGGTTCTGGAGATACGGGCTTGGTACAGCTCGATTCGTTGTTGAGCTAACAGGCGCTTCTCGTCTAGGGCTTCCAACTCTTGCAGTCGGCGATGGTGATTATCATCTGTTGTCAGTCGGTAGACGAGAGCGACACAGAGTGAGGGGATTTGAGTCTCCAATGGAAGAACTGCCTCACTTCCATATACTAGAGAGAATGGCGTGTTCCCAGCGGCCGTCTGTACTGTAGTGCGGTATGCCCATACGCATTCGCCAAGCTTTTCATTCCAGTCGTGTTTTTTTATGACACAAATTTCTTGAGAAGCTTGATGATTGTTTTGTTGAATGCTTCAGCCAGACCATTAGCCGCCGGGTTGAATGGTGTTGAAAAAATATTCTGGATTCGGTGTTTGTCGCAAAACCGATAGAAAGCGTGGCTTGCAAACTGCGGACCATTATCGTGGATGATCCTTCATGGCAGTCCAAATTGGTAGATGACGTGTTGCTTGAGGAAGCTGATCACGTTTGAAGTCTTGACTTCTGCCAGCGGAATAGCCTCCTCCCACTTGGAGAAGTAATCTATGGTTGCGAGTATGAAGTGGTATCCTCGGGACGAAGGTAGAGTGATTGGACCAATGATGTTCATTCCCTATGCTTCAAATGGCCAAGATGCCACTGTCGGATGTAGAAACTCGGATGGCTGGTGGATGAAATCTGTATGGACTTGATAGGCTTTGTATTTTCATGCATAGTTAATGGCATCTGCAACCATCGTGGGCCAGTAATAGCCCATTTGGCGAAGGCGATCTTGTAATTTTGGGCCGGGCTGATGGGCTCCACAAATGCCATCATGAGCTTCACGCATGGCTTCTTTAGCTTCTGTATTTGACAGACATCGAAGCAGTAATCCATCGTATGATCGCCGATATAGTATTTTTGTCTCTGTATCGTAGAAGAATCTGAGGGAACGTCTTCTGATAGAAGTGGCTTCCTTCGAATTCTCTGGCAGGATGTCATAGACCACGAATTCGATGAATGGTTGTCTCTAGTCTGGTGCTTCGTCGACTGTCAGCGCAGAGTAACTCTCAACATATTGAACATTATTTCTGGGATAGACCAACTCACGGCCTATGATTTCGACCAAGTGGTGAGCTTGATTTGGAACTGCTAAGGAAGCGGCAAGGCCTACTAGGGCGTCAGCTTCAATGTTCTGGAGCCGGGGAACGTGTTCTATAAAGAACACTTCCAAGGATGAGATGATGTCAATCGCTATTTGGTGATAGGGGATCATGTCTTCATGACGCACTTCGTACGAGCCCCGGATTTGATTGACGATTAGCTGCGAATCGCCGTACGCTTTAAGATACTCTACCCCCAGTTCCTTTACAAGTCAGAGGCCAATAACCAGAGCATTGTACTCGGCCATATTGTTTTAGCAGGTCTCCGTGAGGGAGTAAGCCCGATTGATCACCAGCCCGAAGGGAAAAATCAGTACCACTCTGACTCCAGCGATAATATTGCCCTTGGGCCCCGTTCTGGAAGCACCGTCGAAGAACATTCGCCATACGACATCATGAAAGGCCACATTTGAATTGGCGACCTCATCTGGAATCTCTTCGTCTATCCTGGTTGACTCCGATCCTGGATGAGCTGCTAAAAAGTCTGCCAGAGCTTGACCTTTAACAGCCTTCTGCGGGACGAAGATCATGTGGTAGGGAGACAATAAAACCGCCCAGGTAGCGAGGCGAGAGCTGAGGGCACCTGGCTTGGTCATGAGGACCCTGAGGGGATTGACTCTTGATATAACATGGATGGTTTGTCCCGTGATGTAGTGTCGCGTCTTCTGAATGGCGAACACCAGAGTAAGGCACTCATTTTCTACGGTAGTGTATCGGTGTTTCGGCCCCATCATCATTCGGCTGAGGTAATATATAGCCTACTCGTGGCCTGCATTATTGTTTTGCGCTAGTAAAGCACCGAGAGAATGCTCCATTGTTCGGACATAGAGCAGGAATGGTTTTTCAGCAACCGGGGCTACCAGGATTGTAGGGTTCGTCAGATATTCTTTGATGCTGTCGAAGAAGCACTGGCATTCTTCATCCCATACGAATGAAATGCCCTTCTTCATGAGGTGGGTGAATGGTTGACATCGTCCGGAGAGGTTGGAGATAAACCTCATGATGTAGGCCAGTCTTCCTTGAAGGCCTCGAAGTTCATGGAGATTTCTTGGGGGACCCATTTCCATGATTGCCTTCGTCTTCTCAGGGTCTATGTGGATACCTTGGGAAGTAATGATGAAATCCAAGAACTTTCCACTTGATACGCCCAAGAAGGATTTCGTAGGATTCATTTTCAAATTGTGCGCTCGTATCAGGTCGAACACTGTCCTCAGATCCTGCAGATGGTCTCCTTTAGAGCGGCTTTTAACAACGATGTCGTCGATGTAGCATTCTA
This sequence comes from Iris pallida, assembly GCA_029216955.1. NCBI lineage: Eukaryota > Viridiplantae > Streptophyta > Magnoliopsida > Asparagales > Iridaceae > Iris > Iris pallida. The sequence continues at coordinate 963,914 of JANAVB010031620.1, read as the reverse complement.
TTCTCTGGTGCATGTGGTCTCTAAAGATGATGCTCATAGCAATTTGATAGGTGGCGCCAGCATTCTTTAAACCGAAAGGCATGACTGTGTAGCAGTATGTGCCAATTGGTGTTCGAAATGATATATGTTTTTCGTCATCAGGGAACATCTTGATCATATTGTACCCCGAAAAACCATCCATAAATGGCATACGCTCAAAGCCACAGGTGTTGTCAATCAAGATATCGGTGATAGGGAGGGGGAACTCATCCTTAGGACATGCCTCATTCAGATTACAAAAGTCGATGCAGATTCGAATCTTTCCATTCTTCTTGAGGACGGGTACTATATTGGCGACCTAGTCTGGATGCTGTTCCTCGCGGATGAAGCTGCTGGCTATCAGTTTATTGACCTCAGCTTCAATGGCATTCATGACGTCGGGGCAAAATCGTCGTTGTTGTTGCTTGACCGGTTTTGCGTCCGGACGTATGTTGAGCTTGTGAAGTACAACCTCGGGGTTCAGTCCTGGCATATCTTCGTAGCTCCAGCGAACACGTCGATATATTCTTTGACGAGTTGTAGTAGTGATTCTCGCTCTTCGTCTGTCAAATTCTTGCTGACGAAGATGGGCTTTGGAGAGGACTCATCACCAAGATCGACTTGTACAACCTCATCCTCGGTGGGAGGCTCTCTTTGTTCGAACCGCTTCTTCCATTGTGCATCTAGTTGTTGTGGCCACGGCTCTAACTCAAGAAGTTCAGGAATGTCTTTATCTTCTTCGTAGGCATCGGCAAATGCCATATTGACGGACCAGACTTGCCTGAGCATGTCCCCGATGCTGACATCCGAATCGAAAGTGGATGATCCGGTTGAGTGTGAGTGCCAGTCGCATTCCTCGTCTGAGCTTTCAGGGGTCGTTGCCGGTGTAACATAACCTAGCCCACATCTGGTTTTGTTGTAGTAGTCTCATGGTATACCAGCCGAGACCGACAATTGCAAGGGTAACCGTCGTCCAGTGTCGTAGTTTAAGCCGTTGTAGTTTCCATATCATACCCTTGTTTTTGCATGAGGTACTTGGATTGGGAACTATACAGATAAAGGGGCAATCTCCCGATGTCGGATTCGAGATCAACTTCTTCTACCCTAAAGGGTTGTGGGTCATTCTTCCGGCCGAAGATGATTGGATGATCCACTTCCTCGATTATGCGGTAAGTATCTTCCACTGGAGTAAGTTGGTTTGCGGTGCAGACATTTGTTACCTGTGTGTGCAGGTGAGTGCCTATACAGTGTTCCATAGCGTACATTGTACAAAGCTTATTAAGCTCAAGATAATTCAAAGATAACCCTTTATTGATGAAGTAAGGTATCTTTTCTAGTGGAATTACATCATCTGCGGATGGCACATCAGTGTAAGCAGCCACATACTTGGCTAGTTCTGACTCTTCTTCAGCTACCCCCTGTGTAAATGAAGGCTGAGAGGATGACTTAGGCAGGTTAATCATCAGGGGCTCCATGGGTGGATCCGAACATGGAGTAGTTGGCGTACTAGCCATCCCCAACTTGGTGCTTGGTGTTGGGCAGGGGGTTGTTGGCTGGCTAGCAATCCCTGGCCTAATGCTCGGCTGCCGATTCATTCTAGGAAGACGAATTGTCATTGGCCTAAGAGAGGGATTGAGCTCCTCTGTTCGTTGCTGGCTAGTTTTAGGCAGCCTGATTGTTAGTGGCTCTGTCGTGGGTCTTGGCGCTCGGCCAGACCTTGGCAGTTGGATTATCATCTGTTCTTCCTGTGCAGAGAGGCTAATTGCGTTCTTATGCAGAGTGACTGTAAGGGGCACAGTTATGCCAGTTTTATGGGCTTGGAGGTGGATCGTCAGAGGTTCTTCTGATCCAGTTGTTGCCTCAGTTTGAGCATGAGTATCTCTTTTGGAGAGATGCTTTTTCAACTTCTCGTACAAGCATAAATCTGAGTAGTAGGATTCGACCCATTTGAAGGGATCGATGTCGGCAAATTCGGTCCTCACGAAGCCGTGCTTGTCGACGTACTTGAAGCATTGGTGCAGTGTTGAGGGCACGATCATGTAATCGTGTATCCAAGGACGCTCCAGGAGAATGTTGTAGGAAGTGTCCGCATCTATGACATAGCAGGTCACTTCTGACTGAAGGTCGCCGATTTGGCACTTCAAGCAAATTTTCTCGATCGGATAGCTTCTGCCTAAATTGAAACCGCTGATGGTAGTGCTTGTCGGCGTTAGGTGATGCATTGGGATGCGCAGATGATGTAGTAGGCTCTTTGGGATGATGCTTATGGAAGAGCCGGGATCAATATGCATCCGATCCACCTTGACATTGCCAAAGTACCCAATATAATACAGAGGGCGATCATGCAGGTTGGTCTTGATAAGCATATCTTGCGGAGTGAAGACGATGTTGGGCATTGTGTCTGTGCAAGCGTTGTCCTAGAAATCTGTAGGCGGGTTCTCCCCAGTGAGATTGGACTGAGCCAGATATACTTCGGCATTCTGGAGCGCCTCACTCAGTACAACGTGAACATCTTTGGAGAGCCTTAGGAGCTCGTATAGCGACAAGTTGGCCGGTGTGTTAGCCAATTGCGCAAAGATGTCGAAGTTGTAGGGCCTCTCCAGCCCATGAGGCGTCTCTTTTCGGAGCGGTTTATCAAAACGAGTCTCCTTCGGCCTGGGCTTGTCGCTCGTCGAAGGCTGTGAAGGTCCTGGAGCATCAGCAGCTGTTGGCTGATGATCTTCAGCCGAGTTACCCAGTGGCAATTGGGTTTGTGCGCCGGAGAGGGTAACAATAGCAGTAGCTTCTTCGAACTCTGCTGAGATTGTGCTGCATGATTTGACTTTTCCATTCTTCTTCTTTATGGTGGAGGGAGGTACGGACTGAGTCACCTCAGGTACCAAGTCCGGATGGACCCACATGATCTTCTTCTGTGATGTGGTAAGGGGCACTAGACCAGAAGCCTGATCTCGGGGAGATGGAAGGTTGGTGACCTCCATCTTTGCTCTGGGGACAGGTACTACTCCATCCTGATTTTTCGTCGGAGGGAAGCTGCCGAATTGTACCGACACCAGGTTGGCTGCTACGGTCACCTCTTCGAAATCGATGGCCAAGGCCTTAGAATCGATAAGATGCTGGATGTATCGCTTCAGTTGGTAGCAGTCATGTGTAGCATGGTGGACATAACGATGGTAGTGGCAGTACTTGGGGCTCTCCATTTCCACAGGACGAGGTTCACGCCTCAGAGGAGGGAGCTGAATTCGGCCTCCCTATATGAGCATGTCCAAGATGGGCTTGACATGGCCATCCTCGAAGGAATAGGTCATCTGAGGCCACTGCTTCTCTACTGGCTTTGGTTCAGGCTTTGGGGCTGTGTCGGCCACCATAGCCTATTTTTCCTTGTTGTCTCGATAGTTGGAGGGGTTACCCCCATTGTTACTGTTGGTTCTAGGACGCTTGGCCTTGTCCTCTCCTTCCGAGACGTATAATCCCAATTGGCGAGCTTTCTTCAATTTGTCTTCTATGCTAGTGGCGCTGATAATGAAAGTGTTCCAATCCTTAAACTGACTTTCACCCATCCAGAGGCTAATCGTGGGAAGTAGCCTCTTTTGGCAAATTTCAATTAAGGAGGAATCAGGGTTACCGGAAGGCAACTTCATTACGGTCTGGCAAAACCGCTCGATATAGTTCCTTGTCAACTCTTTTTCTTCCTGAACAACATCCATGAGGGTAGACATTGTCACATCTTGTTCTATCTCATAGAACCTCTCCAGGAACATACGTTTGAAGCTAGTGAAAGAATGGATGCAGTTGTCCGGCAAGTTACGGTACCAGTCGAAGGCGACCCCCTGCAGTACCCCGATGAACAATCGTGTAAGGATGGCATCATCATGAGGCAGATGGTCGGTTGTGACATCAAAGTAGGTGATGTACCTCCTTACAGATGTCTTCCCATCATATGGATTGATGTGGAATGGTTTATATTTTGGTGGGAAGGGAACATCTCTCCATGCAGCGGGATACGGTTGTCGTATCCTGAGGTCTTGACAGTTTTTTTGGGCATAGAATATGGCCCAGAGCTCCTGGACCTCTCTTCTTGCCTCTCTGGCCTCGTCTGTAATGGTGGGGGCTGATATTTCAGGAGGATTATCACCCGAGTTTGGTGCAGCTGAATTCGAATCCGTATTGACTGTGGGACCCAAGCTTGTTTGGCCAGGCGTTCTTCCTTGTAGAGTTGGAAGGGCCGCTTTGATCTCGTTCACGGATTTGACTAAGGCATACAGTATGGCCTCTAAAGTATCTATGCATTGGCGATTACTGGGACCGTCTTGGTTGCTATCCGTCATGAATACCGTCCTCACATGAGGAGAAATAGAAGGAACGGTAGAGGACGAGCCCTCTGAGTCATACCCTTGTACAAAGAAGTCGTCAGGGTATGTAGGAATGTTCTCCTCTGGTTCGGACTCAGAAAGAGAGGTACCCCCAGCTTCAGAGCTTGCCTCGTCTTAAGAATTATGGATGTCCTCGGGGACGTCGGGATCTGCTGTATCTATTATGTAACACCCAGTTTTCGAGATGAGGGTATTTTTGAAATTTTGTAATTATAATTATTATTCATTGATATTTATTTCACATTATGATTTTTGGTAATTTTTAATAATTTTTAAACTATTTAAAAACTGTTTTAAGTCATGACTTGTGATTTTGATGTGCTGCTAGTGAAACCTGAGAGACTGCATGACCTAGAGCCTAACCACGTCATTAGGATGATTAAATTATTATTTTTAGCCTAGGAGTATTTGGTCATTTTGACTTATTTGAATTATTTGGTGAATTGTTGAATTGTTGAATTGGTGAATTTCTGGTTGACTTGACTTGTTGAGACCTAGTGAGCTAGCCTAGAAGCTAACCCTAGCCATGGTGACCCTAGTCTAACTTAGGTTAACCTACATTTAGTCATTAGAAACTAATTTTAGAATGAGGGGATTTGGTTTAGTGCATTTAAGTCATGGTTCATGGTTTCATGAAATGACTTATGGCTAAATGATTTATTTTGATCATGACTTGGCCCATGGCCCATAACTAGAGGCCCTGACCCTAACCAAACCCTAAATGACCAGCCATAGGGATCCCCACCCTATATAAACACTTATTCTCTAGGGCTTGCCTCCTTCTTTCATTCATTTCAACATTGGAGAAAGAAAGGTATTGTCCCTCTTCCAAAAATTCCCATAAATCTATTTTAAGTCCTTTTTAATCCTAGTTTCTTGCATTAGAACCTAACACTCTCCTATTTCCTGATTTTGGAGTTTAATTCCAGCTTTGGCACAATTTGGGGCTTTTGGCATCAAGAGAAAGAATCCCCCATTTGGAGCTTTTCCAAGCTTTTTGCACACATAGGTAAAACCCTCTAAATTGATTTATATTTCAATTTTCTTTGCATGTAGGGCTAGATCTAGGAGACCCCTAGGTGTCCCCAAAATTTGTGTGGAATTTGTGTCCGTTTGGTGTCCGTATCGGGAACGTGTCGTATTGTTTGGTAGGTGTTTGATTAAATGCCACTAAGGAATTTATTTTCGATTTTTGTAAATGTAATTAAATGAATTTATAGATCTAAATGTGTATATTAATCTTTGTGAAGACTGATTTAATTTTTGTGTCGATTTCGTATCGAAATGGGGTGCGGACACGCTGCACGACACGCGTGTGTGCTGTCCTGCTACCTGTGTCCTGTTTCTCGCTGGACACAGCATTTCGACACACAAAACTTGGTGTGGAGAGTAGGGCAGTGACTGACAAGTCACTCCCCAAGTTTCATGACACCTCGTTTCGTGTCGGACACGAAAGCAAGGCCACACGGGTTTTGCACTGGCCGTGCGAGCGCGATCAGAGACCACTGATACGTGTCGCGTGCTCAGGACACGTGTGTCGTAGACACAATGCAGACACTCGAGGACGTAGCCCCATCCTTGGCGCACCCTAGGACACGAGCACAAGACCTACGGTGTCGTGTGTCGTGTCCTAGCTTGCACTGCACCTCTGTACGAGGCTGCTGACACTGTTATTTCTGATACCTTGGTTTTCTTCATTTTGGACACCTATGTCCTGATTCTTGGACACGAGGGGACCCTTGGGAACTCGTGTGATGTGTTCAACCACTGCCACCTTGTCTCGATTTGGAGTTGAATGGGATTGAGGACTGGAACACATGTATGTGCACAGTTTTTGAATTTTCATATTGATTCCCTGTTCTAAATGAATTCTGATGTTTTAATTACCATATTAAATCATTTACCTGTGAATTAGATTACTGAGAGGTTAGTTTATGTTTTGTGATGGAATTGGATGATAGGTTTTCGAAATGAATTACTGATGTGTTCACTGTTGTGAACTGCTATTGAACCTTGTTTTTTTCCTGAGAATCGATTTCCTATTCACTGATTCCTACTGCCATCTACACCCCTGCTACACACTTTCCTCACTGATTCCCTGTCACACATATATTTTTTTCCTGTGTATTCATCAACACACACACAAATATTCCTGTACAGTCCCCACACAATTATCCCTACACATAATCACTTTTCCCTCACATATGTTTACACACACTGCCATGATCCTGAGAACCAACTGATTACCTGGGACTGAGTTTATGGAGATAACTGAATGGAACACCATTCCTGTCACCATTATACTGCACATATAGGATTAGTTGGGTTTCAGGTACGATTAGATTGAGACCAGTCTTGAGCATGAGGATACATTGTATACTAATTTGCATATTTATTTCCTTAGGTTATTGACCCTTGAACTTGTTTCCTGAGAATTGTTCACACACATCCCCTGTCTCCTATAACCTGAGAACAGTTGACACTTCACCATCCTGATACTTTAACACTATGACAATTTCAGTATACACATATTTCACAAATCCTGAACTTCTTTCCTTTCTCAACGATTCTTATTCTTTTCTGAGTTCAGTTATTTGTAAACTGTTTCAGTAATGATTAGCTACCAAGATTTATCCATACACATGAGTACTTTACTGTCATGTGAGGGTGTAAATTTTGGATGGGGTTTTGTGTAAAAAACTGAGTTTTCCTCACATAACAAAACCTGAGATTACCTGTACCAAACTTGAGTTTCATTTCAAAGAGATAACCTTCATTGAAGACTGAGTTACACAATTGCAAAATCTGGGATTTGGTTTGTTATATGAACTGTCATTTGGGTTTTTTTTTTTGAACTGCTAGCTATCTGAGATGCCTATGGCTGTTACATATTGACACAATACTTTTCCTGAGTTGACACTCAGCCTGGCTTGACACACCCCTGATTTCCTATGTCCTCTACACCCACAGGGACTGACTAACATTCCTGTGAACTTGAAATCTGGAATGTTGAAATATTGAGGATTCAAATGTGTTGGGATGGAACTAGCCACTGCCATTGTTCCCTGTCCTGAGAACACATTGAACCCTCTAATGTTCATGTCACACACACATCTTTGTTTTCAGTTTATTCACACACACACACACATATTTGTTAACTGTCACTGGTTCCTAACATTCCTGAGAACATGTAACATTGTACCACAGGGACACCCTCTACACACATCCTCTACACTCATCCTCATATCACATACTCACATATATTAGAGACACACACACCCCCACATGCCATATATCATCTCTATACCTATATGTGATTTATATGTATGCATGTGTATACAAGGGAGAAAGGAATAAATGAATTTATGCATCTATGTGTATATATATATATGAGGATAAATACATTGTTTGATATATAGGTTAGTTGCCTTACATATATATATATATACACCATATGTGTAGCCTATAGAGGACCTAGAAATTGACCAAGTTTAACCAATTGACCCTTACTAGCCTAAGTTTGACCAATATTAACTTGTTGACTTAGTTAACAAGGTAGTTGACCATAGAGAGTTGACTTGGACCTAGTTTGACGTAGACAGTTGACCAGGTTTGACTTAGATTGGACTTTGACCTAGATTGGCTTAGAAATTATGTAGTTTGCATTATAGCTTTCAATTCTCTTGTATTTTATAGATCATGACCCATATTACTCTGTTTAGGACATTATGACTCTGGTGCAGGCATCTGATATTACACTACTCTTTTCAGAGTATCAGGCGAGTACATTCTCTGATAGTTCTCTCATTTATTTGTCAATTACTATATTTCAGTTCTAGTTAGCTGTATGTGATTCTCTGTTACAAACACGTACTGTTATTTCTGGATTCATGTATACGACACATATTTATTTTCTGGCCTCTATTACTGGTATCATCATTTCTGGCTTCTATTACTGGAATCATTTACTGGAATCACCCCGGAATCATTTACTGGTATCATTGTACTTGGCTGGACTCATCTTGAATCATTGTGTCGGAATTCTGGATTCACTTGCTGGGAGAGGAAATACTAGAGTAAGACATGTAGACATACCCCATTTCTGGAATCACCCTTTGCTGGAATCATACTGGAATGATAGCCATCTCACACCCGGCCAGGTGTGTGATGTGCCGGATTACCCATAGCCGTTTACATGTCGATCTCGGTATTTTAAAACATACTGCTAGAGTATAGGTTGGACTCACCCTGGAATCATTGATCACTATGACTGGAATCGTCCCTTACTAGATTCATCTTGTATAAGATTCATCCTGTACTGGACTTACATTGGAGTTACACTGGTCTACATTGTTGCCTGGACTTTATATCATATTACCCTGGTTCAGCTAGTTCTATTTTTACAGTCTTCATTGCTATGATTATTCTCTTGTTTAGTATTTACTTTCCTTGCACTTTATCTGTCTTTCTTACCATCACCTGAATATAAACTGCCATTTTCATCAATACAACTGTCTATAACTGCTATATAGTTCTCTGTCATTTATTTGGGTTTTCTAGATGAGATGTGCTCGTTTCTGTCCTGACTGGACCTATTGAAAATTTTACAGATGATTGCCCTAAGGACACATGCCCTACATTTTACTGAGGAGATGGCTTAGCTACCTATGGCCCCGACACTCAGGAGTGATCGGGAGTTTAGTTAGTCTGTCTTGTTTTAGTTTTCCTGTTTAGATCTGGAGTTGTATATAGAGATTTGAGACTTGAGATGTATTTGAGATTATTCAGATGTTGATATTATTTCAGTAGTTTGTTGTCTTCAATTTCTTAGTTATATTCTGTGTTATCTTATCGTGCTTAGACTGGGATTGAGTTACACCATATCTTATACTTGTCCTCCGTTCGGAGTTGATTATGATGAGTACATTATATACTGCATGAGTTGATGGTTAGTTAGAGACTTAGAACAGCGTTCTACCGCCGATACTGCGGCGTAGGCTGGACGCTGTTACGTACTCGTACCCTCACATTGGGTGCGGATCGTGACACGTTTTTAGTGGTGGCCCATGCAAGTCGAGAGTCGCATTAAGTGCGATATCGTGGTAGTACGGCGACTTAGTTATACTGCTGTGAGCCTGCGATAGGACTGAGAGAAAGTCTTTACCGGAGAGGCACTCAATCACAGTTAGAAAAAAATTCTGCTTTGAATCATGCCATCTACATATCGTACTGATTTGCCTTCTTTAAATTAACTGTCCTCCTTTGATATATCGATTCCTGCTCAGTATTGACTTCCTTGTTCGATCTGTCTTCAGGATGGTGGAAAAACGATCACATCGCTCGGGTGCAGCAGTCGTTGTAGAGGGGACTGCCACCTCTCAGCCAGATCAGCAGGGTCAGGTGGATGCAGCTCCTGCTACCTCTGCCCATCTTGAGACTTCAGCAGCAGCAGCAAGGGGTATGCCTTCACCAGCTCGGGGGCAGGACCCAGTCATCCCAGAGATGCAGTTCCAGCAGCCGTCGCCTACAGGACATGTGGATGCGGCACATATGTTCGCCTACTTCCAGCAGTTTATGGACCGGCAGCAGGCCCGACAGGACCGAGGCATGGAGTTGGCCCTTGCGACGGTCGCAGCACGACCAGTGATCCAGCAGCCGAGGACACCGGGGATCGAGCAGTTTCAGAAGATGAGCCCCAGAGACTTTCTGGGGACAGAGGGGATCCTATATGCCGATGAGTGGATCGAGCATATAGAGGAGATCTTCCGCCTGGCCAGGATACCAGCAGATCTTCAGATCGAGGCCGCAGCTAGCCGGATGCGAGATCTTGCTCGCACCTTGTATCAGTCAGACCCCAGGGTGGGAGTAGCTGGACAGTCCTGGAAGGAGTTCAAGGGCTTCTTCAAGAAGAAGTTCTTTCCAGATTCAGCGCTCAGAGCCTTGGAGTCGCATTTCGAGAGCCTAGTACAGGGGAGCCTGTCAGTGGAGGAGTACGTCGGGGAGTTTGGCCGCCTCAGCAGATTCGTAGAGGGCTTGAGCGAGGCGGCAAAAGCCCAGAGGTTCCGGAAGGGTCTGGTCAAGGAAGTCAAGTCCCTGACCAAGGGCAACAGGGATGCCACTTTCGAAGAGATTTTGACGGGAGCTTTACTGGCTGAGGATGATCTTGAGCTGAGGCTCAAGAGGGGACGGGACGCTCACGGTACCAGCAGCAGCGGAGGCCAGGCCAAGAGGCCTCGTGTGCAGACTCAGCAGACGCAGACACCAGTAGGAGTTCAGCAGGTGCAACATCAGTATCGGGGTCAGGACCCGAAGGCGATCAGTTGTTCCTACTACAAGAAGCCGGGACACATTTGGGAGCAGTGCAGGAAAAGGTTGAGAGTTTGCTATTTCTGTGGGTCGGCTGCCCACCAGAAGATAGATTGTCCTATTGTACCTCCTTTTGAGGGGGCTACGCCATCTGTAGCTCAGCACCAGAGGGGTGGAGCTTTTGCGATGGCAGCCGAGGAGACTGACATCGCAGGTGATGGATTAGCAGGTTTGACCTTCTTGTTCTTCCTCTCCACTTCCATGTGTGATTTCCCTTAGTACCTGCCAGGATATTGCTTGTGATTGCTAGATAGTGTAGCTACCCTGTTCGAGACTGTGGAATCACGACCAGTAGGATTATTTTGCTTCGACTTTGATTGCTTGGGGGTTTGACCTAGGCAAGGTGCGATCATCTTAATTTCGAGGACGAAATTTTTATAAGGTGGGTAGGATTGTAACACCCAATTTTCCAGATGAGGGTATTTTTGAAATTTTGTAATTATAATTATTATTCATTGATATTTATTTTATATTATGATTTTTGGTAATTTTTAATAATTTTTAAACTATTTAAAAACTGTTTTAAGTCATGACTTATGATTTTGATGTGCTGCCAGTAAAACCTGAGAGACTGCATGACCTAGAGCCTAACCACGTCATTAGGATGATTTAATTATTATTTTTAGCCTAGGAGTATTTGGTCATTTTGACTTATTTGAATTATTTGGTGAATTATTGAATTGGTGAATTTCTGGTTGACTTGACTTGTTGAGACCTAGTGAGCTAGCCTAGAAGCTAACCCTAGCCATGGTGACCCTAGTCTAACTTAGGTTAACCTACATTTAGTCATTAGAAACTAATTTTAGAATGAGGGGATTTGGTTTAGTGCATTTAAGTCATGGTTCATGGTTTCATGAAATGACTTATGGCTAAATGATTTATTTTGATCATGACTTGGCCCATGGCCCATAACTAGAGGCCCTAACCCTAACCAAACCCTAAATGACCAGCCATAGGGATCCCCATCCTATATAAACACTTATTCTCTAGGGCTTGCCTCCTTCTTTCATTCATTTCAACATTGGAGAAAGAAAGGTATTGTCCCTCTTCCAAAAATCCCTATAAATCTATTTTAAGTCCTTTTTAATCCTAGTTTCTTGCATTAGAACCTAACACTCTCCTATTTCCTAATTTTGGAGTTTAATCCCAGCTTTGGGACAATTTGGGGCTTTTGGCATCAAGAGGAAGAATCCCCCATTTGGAGCTTTTCCAAGCTTTTTGCACACATAGGTAAAACCCTCTAAATTGATTTATATTTCAGTTTTCTTTGCATGTAGGGCTAGATCTAGGAGACCCCTAGGTGTCCCTAAAATTTGGGTGGAATTCGTGTCCGTTTGGTGTCCGTATCGGGCACGTGTCGTATTGTTTGGTAGGTGTTTGATTAAATGCCACTAAGGAATTTATTTTCGATTTTTGTAAATGTAATTAAATGAATTTATAGATCTAAATGTGTATATTAATCTTTGTGAAGACTGATTTAATTTTCGTGTCGATTTCGTGGCGAAATCGGGTGCGGACACGCTACACGACACGCGTGTGCGCTGTCCTGCTACCTGTGTCATGTTTCTCGCTGGACACAGCGTTTCGATACGCAAAACTTGGTGTGGAGAGTGGGGCAGTGACTGACAAGTTACTCCCCAAGTTTTATGACACCTTGTTTCGTGTCGGACACGAAAGTGAGGCCACACGGGTTTTGTACTGGCCGTGCGAGCGCGATCAGAGACCACTGATACTTGTCTCGTGCTCAGGACACGTGTGTCGTAGACATAATGCAGACACTCGAGGACGTAGCCCCATCCTTGGCGCACCCTAGGACACGAGCACAAGACCTACGGTGTCGTGTGTCGTGTCCTAGCTTGCACTGCACCTCTGTACGAGGCTGCTGACACTGTTATTTCTGATACCTTAGTTTTCTTCATTTTGGACACCCGTGTCCTGATTCTTGGACACGAGGGGACCCTTGGGAACTCGTGTGATGTGTTCAACCACTGCCACCTTGTCTCGATTTGGAGTTGAATGGGATTGAGGCCTGGAACACGTGTATGTGCACAGTTTTTGAATTTTCATATTGATTCCCTGTTCTAACTGAATTCTGATGTTTTAATTACCATATTAAATCATTTACCTATGAATTAGATTACTGAGAGGTTAGTTTATGTTTTGTGATGGAATTGGATGATAGGTTTTCGAAATGAATTACTGATGTGTTCACTGTTGTGAACTGCTATTGAACCTTGTTTTTTTTCCTGAGAATCGATTTCCTATTCACTGATTCCTACTGCCATCTACACCCCTGCTACACACTTTCCTCACTGATTCCCTGTCACATATATTTTTTTCCTGTGTATTCATCAACACACACACAAATATTCCTGCACAGTCCCCACACAATTATCCCTACACATAATCACTTTTCTCTCACACATATTTACACACACTGCCATGATCCTGAGAACCAACTGATTACCTGGGACTGAGTTTATGGAGATAACTGAATGGAACACCATTCCTGTCACCATTACACTGCACATATAGGATTAGTTGGGTTTCAGGTATGATTAGATTGAGACCAGTCTTGAGCATGAGGATACATTGTATACTAATTTGCATATTTATTTCCTTAGGTTATTGACCCTTGAACTTGTTTCCTGAGAATTGTTCAAACACATCCCCTATCTCCTATAACCTGAGAACAGTTGACACTTCACCATCCTGATACTTTAACACTATGACACTTTCACTATACACATATGTCACAAATCCTGAACTTCTTTCCTTTCTCAACGATTCTCATTCTTTTCTGAATTCAGTTATTTGTAAATTGTTTTAGTAATGATTAGCTACCAAGATTTATCCATACACATGAGTACTTTACTGTCATGTGAGGGTGTGAATTTTGGATGGGGTTTTGTGTAAAAAACTGAGTTTTCCTCACATAACAAAACCTGAGATTACCTGTACCAAACTTGAGTTTCATTTCAAAGTGATAACCTTCATTGAAGACTGAGTTACACAATTGCAAAATCTGGGATTTGGTTTGTTATATGAACTGTCATTTGGGTTTTTTTTTTGAACTGCTAGCTATCTGAGATGCCTATGGCTGTTACATATTGACACAATACTTTTTCTGAGTTGACACTCAGCCTGGCTTGACACACCCCTGATTTTCTATGTCCTCTACACCCACAGGGACTGACTAACATTCCTGTGAACTTGAAATCTGGAATGTTGAAATATTGAGGATTCAAATGTGTTGGGATGGAACTAGCCACTGCCATTGTTCCCTGTCCTAAGAACACATTGAACCCTCTAATGTTCATGTCACACATACATCTTAGTTTTCAGTTTATTCACACACACACACACATTTGTTAACTGTCACTTGTTCCTAACATTCCTGAGAACATGTAACATTGTACCACAGGGACACCCTCTACACACATCCTCTATACTCATCCTCATATCACATACTCATATGTATTAGAGACACACACACCCCCACATGCCATATATCATCTCTATACCTATATGTGATTTATATGTATGCATGTGTATGCAAGGGAGAAATGAATAAATGAATGTATGCATCTATGTGTATATATATATATGAGGATAAATACATTGTTTGATATATAGGTTAGTTGCCTTACATATATATATATACACCATATGTATTTATGTCAAGTAATTTGGTAGCTTAGTAATCATTAGCCTATGGGCTTATGTGTAGCCTATAGAAGACCTAGAAATTGACCAAGTTTAACCAATTGACCCTTACTAGCCTAAGTTTGACCAATATTAACTTGTTGACTTAGTTAACAAGGTAGTTGGCCATAGAGAGTTGACTTGGACCTAGTTTGACGTAGACAGTTAACCAGGTTTGACTTAGATTGGACTTTGACCTAGATTGGCTTAGAAATCATGTAGTTTGCATTGTAGCTTTCAATTCTCTTGTATTTTACAGATCATGACCCATATTACTCTGTGTAGGACATTGTGACTCTGGTGCAGGCATCTGATATTACACTACTCTTTTCAGAGTATCAGACGAGTACATTCTCTGATAGTTCCCTCATTTATTTGTCAATTACTGTATTTCAGTTCTAGTTAGCTGTATGTGATTCTCTGTTACAAACACGTACTGTTATTTCTGGATTCATGTATACGACACACATTTATTTTCTGGCCTCTATTACTGGTATCATCATTTTCGGCTTCTATTACTGGAATCATTTACTGGAATTACCCCGGAATCATTTACTGGTATCATTGTACTTGGCTGGACTCATCTTGAATTATTGTGTCGGAATTCTGGATTCACTTGCTGGGAGGGGAAATACTAGAGTAAGACATGTAGACATACCCCATTTCTGGAATCACCCTTTGCTGGAATCATACTGGAATGATTGCCATCTCACACCCGGTCAGGTGTGTGATGTGCCGGATTACCCATAGCCGTTTACATGTCGATCTCGGTATTTTAAAACACACTGCTAGAGTATAGGTTGGACTCACCCTGGAATCATTGATCACTATGACTGGAATCGTCCCTTGCTGGATTCATCTTGTATGAGATTCATCCTGTACTGGACTTACATTGGAGTTACACTGGTCTACATTGTTGTCTGGACTTTATATCATATTACCCTGGTTCAGCTAGTTCTATTTTTACAGTCTTCATTGCTATGATTCTTCTCTTGTTTAGTATTTACTTTCCTTGCACTTTATCTGTCTTTCTTACCATCACCTGAATATAAACTGCCATTTTCATCAATACAACTGTCTATAACTGCTATATAGTTCTCTGTCATTTATTTGGGTTTTCTAGATGAGATGTGCTCGTTCCTGTCCTGACTGGACCTGTTGAAAATTTTACAGATGATTGCCCTAAGGACACATGCCCTACATTTTACTGAGGAGATGGCTTAGCTACCTATGGCCCCGACACTCAGGAGTGATCGGGAGTTTAGTTAGTCTGTCTTGTTTTAGTTTTCCTGTTTAGATCTGGAGTTGTATATAGAGATTTGAGACTTGAGATGTATTTGAGATTATTCAGATGTTGATATTATTTCAGTAGTTTGTTGTCTTCAATTTCTTAGTTATATTCTGTATTATCTTATCGTGCTTAGACTGTGATTGAGTTACACCATATCTTATACTTGTCCTCCGTTCGGAGTTGATCATGATGAGTACATTATATACTGCATGAGTTGATGGATAGTTAGAGACTTAGAACAGCGTTCTACCGCCGATACTGCGGCGTAGGCTGGGCACTGTTACGTACTCGTACCCTCACAGTGGGTGCGGGTCGTGACATATTAGGTGGATTGTTTTCTCTATATCGTCTTCTTGGAACACCAGATTGTCGTAGATATTTGGGGGAGCGCTACCCCCGGCTCCAGTGCCTCCCAGAGATGTGGACGACGAATCTCCAAGTGTGGTAGATTTTGTCTTTAAGCGGGTACCTTGGTAAACTCCTCCTGTAACGGTGGTAGACAACCGTTTAGAAGAGAGTTTCTTAGTTACGTCGGTGGAGATTTTTGGACTGGAGATATTTGTTTTTTCCCTCTACCGCTGCCAGGAATCTTCAGAGCAGAATTGCAGGATGCGACGAGAAGCGCCTCATCTTCGGAGCTTGGGTGTTGCAGCCATTGGAAGACGGACCGCCGGACTTCTTGTACTGCTGCCTTGTTGTAGCAGTAGTTGACAATGACTTGGGTGCATTGATGTCCCTGGCAGGACTCTCTGCACATCAAATCTTCGTCTCTTTTCTTATGCTTGTGGAGAATCACGTTGCACAAGTTACCCATTTTATGGGCCCGGGAGTTCTGAGCCTATGAGTGTGTTGGCCTCCTGCCTGCTCCCTGATGTGGGAGTAGCACGAGTACTTGCCCCTGATCCTTGTTGGAAGATTCTTGATAACTATCCCGTTCGTTGGCCGTCGGGGGCTTGATACGGGTAGTTTTATACAACTTTCCATCTGGGGCCAGTGTAATAATTAGCGAGACGCCCTGATATTCAGAAGTTGGGACAGCCGACTGAGATTGCTGAGCCCATGCTGCCCGAGATGTCTTCCTTCTAGCACCTGAGAGTGCATAGTAGAAAGAGTCCATGGAGTTTAGCACATGAGAGCATCTGGGGTCAGGATCGCCTGAGAGGCGGTCGAAGACTGACCATGAGCCGCATAGAACAGATGGTATGCGGCTGGGATCATTGGTCGTGCAGGCTATCTGCATGCGGCCATCCTTTGTGGCCATATGAGCCTTCTGTATGCGGCTAGAAGCGGTGGACGCATGAACCTCAGGGATGCGACTGGAAGTCATGGCCGTGCAGGCTGTCTGCATGCGACTGGCAGTCTGGCCGTATGGGCTTTCTGCATGCGGCTGACTTTTGTGGCCGTATGAGTTTTTTCTATACGGTTGGCAGTTGCGGCCGCATGAGCCTTCTTCATGCGGCTGGCACCCTTATGCGGCTCGGACCGTATAGAGTTTCTCTTTGCTCCTGCAAGTCCAACATCATAGTATTTTCTTCTACTGGACTTGGTGACAGCAGAGTGCTCTATGTTCTGAAATGGGGTTGCCTGCGAGGCTTCTATACCATCTTGAGCAACAGAGAGTCCTTCTTCGAGAGCTTGGGAAGGAGCGAATGATTTGGGCCTCCACTCCCTACGAGCCTTCTTCGTGCGGGCTCGCCGTTGGGCCGGACCAGCGCTCCCGTCAGAGAGCATTTCTTCAAACGCCTGATGGTCGAACCGGACGACCAATATTTATTGAGTGGAGCCAAGTTTGGCTGCGTCCAATTGCATCACCAACTTCTCAGCTGTGGAGAAGTTTGTCCCCAGCAGAGTCGCCATCGTGTTTGCCATTGATTGTAAAAGTACAGAACAATTTTGTAGGAGGACTGAACTTAGACTCACAATACAAACTCGCTCGTACAAAGAAAGCCTAGGAATGAAAACCAAGGTACAGCAATCTAAGTACGATTATTTATTTTTGATTCTGGGGGGTGAGATAGAGGCTCGGGAAAGCGACGGCAGCTCTACCTTACTCCTTGGACGATCGGACGTAACCTTGACTCTGATGAAGAAATGCTCTCGAGATGTGTGGAAAGACTCTTCTGCGCACGTGCCTTTGTCTCTCTGTGTGTCCAACCGGGTGGGGAGAGTCTCTTTCTCTCTGGAATTCTCCTTCTCTTTTTCTCCCGAATTCTCCAGAATCCTCTCTCTCCTCTTGCAAGGGAATGGCACCTTGCTATTTATAGAAGTGGGGATGTGATCATTAGGGTTTGCAATGATTCCCCCTTGAAAAGTCGACGGCCAATCATTTGGACCATTAATCTTGATTGCAACGAATCTGGGCAATTAATGTGGATTGAACCAAATCCTATGGGCAATTAATGTTGATTGCTATAAATTTTCATAATTTGTGATGATAGGCTCGGATCTTCTGCCACGTGTTCGATTTGTCTGACCTGATTTAATTTGGGTAATTATGATGATTGTAACAAATTTGAGTTTGTTATGATTTGCAAGCAGCTGTAACATCCAGTTTTCCAGATAAGGGTATTTTTGAAATTTTACAATTATAATTATTATTTATTTCACATTATGATTTTTGGTGATTTTTAATTATTTTTAAACTATTTAAAAACTGTTTTAAGTCATGACTTGTGATTTTGGTGTGCAGCTAGTGAAACCGTAGGGACTGTATGACCTAGAGCCTAACCATGTCATTAGGATAATTTAATTACCATTTTCAGCCTAGGGGTATTTTGGTCATTTTGACTTATTTGAATTATTTGATGATTTATTGAATTGGTGAATTCTAGTTTGACCTTGACTTGTTGAGACCCAGTGAACTAGCCTAGAAGCTAACCCTAGCCATGGTGACCCTAGTCTAACTTAGGTTAACCTACTTTTAGTTATTAGGAACTAATTTTAGAATGAGGGGATTTGGTTTAGTAAATTTAAGTCATGGCTTGTGGTTTCATGAAATGACTTATGGCTTAATGATTTATTTGATCATGACTTGGCCCATGGCCCATAACTAGAAGCCCTAACCCAAACCAAACCCTAAATAACCAGCCATAGGGATCCCCACCCTATATAAACACTTATTCTCTAGGGCTTGCCTCTTCTTTATTCATTTCAACATTGGAAAAAGAAAGGTATTTGTGCCTCTTCCAAAAATCTCCATAAATCTATTTTAATTCCTTTTTATTCCTAGTTTCTTGCATTAGAACCTAATTTCCTCCTATTTTCTGAATGTGGAATTTAATCCCAGCTTTGGGACAATTTTGGAGCTTTTGCCATCAAGAGGAAGAATCCCCCATTTGAAGCTTTTCCAAGCTTTTTGCACATATAGGTAAACCCCTTAAATTGATTTAAATTTCTGTTTTCTTTGCATGTAGGGCTAGATCTAGGAGTCCCCTTGGTGTCCCCAAAATTTGGGTAGAATTCGTGTTCGTTTGGTGTCCGTATCGGACATGTGTCATAATGTCTCCTAGGTGTTTGATGAAATGCTTGTGAGAATTAAATGGTATTATTTTCAAAAACTAATTGAATGGAAAAAATAGGTTTTTAAGTGTAGATCACAAATCAAATGGACTGAGCACAAAACTGTGTCGTGTCCGTGTCCAAATTGGATACGAACACGCTGTGCACACCCACACACACTGTCCTGCTACCTCGTGTCCAGTTCTCACTGGACACGACACGAGACACAACCATTTTTTTGTCAGTGCCTAGGGGCAACGACTGACATACCACCCACAAAGTTTCACATGATATGATCGAGTATCGAGAGAGTTCTCGATCTCGCACGGATCACGCACACACTGTGCACGCACGGGAAATGCGCACTGACACGGCTTTCATGTCGCGTACAGACACGTTGTGGACACGAGTCAGGGTGTTAAATCTCTTGCCCTACCCCTACTCTACATGTGTACGTGATCACGTGTCGTCTCTTGGCTCGTGTCGTGTCCACGAGGCAGTGTCCTCACTTCACGAGGCCTGGCTTTGCATACTTTTCTGAAAATTGCATATTAATGTTTTGGACACGTTCATGTCCAATTGCACGGACACGAACACCTTGTGGGACACGTGCACACTAGACACAATGTTTACCCACCATGAATTTGTGTATTAACATGTTTTTTTGAATTCGAATTGGGTTTCATATGTCCTGATACACTATATACTGTTCAAGAAATTCTGAAAATTAATTTCTAAACTTAGTTAATTTTGATGTTTAATTGCTAGGATAAATTCAATTACATGTGTACTAGATACTGCTAGGTTTGATTTTCATGTTAGAATAGGATTTTCACTTGAGAACATAGGTTTCGAATATGGGGAATTTAGGTGTTTAACTGAGATTAAATTGTTTAAATACAATTTTTACATGTTATGAATGCATTGACAGGTTGTGTAGATAACTGGGATTCATTTGAGTTATTTTGTTCGAATTTGATTTTGGGGTATTAAAATGAATTTGGGTTTTGATGTTTAAAACTGAGTTTTGGGATTGAATTCAAAACTGAAACTGAGTTTGTACACTGTGGACACACCCTACACTCTTTGTTTTCAGATTTTTCATAGACACAAATACTCACCATGGCTTGACACACTACTGCATTGCTCTATAACACACACACACACCACTCTACAAAAACTAAATTCCCTTTTGACACACACAATAGATGTACACATTCACTAATTTCTAAAATGCCTGAGACTTAATATCAATTCCTGAGATTAGTATTTCCTTACCATGTGAGTTCAGACAGCAGCACTTGGCCATGGACCATAAGCATGCTATAGAATGGTTTTCAAATGCATTTCCATTATCTGGCATTTATTTCAGTTGGGTTAACATCATGTAGTATGAGTATACTTGGTAATCTAGTAAAGGGGTATTAGGGGAAATCATTTGTGCCATAGGCTTTTAGCCATATGTTGTATCAGTGTAGTGAGCTCTCTTGTGGGTGAATGAGTGTAGTGAGTGAGAGATGTATGTATTAGTGTGTGTACAGGGAGAAGGGGGAATTTTGTGGAACAGTAAGAAGAAAAGGGTAGCAGTAGCTTTGCAGCAGCATTTTATGGCAGCTGTAGCCTTGGCTTGGCCTGACTTTTCGATGCAACTGCAGCAGGCAAGCAGGGCAGTAGCAATAGAAGGAGCAGTAGGCAGAGAGCAGCGGTCTAGAGCTCAGTTTTCCTGAGTTGAGCCTTGTTTTCCTAAGTTTGATTAGGTTTAGTTCATGTTGGGGGTTTGATGTTGTGAGTTTAGTTTGGATTTTGGCTGAGGATGACAAGGAATAGAGGTTCAAAACAAGCTTTTGGATTGAATGTTGAAAACTGGATTTATACTGAGATGGTTTCAGGATTTGAACCTGAGAACCTGAGAAGGATGTGCTAAGATGTTGGTTCATGGAGGGGAGGTTCATGAGTAAAGGGCATTAGATGGACTGTATCTTGAGGATCAGCTGTACATTAACTAGTACAACCCTTTTTCTTGCAAATACCCTACCTTGAGTCCAGTTGGTACCTGGCAAGATAGATTCAGTGTTCACATCTAGTCCTGGCCATGCACATACATGATTTGTGTTTAGTCCCTTCCTTTCTTGTATCTATTCATGTATAGCTTTCTAGGATTTTGTTTTCAGGTTTTCCAACTCAGTAAGTAATTGATATGGTTTTGACAAATACTTGTTTATTGGTGCTATTTGATTCAGGTTTTGATTTGGGTATATAGATGAAATATATATATTATACAAGAATGATTGTATATGGCTTATATATATAGATATGCAATAATAGTGGTAAGGTATATATATATATATATATATATATATATATATATATATATATATATATATATATATATATATATATATATATATATATATATATATATATATATATATATATATATATATATATATGAGATATGTGTGTGTTATATCACATACTTTGGTTTTAAGAATAACTTAGATTATTGGCCTAAGCTAGAGTAATGGCTTAGGTTGACTAATTCAGACCAATTGAACCATATTGACCCAATTACCTTGTTGATTAGTCTAAGATTGACCTAGAATTACCTTAGCAAATTGTTAACCCTAGAATTGACCAAAGTTGACCCAATAGTTCAAGATTGACTGGAGTTGACCAAAAGTCAACATTGAGTCTAGATGTGACCAATTGACCTAGTTTGACTAGTGTAGTTGACTTGGTTTGACCAGAGTTGACCAAGAGTTGACTTTGACCTAGTTTGACCTAGAAATCATGTAGATTGCATCATAGACTTCATTTGTCTTATTTTAAGCATATTATAACCTATATTTCTTTGTTTAGGACATTGTGACTCTGGTACAGATATCTGATATTATACTACTCTTTTCAGAGTAGCAGGCGAGTACATTCTTTGATAGTTTTTTCATTTACTTGTCAATTACTGTATTAGTTGTATGCGGTTCTCTGTTACAACACGTATGGATATTCTAGATTCATTTATATGACACACATTTATTTTCTGGCCTCTATTACTGGTATCATCATTTCTGGTTTCTATTACTGGAATCACCTACTGGAATCATTTACTGGTATCATTATATTTTGGCTGGCCTCATCTTGAATCATTGTTTCAGATTTCTGGATTCACTTGCTGGGAAGGGAAATACTAGAGTAAGACATGTAGACATACCCCATTTCTGGAATCACCCCTTTTGTTGGAATCATACTGGAATGATAGCCATCTCACACCCGGCCAGGTGTGTGATGTGTCGGATTACCCATAGCCGTTTACATGTCGATCTTGGTATTTTAAAACACACTGCTAGAGTATAGGCTGGACTCACCCTGGAATCATTGATCACTATAACTGGAATCATCCCTTACTGGATTCATCTTGTACTGGACTTACATTGGAGTTACACTTGTCTACATTGTTGTCTGGACTTTATATCATATTACCCTGGTTCAGCTAGTTCTATTTTTACAGTCTTCATTGCTATGATTCTTCTCTTGTTTAGTTATTTTCTTTCCTTACACTTTATATGTCTTTCTTACCACCACCTGAATATAAACCGCAATTTTTATCAATACAACTGTCTATAACTGCTTTATAGTTCTCTGTCATTTACTTGGGTTTTCTAGATGAGATGTACTCATTTCTGTCCTGACTGGACCTGTTATAAATTTTACAGATGACTACCCTGAGGACACATGCCCTACATGTTACAGACCAGGAGATGGCTTAGCTACCTATGGCCCCGACCCTCAGGAGTGATCGGGAGTTTAGTTAGTCTGTCTTATTTTAGTTTTCCTGTTTAGATCTGGAGTTGTATATAGAGATTTGAGACTTGAGATGTATTTGAGATTGTTTGAGTTTGTTGTTATTTTTATTAGTAGTTTTGTTGCCTTCAATTTCTTAGTTATATTCGATGTTATCTTATCGTGCTTAGACTGTGATTGAGTTACACCATATCTTATACTTGTCCTCCGTTCGGAGTTGATCATGATGAGTACACTATATACTGCATGAGTTGATGGTTAGTTAGAGACTTAGAACAGCGTTCTACCGCCGACACTGCGGCATAGGCTGGACGCTGTTACGTACTTGTACCCTCACAGTGGGTGCGGGTCGTGACACGTTTTTAGTGGTGGCCCATTCAGGTCGAGAGTCGCATTAGTGCGATATCATGGTAGTACGACGACTTAGTTGTACTGCTGCGAGCCTGCGATAGGATTGAGAGATAGGCTTTAACGGAGAGGTTACTCAATCACAGTTAGGACTACTTGAGAGTTCCTGGACGACCCTTGAGAATCTCATTATGAACTTCAAATTGAAAATCATTTTCCTCTTGTTTTGATTCACCCTCTCTCCTTGATGTTTAAAGAATCTTAGACTATTAACTTCCTTCATCGTATCCTTACTTACTATTTGTCTACATTATGTTGCTAATTTAGCACCAGTTTTGCAAGCTGATCTTTTCGAGCTTGATCATGACATATTTTATTGGGGGCTGCACCCACTAACATATTGTCTAATCAGAACCGGTGCATGATGGTCTGATCAACCTATTGCACTTTGGTTCGCTTCTCATATATTATTCTACATGGAGGGAGACATAGTTATATTTGCCCTATAGTCTCATCCACGATAGCTTTGGCAATTCTCTTTTGAATTATTTCCATCGCCTATGAACCACGTATTGTACTTAATAACATCGCCTTTGAACTCATTATTGTTTTGCCTTTCACATATTTCAGATAGAAAAGGTACTGTACTTGATAGATCAACCCAAGATATCATGTTTAGTTTCCCTATCCAAAGGAAGAAATTACCTTATTTCTATATCCTTGCATCATCCTTTAAATTCTAATTCCTTGATCATGACCAGTCGACCGGGTCATCCTCCTTATCATCCAGTGTTTGGGATCTTATTCAATTGAATTAATTCAATTGTGACATGGATATCAAATCTTGGATACTCGTGCTCAGACTTCAATGGCCTCGTTCTCCATCTTGTCCAAACTTCGTCATATCCTGAAGTTGATCAACTTAGATCGTGCCGGGACTAAGTCTTCTTTTATATATGGTATTATTGGATTTCAATGCTATTGACACTCGTGCCTTAAACTTTCGGTTTGATAATCTTTGGAATAGTAATCCTTCACAATTAATTCCTAGTTATCTTTACCAGTTTCATATAGGATGGTAGACTGTCCCTTTGCACCTCCTTTTGAGGGAGCTAGGCCACCTGTAGATCAGCACCAGAGGGGTGGAGCTTTGCGATGGCAGCCGAGGAGACTGACATTGCAGGTGATGGATTAGCAGGTTTGACCTTCTTATTCTTCCTTCCCACTTTCATGTGTGATTTCCCTTAGTACCTGCCAGGATATTTCTTGTGATTGCTAGATAGTGTAGCTACCCTATTCGAGACTGTGGAATCACGACCAGTAGGATTGTGTTGCTTCGACTCTGATTGATTAGGGGTTTAACCTTGGAAGGGTGCAATCATCTTTATTTCGAGGATGAAATTTTATAAGGTGGGTAGGATTGTAACACCCAGTTTTCCAGATGAGGGTATTTTTGAAATTTTATAATTATAATTATTATTTATTGATATTTATTTTATATTATAATTTTTGGTGATTTTTAATTATTTTTAAACTATTTAAAAACTGTTTTAAGTCATGACTTGTGATTTTGGTGTGAAGCTAGTGAAACCATAGGGACTGTATGACATAGAGCCTAACCATGTCATTAGGATAATTTAATTATCATTTTTAGCCTTGGGATATTTTGGTCATTTTGACTTATTTGAATTATTTGATGATTTATTGAATTGGTGAATTCTAGTTTGACCTTGACTTGTTGAGACCCAGTGAACTAGCCTAGAAGCTAACCCTAGCCATGGTGACCCTAGTCTAACTTAGGTTAACCTACTATTAGTCATTAGGAACTAATTTTATAATGAGGGGATTTGGTTTAGTGAATTTAAGTCATGGCTTGTGGTTTCATGAAATGACTTATGGCTTAATAATTTATTTGATCATGGCTTGGCCCATGGCCCATAACTAGAAGCCCTAACCCTAACCAAATCCTAAATGACCAGCCATAGGGATCCCCACCCTATATAAACACTTATTCTCTAGGGCTTGCCTCTTCTTTATTCATTTCAACATTGGAAAAAGAAAGGTATTTGTCCCTCTTCCAAAAATCCCCATAAATCCATTTTAATTCCTTTTTAATCCTAGTTTCTTGCATTAGAACCTAATTTCCTCTTATTTTCTGAATGTGGAATTTAATCCCAGCTTTGGGACAATTTTGGAGCTTTTGCCATCAAGAGAAAGAATCCCCCATTTGAAGCTTTTCCAAGCTTTTTGCACATATAGGTAGACCCCTTAAATTGATTTAAATTTCTGTTTACTTTGTATATAGGGTTAGATCTAGGAGTCCCCTAGGTGTTCCCGAAATTTGGGCAAAATTCGTGTCCGTTTGGTGTCCGTATCGGACACGTGTCATAGTGTCTCCTAGGTGTTTGATGAAATACTTGTGAGAATTAAATGGTATTATTTTCAAAAACTAATTGAATGGAAAAATAGGTTTTTAAGTGTAGATCACAAATCAAATGGACTGACCACGAAACTGTGTCGTATCCGTGTCCAAATTGGACACGAACACGCTGTGCACACCCCCACACACTGTCCTGCTACCTCGTGTCCAGTTCTCACTGGACACGACATGAGACACCACCATTTTTTGTCAGTGCCTAGGGGCAATGACTGACATACCACCCACAAAGTTTTACGTGATATGATCGAGTATCGAGAGAGTTCTCGATCTCGCATGGATCACGCACACACTGTGCACGCACGGGAAATGCGCACTGACACGGCTTTCGTGTCGCGTACAGACACGTTGTGGATACGAGTCAGGGTGTTAAATCTCTTGCCCTACCCCTACTCTACATGTGTACGTGATCATATGCCGTCGCTTGGCTCGTGTCGTGTCCACGAGGCAGTGTCCTCACTGCATGAGGCCTGGCTTTGCATACTTTTCTGAAAATTACATATTAATGTTTTGGACACGTTCGTGTCCAATTGCACGGACACGAACACCTTGTAAGACACGTGCACACTAGACACAATGTTTACCCACCATGAATTTTTCTATTAACATGCTTTCTTTGAATTCGAATTGGGTTTCATATGTCCTGCTACACTATGTACTGTTCAAGAAATTCTGAAAACTAATTTCTAAACTTAGTTGATTTTGATGTTTAATTGCTAGGATAAATTCAATTACATATGTACTAGATACTGCTAGGTTTGATTTTCATGTTAGAATAGGATTTTCACTTGAGAACATGGATTTCGAATATGGGGAATTTAGGTGTTTAACTGAGATTAAATTGTTTAAATACAAATTTTGTTGGGTTTTTAGTTTTTTCCTTTTGAAAGCTTTAGTCCCACATCGGAAAAAACAAATGGTTTGTATCTCTATATATTAGCGTTGCTATTATTGGATATGCACATGTGGTGTGGAGGTGCACATGGGTTTCCCATGTGGGGTTATTTTTCTAATGGGAAAAAGGCTAAAATCAACAATTAAAGCATTCATGCTTTTTGCTCTTGAGAAATTTATTTTCATAGAAGCTAAGCCCCGTAGGGGCTTAGCGACTCGGACTCGAACTCGGACTCGTGCTCGGGCTCGGGCTCGGACTCGGGCTCAAGGGCTCATAAGGCGTAATGTGGCGTTTTGTTGGCGCACTTTGCACTTAGCACGCCAGCATCGTCGCTAGGCGCATAGTGCGCTTAAGTTGCGCTCGTTGCGCGAGCCACTTGCGCGACCATGTTGTGCGGCCCGTTACGCGCGCCCAGTTACGCTGGCCCAGTTATGCAGCCCAGTGTGCGAAGCGTGCATAGAGTGCACAGTGTGCACAGAGTACGCTGTGTGCGTAGAGTGCGTAGTGTGCGTAGGGTGCGTAAAGGTGCTGTGTGCGTAAAGTGCAAATTACGCTGGTTACATGAGTGGCACAACTTGTAGCAGAACGTGTCTTTACATGTTCTGAGCGGTTGCTCCATGTTCGGGGTGGTTACTACCACGTCCATAACATTGTGCTAACCGGACAGTTGTTGCTGGGGCTTATATAAGGCCTCCTCCTTCTCTTTCACAATATAGCACTAATACACCAGTGGTAGACAGAAAGTTTACAAGTATTTAGAGGCTGTGAGAGAGAAGAGAGGTATTGTACCAGCGTTGTGTTTTGCACAGGAGTTCGAGTTCATCCGAGGAGTCAGAAGAGCAGAGTGTTCCAAGTTCTCCGACGAACTTGCTGGTTCCTGGAAGCTATTCGTGTGGGGCGAATAAAGCTTTGAGCAACGGTGATCATTCACCCGAGAAGGAGTTTTTCCACCTTTCGACTGTCATTTTCTTTGTTGGTTTTATCAGGATTCTATTAACGCACCTTCGGTGAAGTGTTTGCGTTGATAATATCAGAATTCTATTAGCGCACCTTCTGTGAAGTATAGCACTAATTGAATTTTTCTTACGTACCTTCTGTGAAGTGTTACGTTCTATGCACCTTCTGTGAAGTGTAGCACATATTTCAGTTTTCCATCGAAAAAATTGTGCCCCGACAATAACAATCTCAAAGCTTTATTATTACGATGGAAAATGTTAATGTTTCACTCTTCAATTCTGACTTTTGCAAGTTAGAAAAGTTTGATGGAGAACATTACCAAGTCTGGAAGAGGAAGGTTTATCTCACCCTTCAACTCAAAGATGTAGATCACGTGCTTCTGGAGGAAGAACCTCACTACAACAAAAAAGACCTATTAATGACGCTTGATAAGTGGATTTCATGACGGCTGATAAAGAAGCGTCATCAAAGTTCGAAATACCTTTTTCCTATGACGTTTTAGGCTAATTCTGGGCTTTTTATAACGTTTATAAAACAAAGCGTTATTAATAATTTAGAATGGTGGCAAACTTGTAATATTTTTTTAAGTTTAATTGTTGGCAAAATCCTTGCAATAGCCCGCCTCTCCCCCAAAACATTCTGGTCTTCTCCTTCTTCTCCTTTCTTCTCCCTCCTCTCCCCCAACTCCAAAACCCTAGATCCAAAATCTTCGAGGAGGGCCTCACGCTCCTCGTCGCCCTCCAGGACAAGCTCGAGGCCGTCGTGCATGCGATTGACAAGAACGCGTAGGAGGAGCGTTAGGGTTCTGCTCGTCCTCTTCTCCGCGCTCTCCCTCTTCTTCCTCCGGCGTCGTCGATGTCGTGGGTCCGCAACCTCCGTCGCTTCATCGGTTCCGGTGCCGACCTCGGATCCGAAGTCCTCATGGGTCAGTTCCTCTTCCTTACACCCTCCTCTCCTCTTCTTCTCCATCCTTTTCCCCCAACTCCAAAATTGAACTCTCGAATAAACAAGATAATACTGATATTATATGTAGCAGCCAAGCCGAGTCGAGTCGAGTCTCTTCTTCTTCTTCTATTTTTCGTGAGATTGTTAGGGTTAGGGTTTAAAGAGATGGAAGGAGAAGGGAAGAAGGTCCATCCTGACTGCATCAACTGCTCCAATCCCTACCTTGAGTGCGTCGAATACTGCTTCAAGAAGATCGCTGAGGCCAAGTAGCGCGCCGATCAGCAAAAAATAGGTTTCCCCTTCTTTTTTTCTTTCCTTCTCATTTTTTTTAAATTTTCTTGCGATTTCTTTTTGTTTTGTTAGCGCTTATTTAATTTATAGAAGATCGATTGATTGCAGAGGCAGAGGAGAAGGAGCCCAAGGAGAGGACGGTGCACCCCGACTGCGTCAACGCGTCCAATCCTTACCACAAGTGCACCGAGTTCTGCTTCCGAAGGATCGCGGAGGCCAAGGATTATGAACCAGGTTTAATTTCTCATCCCTCCTTTTTTTTCTGGCCTAAGTTGCTCAATCGATAACTCGAAGTAATTAACTAATGCTGCTCATGATTCCTTGCTGGTAGCATTTAATTGGCGTTAAAAAAAGGTGCAGAAAAAGCCTAATTGTCCATTCTGATTGTCGATGAAGCTGATGATTTGCATTATATTTACTACATATTACCTGCTGATCTTCGTAAACTTGAACAGAGCCTTTTATTGGGCTAAAACCTCGTCTTTTTGTACTTAGTTGATTCTTTCCTCCCTATGGACTTAGTTATTTCGATTATTTTTTTACTGTTAATTGTGTAGCCTATTTTTTTGGATAAGTACTGGCTCATTTTGCTGGTTTAAATGTAGATTTCTGCATGTCTGTTGTATAGTTCTTCTAAGAAACTTGAGAGCTTAATAGGAAAAGATTTAAGAGAATGACTTATCTAATTTTTTTTGTGTGGTTTAAGGAGCTATCGGTAGTCCAGTGGTTTGTTTGTTGTCAAGAACACGATCATTGTCTTTTGTCTGAAAGAAATTCTCTAGGACCATTTTTACTTGTTCATGCTTATGTCCTGATCGAGTAACGTTTTTATTGTCATTCCCACAGGAGCTAAGTGCTGCAGACCTGTGGTCAAGTTGTGTGAGGAAGTCTTTCCACAACTATAGGACTTTGGTTAATTATGTTCCACTTGAATTAACTATCTTCTTGCTTCGTTCACTATATGCTATTAGTTTGACAATCACATTTATAGTTGTGATATGTATTTGTTTGGATTTTTTTCCATTCTTTTATTTTGCATAATTTTCTCTTTTTCTTCTTGATGAGGATATATTGCTTTGTCATCTACACATTTGTAAATATGAAGTCTCAGTGAGTTAATTTACTTTTTTTTTGACAATCACATTTATAGTTGTGATATGTATTTGTTTGGCGATTTTTTTTCCATTCTTTTATTTTGCATAAATTTATCTTTTTCTTCTTGATGTGGATATATTGCTTTGTCATCTACACATTTGTAAATATGATTCTATGAAGTGTCAGTGAGTTAATTTACTTTTTTTCCCTCGCTTATTATTTTCTTCCTTCTATTTCATGTTTTTAATCAATTAAAGCCGGTATCAAATTAATATCTTCACAACATGATTACATGACCCTATCTTGGTGTCTAAATTCTAAACAACTCGATCAGAGCATGTGGTTTCGGAAAGAAATATGACTCTTTAGCCTTTCTATTGTTTTAGTGCTGCACCAGTGACTATCTTTTTCTGACTTACAGCAGGTTTCAGATTTTAAAGGTAGTTGTGTCACTCTATTTATGCTTTGGCAGGCTAGTTGATTCTACAAGAATGTAAGTTTGATATGTCCTTTTAGATTGTGTAACATGGAATTGTGTTGATCTCATATACTTAGATTGGAATTGTGGTATCTTGCAGTTAATTTTGTATCTGCTTTGTGATGGTATTCTATATTCACACTCTTTGATATGTCCTTTTCTGATATGATACAAGTGTTAGCAAGCATTTTGGCTTCTTCCAGATTGGTAAATAGTTTCTGTCATAGTATCAAATAGTTTCTTGAATATGAATCATTTCACTCTTTGGCAATGAGTTCATTGAAGAAGATGGCTCTACCGGTAAGTATTTTACTTCTCTCTAAGTATGTGTAGCTTGACTTCTGGAACAGTTAGTAAGTTTTCTCCTAAGTTAACATCTTTTCTGGAAAGAATTTAGCAGTAGTGATTATTAATTCTTTTGTGGTCAAGTATCCAATAAATTTGATTGTTCAAACTTAAGAAAAAATTTAGTAGTTCTAATTCTACCTTTAGTTAAACTAAAATTTAAGAAGATGAGGTTTAAAGCATGAACCATTGATATATCGTTTTTAATGCCTTAGTCATTGAAGTTTTTGAAAATTAGCTCATAGAGCTCTCTCTATTTTCAAATTTGTAAGTTGGTGTTATCTTAATGTGTTGATAATACTTGTTATAGATGCATGGTGGAATTGTAGCTAACTAGTATTAATTTTCTTTCTCAGGTGCACATGAAGATGCAACTATTATTGCAGTGGTAGGATTTGCTACACGTGATGTTGACAGTTTTGATGTGCTCAAGTTGAAGCCAAAGTAGTTACTTGTTTTGAGGATTCATTTAAGTAGTAGTTGTAAATATATGTATTTGGATACCCTATTTTGAGATAATGTAATGAAGATGGTGATATAACATTTCGATGTTTTCTTGGGAATATAGTTCAAAGTTGTTGTTTTAAAATTGAATTGAGAAGTTTTTGGAAAGTAATATATAATGTGCAGTATTGAGTGTTATAAATATGATGAGTTCAGTAATATGAGTGTTATAAATGTGCTGCATTGAGCCTATACATATTATCTATTCATGACGTTTGAAAATTGTTCTGAATTGTGTACTATATATTAACTATTCATAACGCTTTTATAGAAACTATTCATGACGGTTATTTTATGACGCTTTTAAAAAACATTTATAACACCCATTTTTATAACGGTTGCTCTGGAAAAAAAAGCGTCATGGTTCGTCATTAATGACGCTTTTAGCCGTCATTAAAAGGGTTTTTTTGTTGTAGTGCCTACTGTTCCAAATGTTGGGTCTGCTGACGCAATCACCGCGGCTACTAAACTTCAAGCAAAATGGAAAAGGGAAAATAGTATTTGCAGGCTGCTAATCCTGAATGCTATGGAAGATTCCCTTGCAGAATCCTATTTTAAGAAGAATATCGCTAGAGACATATGGGAGTCTCTAGAAAAACTCTACGAAGAAGACAAGAACCGCAGTAAAATCTTTGTGGTTGAAAAATATCACAAGTGGTTCTTTGAGGACGAAAAGTCTATGCTGCCGCAGGTGAAGGAGTTCATGAAACTACGACAGAAGTTGGAAGATGAGGCAATGCCCCTCCCCGACAAGTTTATTGTTGGAGGGATTGTCTCAAAGCTCCCCGCTGGGTGGAGCAAGCTCTATGCAAACATGCATAGGAAGAAGCTGGAGATCACCCTTGAAGACCTCCTGCAGGAAATCTACGTTGAGGACCAGATGCGGGCTCAACTGAAGGTGGACACACTGTCCAAGCAATTGGCTAACGCCAATATGGTTCATACCAAGGAACCAAAAGGAAAGCAGGCAGCTTCCCACAGCAAGAAGAAGGACCCTGACAATCTAAAAGTCAAGGGAACTTTTATCAAGAAAAAGAAGCCAAAGTCTCAAATGCCTTGCTTCAAGTGTGGCAAGAAGGGCCACTTTAAGAATGAGTGCAAAGCAAAGACCAAGCAATCAGAGCAAGGAGAACCTAGTAAGGTATCTATGATCACTGATATTGTTACTATGATTGCGCAGGTTGATGCGGTGAGGACTGACTCTGACTGGTGGGTAGACAGTGGAGCCTCCTGCCATGTCTGCTCCAGTAAGGAGTGGTTCACCACCTATACACCTACTTCTGAAGTGGTGATGATGGCGAACCAGGCACAAGCTGAAGTGCTCGGGATCGAGACGGTGGTGTTGAAGCTGACTTCGGGGAAGTCTCTAACGCTTCAAGGCATGAAGCACGTACCTGCTATCGCCAAGAACCTGATCTCAGGAGGCCTACTCTGCAAAGCAGGCCTCAGGATGGACATCAATGCTGGACAGATGGTAATGTCTATCAAAGGAACATATTTCGGAAAAGCTTTTTATACCGAAGGAATGTTTAAAATTCAGCTTGTAAATCAGTCCAATATAATTAATGTGATTAATGAAGTCACTCATTCTGCTTATACTCTTGAGTTGTAGCATAGTAGGCTAGGACATGTTCATTGTAAACGATTAAACAGAATGTCTAGTCTAGGACTTATCTCCAAGTGTAGGGGTAAGGAAGAGAAATATGAAGTTTGTGCTCAAACAAAGATCACAAGGAAACCCTTTCCTCGGGTTAATCGAAGTACAGATCTTCTGGAGTTGGTACACTCCGATATCTGTGACTTTAAACAGTTCTCTACAAAGGCTGGGATGAAGTATTTCATAACCTTCATCGATGACTTCTCAAAGTATGCGTTCGTCTACTTGCTGAAGGCTAAAGACGAAGCATTCGAAAAGTTCAAGGAGTTCAGAGCCGAAGCTGAGCGGCAGACTGGACAACAACTCAAAAGGATAAGAAGTAATCGAGGTGGGGAGTACAGGTCTCATGAATTTGCATCGTTCTGCAAAGAACATGGAATTGTCAATGAGACTACGGCTCCGTACTCTCCTCAATCAAATGGAGTAGCAGAGAGGAAGAACAGAACTTTAACAGAAATGATTAATTCAATGTTGTTGACTGCTGGTCTTCCTAAGTGCTACTGGGGAGAAGCTGCATTGATGGCCACTTTTATTCTAAATATAGTGCCTCATGCAACTTCAGCAACTTCAGACGTTACTCCTCATGAACTCTGGTTTAAGGTTAGACCTAACTTGAATGTCATTCGAGTGTGGGGGTGTCTGGCATATGTCAATCTTCCAGATCTGAAAATTCAGAAGCTTGGGACAAGGACTACTAAGACGATCTTCTTGGGGTATGTCGAGAAGAGTGATGCTCGGAGATTTCCTGATATTGAGTCAAATCATATCATTGAATCTTGCGACGCAGAATATTTTGAAGACAAATTTGTAAGGCATAAGAATATTGTTCTTGCGGATGTGCCAGAGAACAATGAGGGTGCGCAGCAAACTGAAGTCTTCAATGAAGATGTGGTCCAAGAAGATGTTGTTGAAACAATGATTGAACCAGAACAAGCTGAGCCGTCAGCTAAGCGTGTGAGGAGGCCGAAGGACTTCGGAAGTGACTTTGTCATCTATCATGTGGAAGCAGATCCGCTTACCTATGATGAGGTGATTAAGACCAGAGATGCAGTTTTCTGGAAGGAGACGATTGACAATGAAATTGATTCCATCACCTCAAATAACACTTGGGTGTTGGTTGATCTTCCTGAAGGAGCGAAACCCATCGGATGTAAATGGATCTTCAAGAAGAAGATGAAAGCAGACGGAACTATTGACAAGTTCAAGGCTAGGTTGGTAGCCAAGGGATTTTCTCAGAAGCAGGTGTAGCACCCAGTTTTCCAAATAAGGGTAATTTCAAAATTTCGTGTTTATAATTATTTTAATAATGATATTTAATTCATGATATGATTTTTGGTGATTTTAAATCATTTTAAAATTATTTAAATCAATGACTTGTGGTTTTGACGTTTTGCTATTGAAACCCTAGAGACTGTTTGACCTAGAGCCTAACCATGTGATTATGATATTTTAATGTCATTTTTGGCCTAAGGATATTTTTGCATTTGACCTCTTTGAATTATTTTGATATTATTTTATTATTTATGATATTGTTTTGGGGTTATTTGAGTCGGGTTCGAATTTTAACTCAATCCGACTTGAAACGGGGACCCGGGGGTAGTTTGACTCTAGTGGGACCCACACACTAATTAGGCATGGCCCACATGATATTAATTTTAGTCCACATGATAGAAATATTTTAGTTAGAGTTTAGACTAATTATTATGGATAAGGTTAGTGTGATTAGAGACTTTAGAATGACTAATTTAGCCCCAACCAATTAGCCCTTTCCTAATACTCATAGAATAGGTTAGTAGGGGCTTTTGGACTTTTCCTAATAGGACAAAACCACCTTTATGGCCAGCCACAATAAGGATAGGGTTGAGCCTCCCATTTGTCATTATCCATCTATTTTTCTCTCTCTTGTTCTTCCCCAAATTCCTAGAGAGCAATCCCTAGCAATTTCTCCACCAAATCCTTCCATTTCACCACCAAATCTTCTTCTTTTCTTCTCCATTCTAGATAAGGAGGAAGCTACCCAAGTTTGGAAGGATTCGGAGCTCGTTCGTGTCCTTTTGGAATCTCTACGTGTCGGTGTCGCTCCGGGAAGGCTTTTCTTCGATTCAATCTACCGGGAGGTATAAATCTCTTCACCTTTTCATTTCCTCATGCATATAGGTCTATTTTGAACCCATAGGAATGACCCCCATGGTTGTATCTCTATTTGTGTCCATTTTGTGTCTATTTGGAGGTCATAGGAGTGTCCTTTGTGTTGTGGATGTGTTCATGTTACATATATAAATTTATATATATATATATATATATATATATATATATATATATATATATATATTGTAATGAGAGTGTATCTATATTTACATATGTAATAAATGGTTCATGATGATTATATAATCAAGTTTGTGAGTGTGGTTTCTCATATTATTATTGCTATTATTGTTGTGGATAATTAGGATATATATTGTGTATTCTTTTGGCTCAAACTATCTAAATCCGTCATGATTTTTATCCACGTTTTTAATTTCAGTCCTAACTTAGAAATGTCATAACTTCTAGCTCAAAGCTCGGTTTAATCTCCCATTTTTTTTAGAAGAAGCATATTGAAGTTAGCTTTCCAAAAACATGTATTAATAGGCCTAATTTTTTCTGTAACTTTTTAGAGAATTATTTGAGTGTCAGCTGTACGAAAGACAAACGCGTTCTCGGTGTTTTCGCGATTCTGGGAGTTTTCGGAAACGAAAATGTGATCCGTTTGAAGTTTCGGAAAGCTAAGACATAGATCTATAACATACTTTAATCCTAAATTTTAATTCATGCTAAGATGGTACAGTATTGATTATTAGTAGGAGTTACTATTCGGCATATGCATTTTGTGCACCCTTGTGTGTAATATAATGTTCTATTTGATTTTAACCCATGTTAATGTATATACATTATGTGACTAAATAGAGAATACAAGCATGAGTAAATGGTTAAATAAATGATGTACGAGGTGTAAGTATTCTATCTAATGTAAGCATGTATAAGTATGGCTTGTAATGAATATGTAGGTTCCATAGTATGTAATGTATGGTACATATAGTAGTGCAAGAGAATAAATGAATGATGAATGAATGCAAGCATGAATGTAATATATTAATAGATGTAATGTATGAAATATATAAGTTAATGAGATGTAATGTTCTATGTTAACATAAATCCTATATTACCTCATGTACCCCTTACACTATGTTGACACTATCACACTTGACACTTTGTTCACTTACACTTTGACACTCTTTGATATGTATACACCATGTATGCCCATTTAACCCTCACTTGCCCCTTTGCCATGTTCACCTACACACACATAGCCTCTTAAATAAGTATTTATGAATATAGTTAACTTAGCTTTGTATGTATATTATATATATGTTAGCATATTGTGTTGTAATATATAAGTTTATATAACCATTTGAAATGCCATGATTATAGACCTAATGTTGAATACCAATATATGCATGTGTATATATGTGTAGACATATATAGTTTAAAGTAATAGATTACCTAGTGTATATCCAATGTGAATTCTTGCCTATTTGAGTATTGAATAATTGCATGCTATATAGAGTTGGGTGTATGTTGGCTTGTATAGCCTTGTATTGATGTGTGCCTGCTAGGATAGTCTTGGTTAGGCCTAGTAAGACTTGCTGGGTTAGGACATGACCTATTTTGACCTAGTTTGACTAGTGCAGTTGACCAGAGTTGACCAAGGGTTGACTTTGGCCTAGTTTGACCTAGATTCATATAGAATGTGTTGTAGTGCTTATTATTACCCTTCTGGACATGTTGTGACTTGTGCTGTTCTAATTAGGAGCCAGACACCTCTCCTCGGACAGTATCTTTACCTTGGACATTCAGATATCAGACGAGTATATTCTCTGATCATTTCATATCTTGCTTAGAATTATTTCCTACAGTAGATTACTTTACTTGTACTGTTACGACGGTCACACGGATTGGTACTATATGGATCCTTTTTTGAGATATTATCCTTAGGGAGCATCGGGTACTACGTGTTCTGTGCATTTCACTTACATGGCGTATCACTATACTTCTTGGTTTACTTGATTACTTGTGACATATACCCTCATGATCACAGAGTCTCTTGAATCTTACACAGTTGGGTAACCCCCAGACTCTCCATTTATGGAACATCCATGTATCACCCTTCGGGGGCCGTGCATGGAATCATATAACATAACCTGGCTGGATCCTTGTGTATTGATTGGGGGTACGGAGGAGTAGAAGTGGACATGTGAATAAAACACCAGTAGTATCTTCATTGAATCATTCTGTAGTGTCTTCATTGAATCATCCCAGGCCATTTACATGTTTATGTTGTACTCTGACTCACTAGTCACTGCTAGTTCTCTATGTATAGTAGATATTTCTATTACAGTTCTCTCTCTATTTTTATACTGCATTTCTTTCAGTACCTGTATCTTACTTTACTACATGATTATATTTTCTAACCTGCTATGATCTGTTGAGATGTACTGTACTCACTCCAGTCCTGACTGAACCTGTTGATAAATTTTACAGATAGCCTGGGATTGCCTGCTAGCCTAGAGGAGACACAGTAGAGGTTGTTTAGGTAGTTATTTCATTTTTTCTGGAGTTGTATTTATTTTGTGGATTAGTGTATCTGTATTTGAGTTTTGGGATGTATTTCTGGGTTTATGTATCTTAGACACTTAGACTTCTATCTCCTGTATCTCTTTTGGATTTCATGTTTTATCTATCATTATCATGCTCTACCTTAGATGTGATTGAGTCTTTATCTGCTATATCACCCCCATTCGGGGAGTATAAACTGTTTAGTCTTATACTGTTAGATGCATTGAGACCCAGGACAGCGTTCTACCGCCGACACTGCGACGTAGGCTGGACGTTGTTACGTTCTCGTGCCCTAACTCTAGGGTGCGGGTCGTGACACATTTTTAGTGGTGGCCCATGCAGGTCGAGATTCGCATTAGTGCGATTTCGTAGCAGCGTAACGACTTAGTTGTACTACTACGAGCCTGCTATAGGATATATAAATTAAGATGTTAGGATGAAAGGATACTCAATCACTGTTAGGATTCCTTGAGAGATTCCTGGGATGACCCTTGAGAATCTCATTTTGAATTCCGATTTAAACTCCTTTTCCTTGTTTTGATTCACCTTTTTCCTTGATTTGAATTTGATTTTGTGGACTCATTGTAGAACTTTGAATCCTGGTATTAGTTGATAATTTTGATAAAATTTTGTAGTTGTTGATTTAATTTGTATTTAGATTAATATTTTCAAATCCAAGGTACTTAATCACACTTAAGATTCTTTGAGAGATTTCTGGGACGACCCCTGAGAAACTCATTTTGAACTTCAATTGGAATTCCTTTTCCTCTTGTTTGGATTCACCCTCATTCCTTGCTATTGAATTTAAGCTTGATGGGTTCCTCTCGTTTGAACCGATAAGAAGAAACATATCTTCATTATTCTTTCTCGCCATTGTTCCCTTGCATTCTTATTTATCTCCTATCTTAAACTCTGTCTCATTACACTAATTATCCATATATTGTTGTCCCTACCAGATGTACTTCAAAACCCTTGAATCTTCGTATCTTTTGCATGGGGAAGGCTAAGGAAGTGACGTAAATTATGTAGCTCAGAGAAGACGTAACTGGTTATTTTATGATGATCTAAAGGAAATCAAATGTGGAGTATTCCATATGGAAACTTGAGATAGAAATGTGGTAAAGGTCTCGAATAGAATAAAGAGATGTATACTGCCAATCTGGAAACAATTACATTTAGAGAAATTTTGGGGTTATGAGATAGTTTATAGGTGTATTCAAAACTAATGAGGATATCAGAGGTCAACCTAGTTTTGAGAACTTAGAAAATCTTGGTTATTGATTCTGGGGAAAACTTTTACTCTGAGGCTATGTAGAAGGTTAGTAATGGAAAAGAGAAGTTAATTGTGTTTAATAAGGATATTAAACAAGATATTGCGAGGAAATGACTAGGGATAGAGAGAACACAAAGTTATGGAAGTTTAGAGATTGTTGTGAAATATTTTTAGGAGAATAATATTCAAGGGTGTATGTCGAAGAAA
The DNA here is from genome assembly GCA_029216955.1 of Iris pallida. Classification (NCBI taxonomy): domain Eukaryota; kingdom Viridiplantae; phylum Streptophyta; class Magnoliopsida; order Asparagales; family Iridaceae; genus Iris; species Iris pallida. The sequence goes on along the minus strand of JANAVB010031620.1, from coordinate 924,780 downwards.
ATACGGAAGTTGATTTTATGATGGAAGATAAGTTTTGTAAGGCCTAGAGATTTAAATTAAATAATACGAGGAGAACAATTTGAACAAGTTCATGGAATTCGTAAACGGGATTTAGAGGTTTTGGGTTAAATTTAAGACAAGGTGAAAGAACTTGAAAATTTAAATAAATGGTTAATGTTGATTCCTAAATGTGAGGGTTGTGCTTCAAGAGTGATGTTTGAAAATTGGGAATTGCCTACGGTAGTCATGGTAAGGGTTTAAGTAAAGGTTAAATTTTTATATGGAGACTGGTGAGGTAAAGATATGATTGGCAAGTTATGACCAGATGAACTTAAGAGTATCAGAAGCAGATGACTAACTCGATCTTCATTATTTTTGTGCATTAATTACCACCTCTTGAACTCCCACTTTCTAATTGAGATCCTTGACGTTCCTTATCGTGACTTTGATATTCGGAATGTAATACTAGCTGTTACCCTCCAACAAATCTTATATGCAAGACCTAGACGAGCTCACCTTCGTATAGGTATATCATGTCCCACTAAAACCCATCTTTTTGTACTCTATTTTCTTGATATGATTTTCTGGTCTACTGGCTAAACTATAACCTCTACCATTATACTAAATTTCTTCTTATTTTAATTAGAAATCCAGCCTTGACTCAATTCTTTCGACCCGACATGTGATGGTGTTCTGCTTGTTTCCTTAGATGCTTAATCTTGTACAATATCTGATTACTTGACCCGTTGGTTAAGAAACTTGGACTATGTAATTCCTTTCATCATTACCACCCTTATATCTTGTGTTGCTAAATTAGCCTTAGTTTTGCAAGCTTATCTATCTTCGAGCTTGGTCATGACATATTTTATTGGGTGGCCACCCACTAACATATTGTCTAACCAGAACCAGTACATGATGGTCTGATCAACCTATTGCACTTTGGTTCGCTTTTTTTCATGTATCAATCTACGAGAATGGAGACATAGTTAAACTTGACCTTAGAGTCTCATTCACGACAGCCTTGACAATTCTCCTTAAAATCTTTTCATCGCCTATGAACCTCGTATTCGTACTCAGTCAAACTAAATTTAATCATGACCTGAACCTCCATCATTGGATGCTCGTGCTCATACTTTGATTTCATTGATTTCCCTTCTTGCCCAAATCTCGTTTTATCCCAAAATTGATCAACTTAGATCGTGTCAAGACAAAAATCTATTTGTGATTTGTTGTGCCTAAATTTTTAATTTTTGCTATTTTATGGAATAGTAACCTTTTAATAATTTCTTAGTTGCTTGTTAATGACCAATTTTCATATAGGATGGTAGACAGCCCTACAACCTTGATGATTGTTGTTCCCTTACCTTCCCAATTAGGACACCCTAGATTGTTTGTGTGTTGATACCATAGTACTGTTTTGACCTAGAATGATTAGTGTACCTAGGTGAGAATTCTAACTGCTACGGTATGCCCTGACCTTGTATACTATTCCTTCAAATTGCATGATTTAGAAAAAAAAAAATTTAGACCTTGATTGTTGGGAGATAGGGACGTCACCCCATTAGTATCAGTTGTAGATATATATAGGTTAATCCTTGATGTGGGGATGTGTGTCTATAAACATGTAGCTTATAAGATTTATGAGAGATTATAGTATCAGCCTTGATGGGATGTACTAGTCTTTTGGTGAGCATAAATGTGTTATGAGAGATAGGGGCCTATATGTCTTAGTAATGCATCGTTCCTTTGGTAATAGAATGTATTAATAGATGGTTAATAGGAAGATAATAGTTTGAGCATACCTATAGCCTATGATCAGTTCCTTTTCATCCTTAGTTAACACCACTTTAAAATAGGTCTAGTCCCTTGGATATAGGTTCCAGTCCATATTCTATTGAAGTTCCATTACCGCCGTACAGCAGAGCAGTATTGGAGGTATTCCTAGATTGACACTTTTTAGATGTCCGTTTATTATTCCAGTGTTAGAAAGTGTTACATTAGATATTGGGTAGGTTAGAGGCTCTAGAAGGAGTACTATCGATCTTAAATTTCGAGGACGAAATTTTTCTAAGGTGGGTAGAGTTGTAGCACCCAGTTTTCCAAATGAGGGTAATTTCAAAATTTTGTGTTTATAATTATTTTAATAATAATATTTAATTCATGATATGATTTTTGGTGATTTTAAATCATTTTAAAATTATTTAAATCAATGACTTGTGGTTTTGACGTTTTGCTAGTAAAACCCTAGAGACTGTTTGACCTAGAGCCTAACCATGTGATTATGATATTTTAATGTCATTTTTGGCCTAAGAATATTTTTGCATTTGACCTCTTTGAATTATTTTGATATTATTTTATTATTTATGATATTGTTTTGGGGTTATTTGAGTCGGGTTCGAATTTTAACTCAATCCGACTTGAAACGGGGACCCGGGGGTAGTTTGACTCTAGTGGGACCCACACACTAGTTAGGCAAGGCCCACATGATATTAATTTTAGTCCACATGATAGAAATATTTTAGTTAGAGGTTAGACTAATTATTATGGATAAGGTTAGTGTGATTAGAGACTTTAGAATGACTAATTTAGCCCCAACCAATTAGCCATTTCCTAATACTCATAGAATAGGTTAGTAGGGGCTTTTGGACTTTTTCTAATAGGACAAAACCACCTTTATGGCCAGCCACAATAAGGATAGGGTTGAGCCTCCCATTTGTCATTATCCATCTATTTTTCTCTCTCTTGTTCTTTCCCAAATTCCTAGAGAGCAATCCCTAGCAATTCCTCCACCAAATCCTTCTATTTCACCACCAAATCTTCTTCTTTCCTTCTCCATTCTAGACAAGGAGGAAGCTACCCAAGTTTGGGAGGATTCGGAGCTCGTTCGTGTCCTTTTGGAATCTCTACGTGTCGGTGTCGCTCCGGGAAGGCTTTTCTTCGATTCGATCTACCGGGAGGTATAAATCTCTTCTCCTTTTCATTTTCTCATGCATATAGATCTATTTTGAACCCATAGGAATGACCTCCATGGTTGTATCTCCATTTGTGTCCATTTTGTGTCCATTTGGAGGTCATAGGAGTGTCCTTTGTGTTGTGGATGTGTTCATGTTACATATATAGATTTATATATATATATATTGTAATGAGAGTGTATCTATATTTATATATGTAATAAATGGTTCATGATGATTATATAATCAAGTTTGTGAGTGTGGTTCCTCATATTATTATTGCTATTATTGTTGTGGATAATTAGGATATATATTGTGTATTCTTTTGGCTCAAACTATCTAAATCCGTCATGATTTTTATCCACGTTTTTAATTTCAGCCCTAACTTAGAAATGTCATAACTTCTAGCTCAAAGCTCGGTTTAATCTCTCATTTTTTTAAAAGAAGTGTATTGAAGTTAGCTTTCCAAAAACATGTATTAATAGGCCTAATTCTTTCTGTATCTTTTTGGAGAATTATTTGAGTGTCAGCTGTACGAAAGACAAACGCGTTCTCGGTGTTTTCGCGATTCTGGGAGTTTTCGGAAACGAAAATGTGATCCGTTTGAAGTTTCGGAAAGCTAAGACATAGATCTATAACATACTTTAATCCTAAATTTTAATTCATGTTGAGATGGTACAGTATTGATTATTAGTAGGAGTTACTATTCGGCATATGCATTTTGTGCACCCTTGTGTGTAATATAATGTTCTATTTGATTTTAACCCATGTTAATGTATATACATTATGTGACTAAATAGAGAATACAAGCATGAGTAAATGGTTAAATAAATGATGTACGAGGTGTAAGTATTCTATCTAATGTAAGCATGTATAAGTATGGCTTGTAATGAATATGTAGGTTCCATAGTATGTAATGTATGGTACATATAGTAGTGCAAGAGAATAAATGAATGATGAATGAATGCAAGCATGAATGTAATATAATAATAGATATAATATATGAAATATATAAGTTAATGAGATGTAATGTTCTATGTTAACACAAATCCTATATTACCTCATGTACCCCTTACACTATGTTGACACTATCACACTTGACACTTTGTTCACTTACACTTTGACACTCTTTGATATGTATACACAATGTATGCCCATTTAACCCTCACTTGCCCCTTTGCCATGTTCACCTACACACACATAGCCTCTTAAATAAGTATTTATGAATATAGTTAACTTAGCTTTGTATGTATATTATATATATATGTTAGCATATTGTGTTGTAATATATAAGTTTATATAACCATTTGAAATGTCATGATTATAGACCTAATGTTGAATACCAATATATGCATGTGTATATATGTGTAGACATATATAGTTTAAAGTAATAGATTACCCAGTGTCTATCCAATGTGAATTCTTGCCTATTTGAGTATTGAATAATTGCATGCTATATAGAGTTGGGTGTATGTTGGCTTGTATAGCCTTGTATTGATGTGTGCCTGCTAGGATAGTCTTGGTTAGGCCTAGTAAGACTTGCTGGGTTAGGACATGACCTAGTTTGACCTAGTTTGACTAGTGTAGTTGACCAGAGTTGACCAAGGGTTGACTTTGGCCTAGTTTGACCTAGATTCATGTAGAATGTGTTGTAGTGCTTATTATTACCCTTTTGGACATGTTGTGACTTGTGCTGTTCTAATTAGGATCCAGATACCTCTCCTCGGACAGTATCTTTACCTTGGACATTCAGATATCAGGCGAGTACATTCTCTGATCATTTCGTATCTTGCTTAGAATTATTTTTTGCAGTAGATTACTTTACTTGTACTGTCACGACGGTCACACGGATTGGTACTATATGGATCCTTTCTTAAGATGTTATCCTTAGGGAGCATCGGGTACTACGTGTTCTGTGCGTTTCACTTACATGGCGTATCACTATGCTTCTTGGTTCACTTGATTACTTGTGACATGTACCCTCATGATCACAGAGTCTCTTGAATCTTACACAGTTGGGTAACCCCCAGACTCCCCATTTATGGGACATCCATGTATCACCCTTCGGGGGCCGTGTATGGAATCATATAACATAACCTGGCTGGATCCTGTGTATTGATTGGGGGTACGGGGGAGTAGAAGTGGACATGTGAATAATACACCAGTAGTATCTTCATTGAATCATTCCGTAGTGTCTTCATTGAATCATTCTAGGCCATTTACATGTTCATGTTGTACTCTGACTCACTAGTCACTGCTAGTTCTCTATGTATAGTAGATATTTCTATTACAGTTCTCTCTCTATTTTTATACTGCATTTCTTTCAGTACCTGTATCTTACTTTACTGCATGATTATATTTTCTAACCTGCTATGATCTGTTGAGATGTACTCTACTCGCTCTAGTCCTGACTAGACCTGTTGATAAATTTTACTAATAGCCTGGGATTGCCTGATAGCCTAGAGGAGACACAGTAGAGGTTGTTTAGGTAGTTATTTCATTTTGTCTAGAGTTGTATTTATTTTGTGGATTACTGTATCTGTATTTGAGTTTTGAGATATATTTCTAGGTTTATGTATCTTAGACACTTAGACTTCTATCTCCTGTATCTCTTTTGGATTTCATGTTTTATCTATCATTATCATGCTCTACCTTAGATGTGATTGAGTCTGTATCTGCTATATCACCCCCATTCGGGGAGTATAAACTGTTTAGTCTTATACTGTTAGATGCATTGAGACATAGGACAACGTTCTACCGCCGACACTGCGGCGTAGGCTGGGCGTTGTTACGTTCTCGTGCCCTAACTCTAGGGTACGGGTCGTGACAGCAGGGGATTGACTATTTTGACACGTATGCTCCAGTTGCCCGGATGACCACCATCAGGATGTTGTTTGCTCTTGCAGCAATACATAAGATGGTGATACATCAGATGGATGTAAAAACGACTTTCCTAAATGGCGAGCTGACCGAAGAGATTTATATACAACAACCAAAGAGATTTGTCATCAAGGGTCTTGAAGACAAAGTCTGCAAGTTGGTAAAATCCTTGTACGATCTTAAACATGCTCCCAAGATGTGGCATGAGAAATTTGACAAGGTTATAAGGTCAAATGGCTACATGGTCAACGAGACGGACAAGTGTATTTACACGAAGTTCGCTGATGGAAGAGGTGTGATCGTTTGTCTGTATGTGGACGACATGCTTATCCTAGGTACGGATATGAGATGTGTCACGGAGATAAAGAGGTTCATCTCGAGCAAGTTTAGTATGAAGGACTTGGGAAAAGCTGATGTGATCTTAGGGATCAAGATCATCCGGACAGACATTGGACTAGCGTTGTCACAGTCTCATTATATTGAGAAAATGATCACTCGTTATGGGTATCGGGATCTTCCAGGGATTGATATGCCGTACAGGTGTGATGTAAAGCTGAAGCCTAATTCAGAGGAAAGCGTCAGGCAGCTGGAGTATGCTAGCATAATCGAAAGTTTGTTGTATGCTACTAATGCCACAAGGCCTGACATAGCTTTCGTCGTGGAAATGCTAAGTCGTTTCACGAGCAACCCTGGGGTTGAACACTGGAAAGCTGTGAAACGGGTTATGAGATATCTCAAGAAGACTCAGACATATGCACTATACTACAGCGGAGATCCGCAGGTAGTAGAAGGCTTCAGTGATGCCAGCTGGTGCTCAGATTTGGAGAGCGAGAGGTCCACAGGTGGATATATTTTCACAATGGGTGGAGCTGTTATATTGTGGAAATCGAAGAAGCAGACTATGCTCTCGCGATCGTCCATGGAATCTGAGTTCTTTGTAGTTGATACCGTAGTCGAGGAAGCAGAATGGCTTCGGGAGCTCATGTATGATCTTCCAGTGGTTGGGGCACAAATACCGGCAATACCGATATACTGCGACAACCAGGCGACTGCGGAGGTGGCATCAAATGACCTTTTCAACGGAAAGAAGAGGACTATGCGGTTGAAGCACAGGGCAGTACACGATCTTATTAAGAGAGGTATAATTGCAGTGATTGATTTTCGGAGTCAGGAAAACCTGGCGGATCCATTCACCAAGGGCCTCAAGTGCCAGCTGGTCGATGACTCAGCATGTAAAATGGGCTTAAAGGCATTTCGATATTAGTTATTGTATTCCTACCATAAAGTTTTATGCTATTAGTTCAAAGATTTATCTACTAGACATCTAGCTTTTGGTTCAAGGGAGGACCATTAACTGGAAGAATATCAGGAACGGTGGGTACATGTTCTATTAGGCATAGAGAGGTTACGGACCTACAACCACTGTTGTCTACTGTTGTTTCCTGTGGAAAATGGTTCATGTGGGAAGGTTGGCTTAATTGCCTTAATAAGTTCTCAGGCAGAGTGAATGCCTGGTGTGCTTTACAGAAAGCATGGTAGAGCAGCACTACAAGGAGTGAAACTCCATGCTACAGTGGGGTGACTCCACAATGAGGTTCCTATATATGGGGTGTTGCCCAGGAATAGGATAAAGCCTCGGCTTAGCAGGCCAAGTCACAGCAGCGTAGCACCGCAAATAGGCAGTTAGCCTAATGCTGTATGTTAAAAATAAAGAGGGGTGTAGTCAGCACTACAAAGAGGAGGAGTTCCTCATGTTACAGTGGCACGACACCACGATGAGGTATCCGGTTAGGGATAAAGCCTCAGCCTTGCAAGCCATGTCGTTGTGGCGTAACACCGCAAGGGAGCCTAAGGCTTCATGCTGGGTAGTTTGGCACTACAAAGAGGCAGTTGCCTCATGCTACAGTAGTATGACACTACGATGAGGTTTCCGGTATGGGGTAAGGCCTCGGCTTTAAGCCATGTCATAGCGGCGTAGCACCGCAAGGGAAACGCAAAGCGCTTCATGCCATGTCTCTTTATAATGAACTCCCCTATAGTGTATGGACAGAGATATCAGGTCGTCTCTTGAGGGTAAACTTGTAGACGCCCAAAATTATACACTGAAACCAGGCTGGCACAGGGCCTTTAATGTGTAGCCAGAAGCACATGTAACTACATCATGTGAGTGGAAATAATTTCAGCTATGATGCAGAATTCAAGGCTTAGTCCATTCTTGTATTATAGTTTGATTTTTGACCCATGCGGGAAGATTCAAGTCGTCAGCGACATCTCTCCTAATGCATGATGGACAGTTACTGTGGGGAACACTTATATCCATATATAGAGATATGTGGAGAATTGTTGGGTTTTTGGTTTTTTCCTTTTGAAAGCTTTAGTCCCACATCGGAAAAAACAAATGGTTTGTATCTCTATATATTAGCTTTGCTATTATTGGAGATGCACATGTGGTGTAGAGGTGCACATGGGTTTGCCATGTGGGGTTATTTTTCTAATAGGAAAAAGGCTAAAATCAACAATTAAAGCATTCATGCTTTTTGCTCTTGGGAAATTTATTTTCATAGAAGCTAAGCCCAATAGGGGCTTAGCGACTCGGACTCGGACTCGGACTCGGGCTCGGGCTCGGGCTCGGGCTCGGGCTCGGACTAGGGCTCAAGGGCTCATGAGGTGTAATGTGGTATTTTGTTGGCGCACTTTGCACTTAGCACGTCAGCATCATCGCTAGGCGCATAGTGCGCTTAAGTTACACTCGTTGCACGAGCCACTTGCGCGACCACGTTGCACGGCCTGTTACGCGTGCCCAGTTACGTTGGCCCAGTTACACAGTCCAGTATGCAGTCCAGTACGCGCAGTGTGCACAGTATGCATAGAGTGCACAGTGTGCACAGCGTACACAGCGTACGCAGTGTACGTAGAGTGCGTAGTGTGCGTAGGGGGCGTAAAGGGGTTGTGTTCGTAAAGTGCAAATTATGCTGGTTACATGAGTGGCACAACTTGCAGCAGAACGTATCTTTACTTGTTCTGAGCGGTTGCTCCATATTCGGGGTGGTTACTACCACGTCCCTAACATTGTGCTAAACGGGCAGTTGTTGCTGGGGCTTATATAAGGCCTCCTCCTTCTCTTTCACAATATAGCACTAATACACAAGTGGTAGACAGAAAGTTTACAAGTTTTTTAGAGGCTGTGAGAGAGAAGAGAGGTACTGTACCAGCGTTGCATTTTGCACAGGAGTTCGAGTTCATCCGAGGAGTCAGAAGAGCAGAGTGTTCCAAGTTCTCCGACGAACTTGCTGGTTCCTGGAAGCTATTCGTGTGGGACGAATAAAGCTTTGAGCAACGGTGATCATTCACCCAGCAGGAGTTTTTCTACCTTTCGTCTGTCATTTTCTTTGTTGGTATTATCAGAATTCTATTAGCGCACCTTCTGTGTAGTGTAGCACTAATTGAGTTTCTCTTACGTACCTTCTGTGAAGTGTTACGTTCTGTGCACCTTCTGTGAAGTGTAGCACTAGGGGAATTTCTCTTGCGTACCTTCTGTGAAGTGTTACGTTCTGTGCACCTTCTGTGGAGTGTAGCACGAGTTGAAATTTCTCATATGTACCTTTTTTGAAGTGTTACGTAATAACGATTATTTGTACAATTGTTACGATATTTCAGTTTTCCATCGAAAAAATTGTGCCCCGGCAATAACAATTTTTACATGTTATGAATGCATTGACAGGTTGTGTAGATAACTGGGATTCATTTGAGTTATTTTGTTCGAATTTGATTTTGGGGTGTTAAAATGAATTTGGGTTTTGATGTTTAAAACTGAGTTTTGGGATTGAATTCAAAACTGAAACTGAGTTTGTACACTGTGGACACACCCTACACTCTTTATTTTCAGATTTTTCATAGACACAAATACTCAACATGGCTTGACACACTATTGCATTGCTCTATAACACACACACACACCACTCTACAAAAACTGAATTCCCTTTTGACACACACAATAGATGCACACATTCACTAATTTCTAAAATGCCTGAGACTTAATATCAATTCCTGAGATTAGTATTTCCTTACTATGTGAGTTCAGACAGCAGCACTTGGCCATGGACCATAGGCATGCTATAGAATGGCTTTCGAATGTATTTCCATTATCTGGCATTTATTTCAGTTAGGTTAACATCATGTAGTATGAGTATACTTGGTAATCTAGTAAAGGGGTATTGGGGAAAATCATTTGTGCCATAGGCTTTTAGCCATATGTTGTATCAGTGTAGTGAGCTCTCTTGTGGGTGAGTGAGTGTAGTGAGTGAGATATGTATGTATTAGTGAGTGTACAGGGAGAAGGGGGAATTTTGTGGAACAGTAAGAAGAAGAGGGTAGTAGTGGCTTTGCAGCAGCATTTTATGGCAGCTGTAGCCTTGGCTTGGCCTGACTTTTCAATGCAACTGCAGCAGGCAAGCAGGGCAGTAGTAATAGAAGGAGCAGCAGGCAGAGAGCAGAGGTCTAGAGCTTAGTTTTCCTGAGTTGAGCCTTGTTTTCCTATGTTTGATTAGGTTTAGTTCATGTTGGGGGTTTGATGTTGTGAGTTTAGTTTGGATTTTGGCTGAGGATGACAAGGAATGGAGGTTCGAAACAAGATTTTGGACTGAATGTTGAAAACTGGATTTATACTGAGATGGTTTCAGGATTTGAACCTGAGAACCTGAGAAGGATGTGCTAAGATGTTGGTTCAAGGAGGGGAGGTTCATAAGTGAAGGGCATTAGATGGACTGTATCTTGAGGATCAGCTGTATATTAACTAGTACAACCCTTTTTCTTGTAAATACCCTACCTTGAGTCCAGTTGGTACCTGGCAAGATAGATTCAGTTGTTCACATCTAGTCCTGGCCATGCATATACATGATTTGTGTTCAGTCCCTTCCCTTCTTGTTTCTATTCATGTATAGCTTTCTAGGATTTTGTTTCCAGGTTTTCCAACTCAGTAGGTAATTGATATGGTTTTGACAAATACTTGTTTTTTTTGGTGCTATTTGTAGGATCGTTGAGCACTTCTAGAGGGGGGGTGAATAGAGTGCGTGTGTGCAGCGGAAATAAAATCACCAATTAAAAATTAAACTATGGCAATGATGTAAGAGCAGTAAATAAAGATAGGAGATTCAAACTCAGTAACACAGCGATGTATACTGGTATCCCTCTGAGAGGACTAATCCAGTCTCGAGTACTCTTGCTCGATGTTAATCCACTAAAGGCACAAGCTTTAACTGAGTGCTTGCAACTCTTACACCACCGTGCTTGTTGACGAGTGCACGACCAACTCCAACATACACCGTGCTTGGTGACGAGCGCACGACCAGCTCCACAACGAGAACTTGTTGTTGAAACTTGACGACCTCTTTACAACTCTGAATAACCAAAAGACTTCTAAATCAAATCTGATAGTACTAGCTTTTGGCTAAGAGAAGTATAGGTGAGATTTGAAACTTTTAGATCACTAGAAAACACTTGAATGGATAGAGAAGAGAATGAAGAATGAATTGATGTTTTGAAATGAAAAGTTCTTCTCTATTTATAGGTGTTTTCACCAACCGAACTCGGGCAGAACTCGGACAGAGTTCGGATGCAAATATCTCGCAAAATAGACGTTGCTCGCAGATTTGGAGGCAACTGAAGTTTGAATACAAACTGACCGAACTCGGTCAGAGTTCGGGCCGAACTCGGGCCGAACTCGGCTAGGAGTTCTGTCAGGAGATATAATAAAATTCTTTTGTAAAAACAGTTTACAAACATGTTTTTGGTAATTTGTAAAATCATTTGAAAAGGAATATTTTCGAAATACATTTTTGAAATATTTGTAATCGAAAATATGAAGGGTAAAAATAGGTTTAGAGAAGGAGAATAATTTTAACCCTAAGCCAGTAATACCATACTTGATTTTACAAGGAAATTCCTAGACTCAATAAAGTGTAAAAATACAGAATAAAAGTAGAAAAGAGTCTTCAGAATTTTTGATGACTTTGACGCTTGGATTTATGCAGTACATCGTCCGTTGAATAAGATTTCATGTATCCTGAAATAGTTAGCAGCATTTTCTATATTTTGTGTATGGACTAAAGTATAAGTTGATTATCGAAATCGGGTGTGACCATGGAATGGGCCAACAATCTCCCCCATTTTGATAATTGACAAACTTGAGTCTATACCAAAATATATTTATAAAAAAATAAAACAACATATCAAAATACCTGAAAATTTGTGATATTTTTGGGTATACTCTTTTTCTCCCCCTTTGTCAAGTAGCCAAAATGAATAGGCTCCCCCGTAAATCATGAAGCCAACAATAGAATAGACAAGACAAAGTGAAGTAAAAGAAACAATCACAGCATAGACAACTGGAATGAAATGAACTATCATAAAAAGTTTTCCACTAGAAAGCCAAATAATACAACTGATAAATGTCTAACTAAAGAGTTTAGACATGAAAGTAAAAAGTACTACATGAACAGCATCAAAACTAAACAAAACTAAATCCACTATCCTATGGCTGAATCCACATCACATCTCTGCGTCGTCTGCACCGGAAGGATCATGAGGGAAATAGGCAGTGGTCGGGTCGAAGTACTGAAAAGTAGTCTCATCAGTAAAACGAGGACCAGGGAAAGCAGGATGTGGAAGGATAGTGAGTGGATGAACTGGATCATGCACCAGGCTGTAGTGGAGATCGGCAATACTGTTTCTCAGCACCTGGGCCTGAGAAATATGCCGGAACTCGGAGTCCTGATAACGTTGCGTGGATACGGCAACGAAATCATCAAACCGCTGGTAGAATGCCTGATCGAGTCCAGGGGCAGGGGCCGGAGCAGGAGGAGCATCTGCTGGAGGGGCCTCAGCATCAGCTACTGGGTCAGCAGGAGCAGCACCGGGAAGTTGAGGAAACCGACGAGAGCGGGTCAACTCAACAGGTGGAGAAGAAATAGCACACGTTTCAAGATCAATCTCGAAACGGCGAAAAATACTCGCAAGGTGCATAGGAAAACCAAGGTTCCTACCTGCATTCTTGCAGTTGAGCATCCAAGACATCATGGTTTTTGGAATGGAGAAAGGAATTCCAAAATGAATGTGATACATAGCAGAGAGTTCCAAAAATGTGACCTCATCGGTAGAGCCTTTCTTCGGAAGAAGGGCCAAGAAAATCATACGATGAAGTTCGTAAAAATTCTGGTTAAGATGTCTAGAAAATATTCTCCGAGGAGGAGGAGTAGGGTGACAAATCAATTCCCTAAAAGAAGCTAAAGTGACATCGGCAGGGAACTGAATGTGGTGGATGTCAACAAGAGCATCACCAAGATCAGGAACGTGAAAATATTCACTGATATCGGTGGCACTAAATTCTAGTTCCTGTCCAGCAACACAGGAATAGAAATTTCCGTTTTGTTGTACTTGCAAATTGCAGTAGAACATACGGACAGCATTGTCGAAAATACTATCTTGGACCTCGAAAAAGTCGCAAAATCCAAGTTGATCAAAAACAGGAGCATATTCAAAGAAGGTTGTAAAGTTGACAAAGGCTCCAGTACAAATACGACGTAAAGAAAAGGAATCAAACCAGAGATTGGAGAAGTCTCTGTCGGGAAATAGAGTGCCATCAAATTCCTCGGGATCTCTAGGTTTGGCTGGACTGAAGAGACTAGCCGGAGTGTAGTCGGATGAGGAGGAAGCACCCTGAGAAGAATTTCCTCGTTGACGCTTCGGAGCCATGAAGAGATGGAGGAAGATCGTCGATGCCTTGCAAAGAAGGAGGAGGAAAGTCTTCTGGAAGGAGGTGGAACTATTTCACGTTTTGGTGTGGAGAAATAGTGGAAGAAAGGATGGGATTTATAGGTGCTAGGGCCGGCTGTTCGGTTCTGGAGCCATCACAGCGCCGACCGAACTCGGTCCGAATTCGGTCCGAACTCGGTCAGAGTTCGGGCCGAGTTCGGCCACTTGCATTCCCGAGATAGTTAAAGCAGTCAGGTAAGTAAAGATTGTAATAAATGATGTTTGACTGGTTTATTAACTAATTGCTGTTATTTTTAGGTTAACTGTAGGGATTGTCCCAGCTAACGGTGGTTCACCGGGGAACTCTTAAGTACCGCTTCGCTTGGACCGTAGCCGTGGTGACAGACATATCCTTTGTAAGTTTGTCCCCAAAAATAATTTTCATTAGATAATAAATTATCAAGACATAAATACAGTATTTAATTACCATATGTTTTAAGAATCCGAGAATTCAAGAATGCCGAGCTCACGCCTCAAGATGTTAAAACGGTCTTCAGCCAATGGTTTAGTGAAAATATCTGCTAGTTGATGTTCAGTATCAATAAATTCTAAGCAAATATCCCCGTGTTGTTGATGATCACGTAAAAAATGATGTCTAACTTCTATGTGCTTTGTGCGTGAATGACAGATAGGGTTCTTAGTTAAATTAATTGCACTAGTGTTATCACAATATATAGGAACATTTGAATAGTGCAGATTGTAGTCCTCTAAGGTTTGCTTCATCCACAAAATTTGAGCACAACAACGTCCTGCGGCGATATACTCAGCCTCAGTTGTTGATAATGCTACTGAATTTTGTTTCTTGCTAAACCAAGAGACTAAGGCCTTTCCCAAGAAATGACATGTACCACTGGTACTTTTACGGTCCACTTTGCATCCAGCAAAATCCGCATCCGAGTAACCTATGAGGTCAAAGGATTTGGTTTTGGGATACCATAAGCCAACTGTAGAAGTTCCTTTAAGGTATCGGAAGATACGCTTAACGGCACTAAGATGTGATTCCTTAGGATTTGCCTGATATCGTACACATATGCAAACACTAAACATAATATCAGGACGACTAGCAGTTAAATATAATAAACTACCAATCATACCTCGATACTTACGCTGATCAACAGGTTTGCCACTTTCATCAGCATCAAGCTTTGTAGATGTAGCCATAGGAGTCCCAATTGGCTTTACATTCTCGAAGTCGTACTTCTTTAGTATGTCCTTCGTGTACTTGGCTTGGTTGATGAATGTTCCGTTTGAGTGTTGTTTGATTTGCAATCCTAGGAAGAAGTTCAGCTCTCCCATCATGCTCATTTCAAATTCACTCTGCATACACTTGGCAAATTCTTGACAGAGTTGTTCATTAGTAGAACCAAAGATGATGTCATCTACATAAATTTGCACTAGAAGTATATCATTATTCATAGATTTAATAAAAAGAGTAGTATCAATCTTGCCTTTTGAAAAACCATTATCAAGTAAGAAGGCGCTTAGGCGTTCATACCAAGCACGAGGTGCTTGTTTGAGTCCATAAAGTGCTTTCTTAAGCTTGAAGACGTGATCAGGTTTTTGAAAATCTTCAAAACCAGGGGATTGTTTCACAAAAACTTCTTCTTTCAAAAATTCATTTAGAAATGCGCTTTTCACGTCCATTTGAAAAAGTTTGAAATCATCAAAACAAGCAAAAGCGCAAAACATGCGAATGGCTTCTAGTCTAGCAACAGGAGCATAGGTCTCATCATAATCAATTCCTTCTTCTTGATTATAACCTTGTGCAACTAGACGTGCTTTGTTGCGTAAAACTTGACCATCTTCACTCAGTTTATTTCGGAACACCCATTTGGTACCAATTATCGATTGACCAATAGGTTTAGGAACGAGTTCCCAAACTTGGTTTCTCTCAAATTGATTAAGTTCCTCTTGCATAGCAGAAATCCAAAATTCATCAGAAAAAGCCTCATCAACATTCTTAGGTTCTATTTGAGAAATAAATGCTACATTAGCTGCTACTTCAGAATCTCTAAGAGATGAACGAGTACTTACACCTTTGGATAAATCACCTATTATGAGAGTTTCTGGATGATCCGGTTTGAATCTCAATGATTCGAATCTTTGGGCCATACCTTTTACAAGGCTCTTCTCAGTTCCTGCATCTTCGGAACTTTTATCAGTTCTTGCCTCTTGGGTAGGATCTTTTTCAGAACTCTTCTTTGTCTTTGTAGGTGCATCTTCATCATCACTGTCGCTAGATCTATGACTATTCAACTCATCAAAGGTGACATTAATACTTTCTTCAACAATCAAAGATCTTTTATTAAAAATTCTATATCCTTTACTCTTAGCAGCATATCCGAGAAATATTCCGTCATCTGCTTTCGAGTCGAACTTACCCAAGTTATCCTTGGTGTTCAGGATGAAACAGCGACAACCAAAAACTTTAAAATAAGATATGTTTGGAATTCTTCCAAACCAAAGCTCATATGGTGTTTTCTTCGATATAGGTCGAATTAACACCCTATTTAAAATATGACAGGCTGTACTAACAGCTTCTGCCCAAAAATATTTAGGAAGATTATGCTGATTAAGCATGACTCTAGCCATTTCGCTTAGAGTACGGTTCTTCCGCTCCACAACACCATTCTGTTGGGGAGTTCTAGGACAAGAAAATTCGTGGTAGTATCCACTATCATCACAAAACTTTTTGAAATCAGTATTTTCGAATTCGCCACCATGATCACTTCGGATACGAGTAATCATGAAGCCTTTTTCGTTTTGAACCTTTTTACAAAATATCTGAAATTCAAAAATTGCATCACTTTTGTTTGATAAAAAGTAAACCCATGTAAAACGAGAGAA
The DNA here is from genome assembly GCA_029216955.1 of Iris pallida. NCBI lineage: Eukaryota > Viridiplantae > Streptophyta > Magnoliopsida > Asparagales > Iridaceae > Iris > Iris pallida. The sequence continues at coordinate 908,293 of JANAVB010031620.1, read as the reverse complement.
ATCATCAACAATGACAAAAGCATAGAGTTTACCGCCAAGACTAGCGACTCTACTAGGACCAAATAAATCCATATGAATCAACTGCAAAGGTCTCGAAGTACTTACAGCGTTGATGGATTTAAACGAAGACCTATGTGCTTTGTTCTTTTCACAGTCAGCACATACCATGTCTCTCTTGAAAGGAATTTCTGGGAGTCCTTTTACCAATTTCTTTGTGTTCAGACGTGAGATAGTATCCATGTTTGCATGTCCTAGTCTCATGTGCCATAGCCAGCTTTCATTTTGATTGGCTACTAGACACCTTCCTGCATTATTAGTATTCTCCAAAAAGAAAACATAAATATTGTCTTCTCTAATCCCTTTATATACGGGATCACCAGATGACATATCATATATAGTACATTTATCTTTCACAAAATTGATACCATAACCATTATCTGCCAAATGACTTATACTCAATAGGTTATGTTTCAATTCAGTTACTAGACAAACATCCTTTATTATTGGGTAAGGAGAAATACCTACAGTACCATTACCTATAATATTACCTCTTAAGTTATTTCCGAAGGAGACGTATCCTTCTTTCTTCATCGATAGCGTAGCGAATAAAGATGCATCACCAGTCATGTGTCGCGAACATCCGCTATCGAGAATCCACTTGCTTCTAGCATGAGAGGGTTGAGGGTCCACCTACAAAACAAGTAGATGAATCCTTTGGTACCCATTTTCTGAAGGGTCCACTCAGATTAGCTTTAGGTTTCCAAACTAGAGTATGGTTATCAACAAGCTTTCTTGCCATACAGTATTGTGATATATGACCGTGTGTACCACAATATGTGCAAGTCAGTTTAGTAGAATAAACTGTGTTTGCAGGCTTGTTCTGTTTGGAAAACCTATAAGTGAAAGCATAATAGTGTTCGTGTTTCCTCTGTGCTTTCTTGTGTTTAGTCCTTTTTGGTGTATGCTTTGCATTAGGACTAATCTTGGGCTGTGTCACAGGTATTGCCTGTTTGCCCAACTTGATTTCTAACTTTTTAGAAATCGCTACAGACTCTTCGTATCTTGCAGTCATATCAAGGAGTCTTTGCTCAGTTACTAGGTGCAACTTCTTCTCTATGTCATAAAGTTTGTGTATTTTGACATAGTCCTCTTCTTTCTTTTCAATGTTGAGGATAGCCTCATGATAGTCTACTTTAAGTTTGGCTATCTCTTCCGTGTTACCGGTAGTAGATGTCTCTTTAATGTCTTCAAGTAGATTAGACAATCTAGCTATCTCGGCTGTGTGTGCCTTAATCTCTTTTCGAGATTGCTTATACTTGTCGAGCACAGTTTTGTGATCTTCAAGTAAATCGCTAAAGGCAGTCTCTAGTTCATCAAAAGTAAAATCATCAAACAGAGGATTAGATGATACCTTTTCGAATGCCATAAGACAAACATTTGCATTACTGCAGGGTCTGTCTTCTTCTTCTGAGTCACTGGCATCACTCTCGTGCCAGATGCTTGTGTTGGCATACTTTCGGCCAGATGTGGATCTTCTGTTTGATCTTGATCGATCATATGGACTGCTCTTCTTGGTAGCTGGACAGTCCCTCTTCATGTGCCCTGATTTCTTGCATTCGAAGCATATAGTCTCGTCTTCATTGCTTTCTTGGATGTCTTTCTTCTTTCTGCTTGTGAACTTTAGATATTTCTTGAAGTTCTTCACAAGTAAGGCACGTTCATCACCACTTGATGATTCTTCATCTGAGTCGTTGCAGGTTGATTTTCTTGCTTGAGCTTTGAAGGCGATAGTCTTTTCTTTTGGTGTGGCCTCTTCAAAGTCTTGCAAGTCGAGCTCATGAGTCATCAATTTGCCCATCAGTGTTTCTAGAGTCATCGTGGTGAGATTGTTTCCTTCAATGATTGCTGTGGCTTTTGGATTCCAGTTCTTTGTTAGAGCCCTCAGCACTTTCCTGATTTTCTCATGGTTGCTGTAATCTTTACCAAGAGATTGAAGGGGATTAGTTATATCAAGGAAACGAGTAAACATCTGTGTAATTGACTCACCAGGTTTCATTTTAAAAGATTCATAATCCTGAGTCAGTCTACTGATTTTGGATTCCTTGACTTGGGAAGTCCCTTCATGGGTTACCTCAAGGAGTTTCCAAATTTCATGAGACGTCTTGCAGGTAGAAACTCTATTGAACTCGGTTTTGTCAATTGCACAGAATAGTGCATTGATGGCTCGAGCATCAAGACTAGCCTTTGCTTTTTCAGCATCGGTGTACTTGTCATACATCTTTTCCATAAGAATACCTTCAACCACAGTAGGTGGTGGTTTCTTATACCCATCAATGACTATTGACCATAAATCAAAATCTAGAGACTTTAGAAAGAAAGTCATACGTGTTTTCCAGTATGTATAGTTTGTTCCATCAAATAGGGGAGGTCTATTTGTGAATTGTCCTTCACCGTTGAATATAGATTTCACGGCTGCCATATATATACTCTCTAGGATATGTTATATAAGAATATAACCTGCTCTGATACCAATTGTAGGATCGTTGAGCACTTCTAGAGGGGGGTGAATAGAGTGCGTGTGTGCAGCGGAAATAAAATCACCAATTAAAAATTAAACTATGGCAATGATGTAAGAGCAGTAAATAAAGATAGGAGATTCAAACTCAGTAACACAGCGATGTATACTGGTATCCCTCTGAGAGGACTAATCCAGTCTCGAGTACTCTTGCTCGATGTTAATCCACTAAAGGCACAAGCTTTAACTGAGTGCTTGCAACTCTTACACCACCGTGCTTGTTGACGAGTGCACGACCAACTCCAACATACACCGTGCTTGGTGACGAGCGCACGACCAGCTCCACAACGAGAACTTGTTGTTGAAACTTAACGACCTCTTTACAACTCTGAATAACCAAAAGACTTCTAAATCAAATCTGATAGTACTGGCTTTTAGCTAAGAGAAGTATAGGTGAGATTTGAAACTTTTAGATCACTAGAAAACACTTGAATGGATAGAGAAGAGAATGAAGAATGAATTGATGTTTTGAAATGAAAAGTTCTTCTCTATTTATAGGTGTTTTCACCAACCGAACTCGGGCAGAACTCGGACAGAGTTCGGATGCAAATATCTCGCAAAATAGACGTTGCTCGCAGATTTGGAGGTAACTGAAGTTTGAATACAAACTGACCGAACTCGGTCAGAGTTCGGGCCGAACTCGGGCCGAACTCGGCTAGGAGTTCTGTCAGGAGATATAATAAAATTCTTTTGTAAAAACAGTTTACAAACATGTTTTTGGTAATTTGTAAAATCATTTGAAAAGGAATATTTTCGAAATACATTTTTGAAATATTTGTAATCGAAAATATGAAGGGTAAAAATAGGTTTAGAGAAGGAGAATAATTTTAACCCTAAGCCAGTAATACCATACTTGATTTTACAAGGAAATTCCTAGACTCAATAAAGTGTAAAAATACAGAATAAAAGTAGAAAAGAGTCTTCAGAATTTTTGATGACTTTGACGCTTGGATTTATGCAGTACATCGTCCGTTGAATAAGATTTCATGTATCCTGAAATAGTTAGCAGCATTTTCTATATTTTGTGTATGGACTAAAGTATAAGTTGATTATCGAAATCGGGTGTGACCATGGAATGGGCCAACACTATTTGATTCAGGTTTTGATTTGGGTATATAGATGAAATATATATATTATACAAGAATGAATGTATATGGCTTATATATATAGATATGCAATAATAGTGGTAAGGTATATATATATATATATATATATATATATATATATATATATATATATATATATATATATATATATATATATATACAAAAAAATATATATATATATATATATATATATATATATATATATATATATATATATATATATGTATATATATATATATTTTTTTGTATATATATATATATATATATATATATATATATATATATATATATATATATATATTTTATATATATATATATATATATATATATATATATATATATATATATATATGTGTGTGTGTGTGTTTTGTATCACATACTTTGGTTTTAAGAATAACTTAGATTGTTGGCCTAAGCTAGAGTAATGGCTTAGGTTGACTAATTCAGACCAATTGAACCATATTGACCCAATTACCTTGTTGACTAGTCTAAGATTGACCTAGAATTACCTTAGCAAATTGTTAACCCTAGAATTGACCAAAGTTGAGCCAATAGTTCAAGATTGACTGGAGTTGACCAAAAGTCAACATTGAGTCTAGATGTGACCAATTGACCTAGTTTGACTAGTGTAGTTGACTTAGTTTGACCAGAGTTGACTTTGACCTAGTTTGACCTAGAAATCATGTAGATCGTATCATAGACTTCATTTGTCTTATTTTAAGCATATTATAACCTATATTTCTCTGTTTAGGACTTTGTGACTCTGGTGCAGACATCTGATATTATACTACTCTTTTCAGAGTCGCAGGCGAGTACATTCTCTGATAGTTCTCTCATTTACTTGTCAATTAATGTACTTCAGTTCTAGTTAGTTGTATGCGATTCTCTGTTACAACACGTATGGATATTCTGGATTCATGTATACGACACACATTTATTTTCTGGCCTCTATTACTGGTATCATCATTTCTGGTTTCTATTACTGGAATCACCTACTGGAATCATTTACTGGAATCATTTTCTGGTATCATTATATTTTGGCTGGACTCATCTTGAATCATTGTGTCGGATTTCTGGATTCACTTGCTGGGAGAAGAAATACTAGTGTAAGACATGTAGACATAACCTATTTCTGGAATCACCCCTTTTGCTGGAATCATACTGGAATGATAGCCATCTCACACCCGGCCAGGTGTGTGATGTGCCAGATTACCCATAGTCGTTTACATGTCAATCTCGGTATTTTAAAACACACTGCTAGAGTACAGGCTGGACTCACCCTGGAATCATTGATCACTATAACTGGAATCGTCCCTTACTGGATTCATCTTGTATTAGATTCATCTTGTACTGGACTTACATTGGAGTTACACTTGTCTACAATGTTGTCTGGACTTTATATCATATTACCCTGGTTCAGCTAGTTCTATTTTTACAGTCTTCATTGCTATGATTCTTCTCTTGTTTAGTTATTTTCTTTCCTTGCACTTTATCTATCTTTCTTACCATCACCTGAATATAAACAGCCATTTTCATGAATACAACTGTCTATAACTGCTTTATAGTTCTCTGTCATTTACTTAGGTTTTTTAGATGAGATCTACTCGTTCCTGTCCTGACTAGACCTGTTGTAAATTTTACAGATGACTGCCCTGAGGACACATGCCCTACATGTTACAGACCAGGAGATGGCTTAGCTACCTATGGCCCCGACACTCAGGAGTGATCGGGAGTTTAGTTAGTATGTCTTGTTTTAGTTTTCCTGTTTAGATATAGAGTTGTATATAGAGATTTGAGACTTGAGATGTATTTGAGATTGTTTGAGTTTGTTGTTATTTTTATTAGTAGTTTTGTTGCCTTCAATTTCTTAGTTATATTCGATGTTATCTTATCATGCTTAGACTGTGATTGAGTTACACCATATCTTATACTTGTCCTCCGTTCGGAGTTGATCATGATGAGTACACTATATACTGTATGAGTTGATGGTTAGTCAGAGACTTAGAACAGCGTTCTACCGCCGACACTGCAGCGTAGGCTGGGCGTTGTTACGTACTCGTACCCTCACAGTGGGTGCGGGTCATGACAGCAGCCATAACTCCGAGGGGGATAAGAACGCCACGTGTCTCAATTGTTGCGAGGGCCCCCACGTGTTTCATCTGGCAGAGCCGCATGAGTATGGTTTTTAAGTGAGCCGCAAACGAATGGCCCCTCCACAATCCTAGCCGCATGATGGTAGCAACCACATGAAGGTGATGGCCACGTAAGGATGGGCAACCGTATGAAGATGGCAGTCGCATGAAGGAGGCGGTCGCATGAAGATGGCAGCCGCAAGAAGGTGGTGACCGCGTGAAGAAGGCGGCCGCATGAAGATGGTAGCCGCATGAAGGAGGCGGCCGCATAAAAATGGCAGCCGTATGAAGGTGGCGGCCGCATGAGCATAGCAGTCGCATATACGTGGCAGCCGCATAGGGAGCTTCGGGGTCGGTGTATCGTGTCAGCTGTAAAAAGAGATTTTCTTCGTTTTCCTAGGAACACGCCATCCTGTCAGAGTCATTATTTCGTCTTTATGTCAGAGTTGTCGCTTGTCAAGGCTGTCATTTGTCAGAGCTGCCGTCAGGGCATTTAATGCGACACTTGCTTTTTGGCCAGCTGTAGAGGAGAACCACTTAGGGCCACGTGGCTCATTTCTGAGCCGCATGGAGCTATCCGAGCCGCATGAGGCTCTAAAGGACTTTGAGCCGCATGCATTTTCTGATGGATTTCTGAGCCGCATAAGGCTCCTTCTGTCTGAGCCGTATGAGCCTTTCTTGTCATTTTCCATGCTTCTACAGTGTGCTACCTCCTGCTTCATCCTATACCACCAGACATGCTCCTTCATATCTCTATACATCTTATTAGCATCTTATTGGCGCCTGAGCCACAGAAACAGATTGCACCTGGGCAACAGAAGCAGGTTGTGCCTGGGCAACAACAACTGTAGAAGACTTAGGAGTCCATACAGCTTTGTTTTTGGTGATAGCCACAGTGCGCTTGTTGCTATTCTTGTTGATCATATCTTCATAGGCTGTCTGGTTGACTTGAACAACCAGAGTCTTCTGCGTCTTGCCGATTGACGCAGCATCACATTGAGTTGTTACCTTCTCGTCGGAGGAGAAAGTCGTCCCCAGCAGAGTCGCCATTTTGTTTGCAAAAACAAAAGTTTGATTACAAACTAAGAAAAGTGTACAAGAGTACAATTAATTTCTGGGAAAGTACAACTTTAGGAATCTGATCAGAAGACGATCACTTTATCCCTTGGACTATGTAAACTTGAAGACTAGAGTTCTTGATCTGTGTCATGCCTTGATAATGATTAGAAACACTATTTATAGAGTTCTGTAAATAACTGTTTTAGCAGTTATTCTAATGTACGCGAGGCTGAACTGTGCCACTTTGGGTTGTGCCAACCTTATGTTGCGCCAACTTCCATTCAGTTACACAATCATGTACTAACTGTATTTAGACACGTGGCATCATGTGATTGAGATACGCATGGTCGTGTAAAGAGTAGTGGACACATTTTGAGAGATTAGTGGCATGTGTGCCACGTTATCCTGCTTTAAAATGTAAGTTGTCTCAACTTCATCAGGTTGTGCGAGCTTCAGTCAACAAGTCAAACTGCGCCTGATTGGGTTGTGCCTAGACGCAACTCAGTGCATAGGCACGTGGCAACTTTTGAATGTACGAGAAGAATTTGTTCAGATTGTGCCTAGGCGCAACTTGCAGGGTGTATAGAGAATTTAATCAGATTGCGCCTAGACGCAACTTGCAGGTGTGCAGGACAACTGTCAATCAAATCTCCTCGAGCGGCACGCTTTGAGTGATTCAAAAAGATTTTTTTCATTTATTGTGCTATCAGCTGCCAGTGCTATCAGGCAATAATGGCAATAAATATCAGACGCCACGTTGGCTTGGGCGCAATGTGATTTGGGTGCAGTCTGTTGTCAGGCGCAACCTAATCAGTGCCGTAGTTTGATCCTTTAAGCTTCAAAATAGTGACGCAACTTGATTTTCGGGGCGCAACTTGATTGCTGGGTAATAAAAACATGACGCAACTTGATTTTTAGGCTTTATACCTCGCTCCACTCAATTGATCGAAGAGATCATCGATCCTCGACAACGGGTACTTGTTCGTGATTGTAAGGTTATTGAGTGTTGTGTAGTGAATACGCATCCGTACCGGTCCATCCTTCTTCGGCACAAAAAACACCGATGCACCCCATGGTGAAGAACTCGATCGGATGAAGCCCTTGTCCTACAACTCATCCACCTGTTTCTTCAACTCCACCAATTCGTTATTGTTCACCCTATAGACATGTTGAGATATCGGCTCTTCACTGGGTACCAAGTCTATAGAGAATTTCACATCTCTGTCTAGTGGTAGTCGTGGAAGTCCTCCAAAAAGACATCCATGAACTCTGCTATCAATGGATGTGGCACCGTCTGCTCCTCCACTGAAACTTTGCAGAAGACTCCGCTGCTCTACTCCGCCTTCCGTCTGGGGAACTCGAACTCTGGCTCTCCCGACACTCTAAAAAGAACTCTGCCCTCACGTCAATCTATATTGGAATGGTGCCTGCTCAACCAATCTATCCCGAGTACATTATCATAGTTCGGTAATGGCATTATGAGCAGACTCACATCCAATTATCGGCCTTCCAATATAACGCTTCGATCCTTGTAAATATCACTGACAAGGATTATGCCATCCCTAGTCGTGATCTTGTAAGTCCTAGGCAATGATTCAGAAGCAAGATGGTGTCTAATAGCAAATGATACAGACACAAAGCTATGGAAAGTACCAGAATCGAATAATACAAATACGGGAATAGAGTCGAGAAGAACAGAACCTGCGATCAGATCTCCTATGGCCTCTGCATCCTCAGTTGCCATGGCGAAAGCTTGCCCCTGCTGGCCTCCCTTGGCCTGCTGCTGGTGCTAGACAAACCTCTGCTGCTGTGTCTGCAACGGTGGTCCCCTCTGCTGGCCTACTGGAGCCCTAACCCATCCTCCTTCTGGTGTCAGACGAACTGCAGCTATGGGACAGTCTCTCATCTGATGGTCCGACGATCCACACATCAGACACTTTTCCAACTTCTTCCTGCAGTCGTTCCACCCGTACCCTAGCTTCTTGCAGAAGGTACAATTTATGGACGGCTGGTGTCTGCGTGCCTGCTGCTGCTATCTCGGCTGCTACTGTACCTGCCGAAAAGGTGCACGTTCCTGTCCTGAAACTGCTGCTGGAACGGCCTCTCCTGGTGTTGTTGCTAAAAATAGTGCCTCTTGGTCGGACCTCCACTACTACCGGCTCCATACGCATCACGACCTCTCTTCAGCTTCAGCTCAGGGTCGTCCTCCGCCGCCATGTCTCCTGACAGAATCTTCTCAAAGGTGGCATTTCTGTCACTCTTGGTCAAGGACTTGACTTCCTTGACCAAACCCTTCCTGAACCTCCTAGTCTTTGCCGTCTCGTTAAGGCCCTCAACAAATCTACCAAGGTGGCAAAACTCACCAGCATACTCCTTCACTGTTTGGTTCCCCTAAACCAAACTATCAAACTGCGTATCCAAGGCGCGGAGTGCTGTATCCGAGAAAAACTTCTCCTTGAAGAGCTTCTTGAAAGCTCCCTATGTCTGTCCCTCTGTACCCACTCTAGGGTCTGTCTGGTACCATGTGCGGGCAAGATCCTATATCTGGCTGCCCGTCACCTCTATCTGGATCCCAGCTGGTATTGGTGCCAGGCGAAAGATCTCTTCTATGTGCTCAATCCAGTCGTCGGCATATAAGATACCCTCAGTACCTGTCACGACCCGCACCCGCTTTTCCGGATACGAGACGTGTCCAAGCCAGCCTACGCCGCAGAGTCGACGGTAGAACGCTGTCAAGCCCGTAAGAAATAAATGCTCAAAAATAAACATTATTGTTCATTCACATTTCTAGATTTATTATACATTTACAATTAAAGAAAATACAAGATTTACAATTAATGAAATTGATACAATTGCTTTCTATTTCTAGGTTGTCTTCAGCATACCCAAGTCTTCCCCAGTGCTAAGAGTGATAGCGGCTAAACCTGAAAAATATTGGTTATCCAGTCAGGATTGGAACAAGTACACAAACCGACGGCAATGCAAAACATAACAGAATTAACAAGACATGAAAATAGCATACGAGATATGAAAGCTGGTAAGAAACTGATGACATAGCACGATAGAGAAGTAAACAAGGAAAAATAATAAAAGACATCTATCTAGGTGGTGTGAAATATCCGTTTCGACATATGAACGGCTAGGGGGTAAATCCGGCACCCTGCACGTGTCGTGTGCAGCTGCTATTCTCCACGAAAGACACGGGGGACAGTTCTGGGTAGTCCACATGTCTACTAAGATATTTTCCCTCCCGACTACTCCGTGTGACGAGCGTGTCAACAAACAGCAAGATATATGTGTAGACATAAAATGAAAAGACTACTATGAATCGGAAAGCAATCAGAAAGTGCACTTGCCTGAGGTCCTTAGCTGGAGAAACCAATAACACTATACCACTCACGAGCCACAATCAGTCAACACATGCAGAAGTATCCGGATGCTGAAATAAACAGTACCAACCTTCTCAGAATAGTCAAATTAGCTAGGATTGCCTGTCCTTAAGTCCAATTCTGGACACAGGGGCAAAACGATAATTTCGGACAAAAACGATGTCCGCCGTTGGACCCGCTTTGCACCGAAAAGCATGCTAGAGTCAACGGTCTCTAAAGTCGTCAAACTACATGTCTACGGATCCAGTTTTCCGATACGAAACCAACCGTATGTCCAGAGTTGGATTCCGGCGGGCCGTGCACAAAGTCACCCGTTGAGTGGAACCGCGGGGCCCGCAAAACGACGTCGAATTTAACTGTCTCAGAATTGGACCAAACTTGGCATGCAGGGCCAGAAAAATGATACAGTCCTATTGGCGCAAGTTTCGTCTCGATCTAGAGAACGTGCACAAAGTAATTGGAGAATTTGCAAAGTGTACGATACGGAGAATTTCGGCGGATACGCATCAAATTCGTCGCGCACACGCGACCAATTTGAATTCCGTCAAAGCCCACACGACCACAAAGCCGTTACGCAGCTTTCGATGCTTACGGTGTGTGACCACGTCGCCCGGAATGGCGGGACGCACGTCGCGTGGAAGGGTTTTTCAGTTTTTCTATTGTTTTAAAAACAGATTTTTCATGATTTTCGAGGTTGAATAACTTCCTGTAAATTGAATGAAAAATTAATCTATCAGAAGGGTTTCGATCCCCTATATGTTGTCTTCTACTGTTTGAAGTTGGTTTTCGAAAACCCGGATTATTTAGTTCGAAAAAAGCCTCTCATGTTGGGGTTTTGGTTCAGTTCTAGAGTCCTGTTTTGGACTGTTTTCCCTCGACTTCATGTCGAATTCTCGATCTATCAATGGCAATTACTTACGAATTAAATGAATAAGCTTGAAGAGGGTTAGATTGGGTTTATACCTGCGCGATCGTTTCGAGAAACGATGGACTGTGGAGGAAGAACCGCCTCGGCGAAGTGGTGTCGCTGCACGTTGCTAATGCTGTCTATTCAGCGCTCTTGCGCGCTGGCCGCGCGCGTGTGCCCTCCGGCCGACGGTGGCCGCACGTGTAGGCGGCGGTGGCGCGCACCCATGTGGCTGGGGCCGCGTGCACGGTTGTCCTTGGGCGGCGTTGGTTTGTGTCGATGGTTAGGGTTTGAGGATTTATATCCCTCCCGATCTCTCTATATATAACCACCTGTGAATTAAACTGAACTCGGGTGGGTCTGTTGATGAGGATGGGCTTGGGTTTGCTCTGGTTGAGCTGGGATGGGGGCTCGGGTCAGATGAGGAGTTGGGCTCGGGCTAACTGGCTGGGATGGGATTGCTTTGTATTTATTTTAATACTTCTCCTTTTTCTTTTATTATTTCTTATTAGATATATATATGTATACACATATTAATATATACAATTATCCATATATATATATATATAAATATATACAAATACCTATATATATACATATAAATATATACAAATACCCATATATATCTATATACACATATTTTCATCTACATATTTATTTAAACGTACACAGACGTACATATGTAATTATATATATACACGTGCACACATAGTTATATAATATTATATATTTATATATACGTACAAATATATATGTACATATTTTTATAATATATATTTATATACAAATACAAATATACACATGTATATTATATATATATTTATATACATATACCTACATACTCACGTATATCTATATACACACTACATATATGTCCTCGAATATATATATATTATATACAAATATATATACCTTATTTACTTACGAATATATTCCTATATATTCATATCCATATTTGCACCTGTATCATATATAGACTTAACACTCTATCATTCCATATTTTTAACATATAATCTATTTTCAGTCTAGGGCCTATTGTATAGATATGACTGCATATAATATTATTTATTTGACAAAATAATATAACCCATAATAATAAAATAATATTGTATAATAATATCCTCGATAATATTGATAATAAATAATAATAAAAATATTAAAAAAAATCGGGAAGGGGAGCTACAAATCTACCCACCTTAAAATAATTTCGTCCTCGAAATTCTAACTCATAAACATGCCTAAAAATAATAATAAATGGAGTAAATCCACTATTACCACAATCTCTTCAAATTTAATTTCTCCAAAAATATTTATGGCCTTCTTTAGTCATTTGGTATTTACGAAATCTCGAGGACTTCTACCCACCTTAGGCCACACTACTCCTCGATGGTATGTCCCCAAAACTTTATAATCTACCAGCTACTTGCTAAAATGGATATCTATTTCTTTTGGCCTCGATGATCCTCTCCTACCTATCAAATAACCCAAAATCTAACCAGCAGCAAATTTACACAAGTAGCTAAGAAATATTGATAAACTCTAGTAAACACGACTATTCGTCGCTCCGAAGTAGGAAGGACAAGAAGATAAGGCAGAACAATCGGGAGCAACTTGTGAGTTTTCAAGAGCAATGGAGAGTCTCCAATGTTACAGATAGAAAGGGAGTTTATGAACCTATAGTCTTATTCGCTAGATTAGGCAACTCTAGTTCAGTCACTTGCTATGTCGAAGAGCCCTTCGTTACTTAGAGTGGCCTGCCATCCGTGCAATACAGAAGTCTCGTTCTCGAAATTTCAATTCAACCAAGGTTCCATAACGGAACAGAATTTGTGAAATCAAGATTGGGGTCTTAATGGGTTCTTTATCAGTTGTTGGTTGAATGAACATTGGGTTTCAATCTACATGGACTAGACAAGATCCCAATGATAAAACTATTCTCACTAGATTAGGGTATCGTAGAATAGGTTTCTACCCAAGGAATTGAGCTAGTTGCTAGTCAGGTTGGTTAGCTAGGTTCCTAAAGTCAAAAATGCGCCTTTGGTGACTCTTGTGTTTAAGTAGCACTTAGGGTCTCAATCAAGTGGCACACTAGTGGCACGTGCGTAGTGGGCTTCGGGTAGATCGCAATCATATATTGGGTCGAAGGAAATGAGTCGAATTTGAGGCTCTAATAGAAATCGGGAAATTTATCAGTACATGGTAAGGGTTATAGCTAGTCCTTTTAACCTGAAAATCGTAGCACAAAATAGAGTACAAGGGGACTGGTTTGAGTGGGACATGATATACCTAGAGGAAGGTGGACTCGTCTAGATCTTACATATAAAATTTGTTGGGGGGTAACAGCTGGTCTCGTGCTCCGAATATTAATGGCACGGCCGGGGACACAAAATGATCTAAATGAAAAGTGGGAGTCCATGGGGCACTAATTGTCATGCTAATGGATATTCTTCTAATCAATTAGTAATCCTGGTATATCCTAGAATTAAGAAGGCTTACAGTCTACCTACCTTAGAGGCTAGGATATGGTGGTAAGGTTCCTGTCACAGGGCTGGTCGATGGTAGCTACACTCTCATATACAATTATCATAACCATGGGAATACTCTGTATCTATCTATCAATTACGAGTTTTCGTCTTTCCAATCAGCGAAAGGCAAAAACAATAAAGAGTTCAAGAGATGTCGCTGAATACAATTACGTGATTCAAAGGCGATTATATAATTCAAGAAGAATTGCCAAGCAATCGCGGATGAGATCCTGGATATCTCTATATCTCAGTCCGCGTAGGGTAATTTAAATGAAGAGTGAACCAAATGCATCTTGGTTGATCAGACCGTAATACAATGATTCTGATTAGACAATATGTTAGCGGGCGTCCCCAATAAACATATGTCTCGAATCAAGCTCGATAAAAGAGTAAGCTTGCAAAAACTAGGCTGTAATAGCAGCATTGGTCAAGAGAGTCAAATTATAAATACGCAAGATTTTTGGAAAGGAGGCACAATAGTTCGAGTTTTGAGAAAGTCAAATCCTTACCTGGTGTTCTTGCTTATACAGTCTTCCTACAGTCTTACTATCCCTAAAGTCTTGGTCAACTACAACATAGTTTTAGCAATGTTCTATAACCTATGATCCTCAAAATGGTTTCATTTTTATGGGTTGTGCCTCGCCAGTGCGCTGCTGGCTGCAGTGAACCCACACTCTCCACTCTCAAATAATTGACGACAGTGCGCTGCTGTCTAAACTTTATGGGTTAGCTAATATTTCTCTAACTATAACCGTAAAAATCTATGAGCTTCTAGAGATTCAAACAAGTTGACTAAAATAGAGCGTAGGTATTTGTCCTATCAATCACAACATTTAAAATAAAAGATTTAACCATGAGGAATTAATTAAAGACAAAGAGATACAAACATCCTAGTATCTATCTCATGTGCATTTCAATGGTTGATGGAAAATCTCAAGCCAATCTACCTCGAGATTCGTATGCAAATAACAAAATTAGAAGATTTAAACTAATTCCCTATGGTAACATAGTATTTAAAACAGGCAATTCTAACTTATGATATAAGATCTATATCTAATACAACAAAAGAATATTAAACAGTTCATTAAAATTAATGCCTTAATTCTAGGCAAGTCTAACTTACCAGTGAATAGTGGATCCACATTGGATCATAATGTCATATCAAAAGTATTAGTGTATCTATAGGGATCTAGCAAGCTTTCTAAATTGCATGGCCTATCTAATAGCCTTAACTACCCAACGGTCAATTTGAACAAGGTACTCCTAGTCCTAGTCATTGTCTTAAATCATTTTAATCCTAGTTTGTGAATGAGCAATTTCTAGTCGCAGGCTTGCAATAGTACGACTAACGTATCATCATGAGTTCGCATGAATTGCGAAAACTGTATGGGCCACCACAAAAACTTATCACGACCCACACCCGCTTTTCCGGATACGAGACGTGTCCAAGCCAGCCTACGCCGCAGAGTCGGCGGTAGAACGCTGTCAAGCCCGCAAGAAATAAATGCTCAAAAATAAACATTATTGCTCATTCACATTTCTAGATTTATTACACATTTACAATTAAAGGAAATACAAGATTTATAATTAATGAAATTGATACAATTGCTTTCTATTTCTAGGTTATCTTCAGCATACCAAAGTCTTCCCCAGTACTAAGAGTGATAGCGGCTAAACCTGAAAAATGTTGGTTATCCAGTCAGGATTGGAACAAGTACACAAACCGACGGCAATGCAAAACATAACAGAATTAACAAGACATGAAAATAGCATACGAGATATGAAAGCTGGTAAGAAACTGATGACATAGCACGATAGAGAAAACAAGGAAAAACTAATAAAAGACATCTATCTAGGTGGTGTGAAATATTCGTTTCGACATGTGAACGGCTAGGGGGTAAATCCAGCACCCTGCACGTGTCGTGTGCAGCTGCTATTCTCCACGAAAGACACGGAGGATAGTTCTGGGTAGTCCACATGTCTACTAAGATATTTCCCCTCCCGACTACTCCGTGTGACGAGCGTGTCAACAAGCAGTAAGATATATGTATAGACATAAAATGAAAAGACTACTATGAATCGGAAAGCAATCAGAAAGTGCACTTGCTTGAGGTCCTTAGCTGGAGAAACCAATAACACTATACCACTCACGAGCCACAATCAGTCAACACATGCAGAAGTATCCGGATGCTGAAATAAACGGTACCAATGTTCTTAGAATAGTCAAATTAGCTAGGATTGCCTGTCCTTAAGTCCAATTCTGGACACAGGGGAAAAACGGTAATTTCGGGCAAAAACGATATCCGCCGTTGGACCCGCTTTGCACCGAAAAGCGTGCCAGAGTCAACGGTCTCTAAAGTCGTCAACTATATGTCTACGGATCCAATTTTTCGATACGAACCCAACCGTATGTCCAGAGTTGGATTCCGGCGGGCCGTGCACAAAATCACCCGTTGAGTGGAACCACGGGGCCCACAAAACGACGTCAAATTCAACTGTCTCAGAATTGGACCAAACTTGGCATGCAGGGCCAGAAAAACGATACGGTCCTGTTGGCGCAAGTTTCGCCTCGATCTGGCAAATGTGCACAAAGTAATTGGAGCATTTGCAAAGTGCACGATACGGGGAATTTCGGCGGATACGCATCAAATTCGTCGCGCACACGCGACCAATTTGAATTCCGTCAAAGCCCACACGACCACGAAGCCGTTACGCAGCTTTCGATGCTTACGGTGTGCGACCACGTCGCCCGGAATGGCAGGACGCACGTCGCATGGAAGGGTTTTTCAGTTTTTCTGTTGTTTTAAAAACAGATTTTTCATGATTTTCGAGGTTGAATAACTTCCTGTAAATTGAATGAAAAATTAATCTATCAGAAGGGTTTCGATCCCCTATATGTTGTCTTCTACTGTTTGAAGTTGGTTTTCGAAAACCCGATTTATTTAGTTCGAAAAAAGCCTCTCAAGTTGGGGTTTTGGTTCAGTTCTAGAGTCCTGTTTTGGACTGTTTTCCCTCGACTTCGTGTCGAATTCTCGATCTATCAATGGCAATTACTTACGAACTAAATAAATAAGCTTGAAGAGGATTAGATTGGGTTTATACCTGCGCGATCGTTTCGAGAAACGATGGACTGTGGAGGAAGAACCGCCTCGGCGAAGTGGTGTCGCTGCACGTTGCTAATGCTGTCTATACAGCGCTCTTGCGCGCTGGCCGCACGCGTGTGCCCTCCGACCGCCGATGGCTGCGTGTGTAGGCGGCGGTGGCGCGCGCCCAGGTGGCTGGGGGCGCACGCGCGGTTGTCCTTGGGCGGCGTTGGTTTGTGTCGATGGTTAGGGTTTGAGGATTTATATCCCTCCCGATCTCTCTATATATAACCACCTATGAATTAAACTGAACTCGGGGGGGTCTATTGATGAGGATGGGCTTGGGTTTGCTCTGGTTGAGCTGGGATGGGGGCTCGGGTCAGATGAGGAGTTGGGCTCGGGCTAACTGGCTGGGATGGGATTGCTTTGTATTTATTTTAATACTTCTCCTTTTTCTTTTATTATTTCTTATTAGATATATATATATATGTATACACATATTAATATATACAATTATCCATATATATATATAAATATATACAAATACCTATATATATATACATATAAATATATACAAATACCCATATATATCTATATACACATATTTTCATCTACATATTTATTTATACGTACACAGACGTATATATGTAATTATATATATACACGTGCACACATATTTATATAATATTATATATTTATATATACGTACAAATATATATGTACATATTTTTATAATATATATTTATATACAAATACAAATATACACATGTATATTATATATATATATTTATATACATATACCTACATACTCACGTATATCTATATACACACTACATATATGTCCTCGAATATATATATATATTATATACAAATATATATACCTTATTTACTTACGAATATATTCCTATATATTCATATCCATATTTGCACCCGTATCATATATAGACTTAACACTCTATTATTCCATATTTTTAACATATAATCTATTTTCAGTCTAGGGCCTATTGTATAGATATGACTGCATATAATAATATTTATTTGACAAAATAATATAACCCATAATAATAAAATAATATTGCATATTAATATCATCGATAATATTGATAATAAATAATAATAAAAATATTAAAAAAATTTGGGAAGGGGAGCTACAGTACCCTTAAAATCTCTCGGTCGCATCTTTTGGAAGTCCTGAATACCCGGGGTTCTCGGCTGGTACTGCTGTATTTGTCCACCCTGCGGCTGGGTGGTCACCCTCTCTACTGTCATCATAGCAAGTTATGGGCATTATCGATGCCCTGTCTGAAATCAGCATAATAGCGCTGCTGGGCCTCCATCATCTGCTGGAAGAAGACAAAAAGCTGAGCTGCATCCACTGATACCGAAGGTGGCTGCTGTTGGGATACCTCTGGGATGACTGGGGTAGGCCTCCGAACAGGTGGAGGTACACCCCCAAATGCGGTAGATGCTCCAACATGATAAGGAACAAGGGGAGCTACGATCCCAGGGCCCTGCTGCCTCGGACGAGAAGTGGCAGATCTCTCGGTGGTATCCCCTAGGCCAGGATGATGAGATCGTGTCTGCGCCATCCTTGAGACAAATCATACAAGGAAATCAATACTGAGAAAGAAGCGATATAATCAAAGGAAGACAGTTTATTTCAAAGGAAAGCAATATCTGCAAGAATTTAGATGGCAAAATTTTAGATAAGAGTTTTTCCTAAATGTGATTGAGTACCTCTAAAACTTATATCCTATATCCTACTACAGGCTGTAGTGATACTCTACTTCGAGTACTACTACGAACTGAGACATAACTCAGAACTTTAGGACCTGTATGGGCCACTACTAAAAATATGTCACAACCTGCACCCAGTGTAAGGGCACGAGAAGTGGGTACGTCCAGCCTATGCCGTAGTGTCGGCGGTAGAATGCTATACAAGATATAAATGTACAAGATAAATGCACCTGTACAAATCGAAGGATAATACAGAAGATACAACTCAATCACAATTCTAAGATTGAAATAGTACGAAAAGATAGATATGAAATCTCAAATGAAGATACAAACAGAAGGAAAATAAGTTCAAGTGTCTAAACGACACTAACATCTCAACATCCACAATTAATACAACTCAGATGTCAAATACAAATAACATAATAAAATAAGATAAACTGCCTAGCTATCTAGCCTAAGCAATAGGGGTGATGTCCTCAGCTAAAGCTGGATACTCTTATGGGTCCAACTCACAAGTGTCATCTAGATGGGCTCCATAGTAAGTAGGGCAGAACTCCTCAGTGTCATCTGTATTAATAGGTCCAGTCATGACAGGAACGAGCACATATCTCTCAAACAGTTCATATCATGGCAGGAAATATAAAAAAGTAATAGAATAAGATACATGAAGTGTTGTAAAAAAAATGTACATGAAAGATAAGAAATATATTTATAACTAAAAATATATATAGAGAGAGTAAGAACTGTAAGTGACAAAGTGATTTAGAGCACAAGATGGTTATGTAATCGGCTTGGTATTTTACACGACTAAGTTATAGAGTTTGCACATGAGTAAACTAATACGAATAATCACATAACCACTTCTATTCCCCCGTCCCCAATCAATACACAAAGATCCATTCAAGTTATGTTATGTACACGATGATTAGTTTTCACAATAAGATTATGTGAGCACACGAGAGTACATGAGAGCACACGATTCGTACACGAATAACACGAATATAAGGAGCACACGATGCTCATGATAAAGTACACGAACATGAAATATCTGATGTATCTACTGAGGGGATAACATCACATGAAAAGATCCATATAGTACTAATCCGTGATAACAAGTGTCAGCATCAAGTAAAGTAGTCTAAAGCAAGAATATAAGTTCTAGCAAGTATGAAACGATCAGAGAATGTACTCGCCTGATATCCTGAACGACTGATGAGAATAAATGTCCATACAAGAGTAACTGAGCTCTATTTAGAGCAACAAAGGTTACAATGTATCTAAGATGTAATAAATAAAGTTTACAATGCATTACATGATTCTAGGTCATTCTAGGTTAAAGTCAACTTTGGTCAACAATCTAGTCAAACTAGGTCAAACTTTAGTCAAACTAGTCAACTAGTCTAGGGTTTAGTCAAACTCAAGTCTACAAGTCATAATAGGCCAATCTAGTCAATTTCTAGGTCAAAGTATAGGTTACCTCACTATACTAGGATACCTTAGGATACCAAGGTATAGCCTAGTCTAATATAGCCTATAGGCATATATGCCACAAATACATATATATTATATACTATGTACCACATTGGTTATATATATAGGTACCCACTATATATACATACATACATACATACATACATACATACATACATACATACATACATACATACATACATACATACATACATACATACATACATACATACATACATATATGATATATGAAACCAACCCTCAGCCCTATACTCAAAATCTCAGAAATTCTGAGATTACTCTCCATCTCATTCAATCCCAAACCCAAGTATAACCCTATCTCAGAAAATCTAAGAACACTACAAGTATATATAATCTAGTGTATATATATATATATATATATATATATATATATATATATATATATATATAAAATATATATATATATGTATATATAGTGGGTACCTATATATATAACCAATGTGGTACATAGTATATAATATATATGTATTTGTGGCATATATGCCTATAGGCTATATTAGACTAGGCTATACCTTGGTATCCTAAGGTATCCTAGTATAGTGAGGTAACCTATACTTTGACCTAGAAATTGACTAGATTGGCCTATTATGACTTGTAGACTTGAGTTTGACTAAACCCTAGACTAGTTGACTAGTTTGACTAAAGTTTGACCTAGTTTGACTAGATTGTTGACCAAAGTTGACTTTAACCTAGAATGACCTAGAATCATGTAATGCATTGTAAACTTTATTTATTACATCTTAGATACATTGTAACCTTTGTCAGGAAGCCCCATTTTATTCCGTAAAGGTTCAAAATGTCAAAGCCTGTACAAGTATATCAACAAAACGCAAAATCCAAGCTAGGACCTTAGCTGAGGATAGACCTCCAAAAATAGGTCTGGCCGTGAGAACAAAAGTTTCTGATCTTACGGTACTGCCTGAACACCTCCCGAATGAGCATGTCGGCGTTGTACTGATGTTCTTCATATCTCGCCTTATTGTGATTCTTCCATAATACCCATGTAGCTGCAGCCGCAACGATCTGGTATTCGTGGAAAGCGGATCCCCACCCGGCTAATAGATCGATGAGGCTCCCGCTCCCTTGAGCATATCTGCAGCGCTGGGATAGTGTTGTCCAGACCTGAACAGCAAGATCTCCCTGGCAGAAGATGTGATCGATGGTTTCCATCTGACGCTCTGAGCAACAATTGCAGGCAGAGGCTAAGTTGAATCCAATGGAGTACATGACATCGTCGGTCGGTAACTTCTTTTTAATGGCTCTCCAAATCAGGATGGACCACTTCTTAGGGATGCAAGTCTGCCAGAACGCAGCGGTGATCGGAGCCTGCGTCCTTCGGCCGCGAGCCACTTGTCTAGTCGAGCATACAGAGAAGTCGTCGGTCAGACTGGCCGACCATCGTAGCTCATCAGCATTTGTGTTGATCTTCAGACCTTGCCGGCGGATGTATTCTTCCGCTTCATCGCCGGTCCATTCACGAATCTTGTCCCAGTCCCAGTCGTTCTCGGGTGCATCCCATTGGTCCCTAATTCTGCTGTTCCCCGGAGCATCCGGAAGGCAGGTAAGCAATGTTTCTCCTACCCAGCGTTCTTGGAATATAAAGGATTCGCCGACACCCAGATGAAGGAGAATCACCGATTCGGTGAGAGTGCGCCCGATGATAATACGCCGCCAAGCTGCGGATGATCTGCAGTTTGCGATCGCCTGCATCGGGTGAATGTGCTTGAAGTATCTGGCCTTCATGAACCTTGTCCATAAATTCAATCTCGTACGGAGCTTCCACCACAACTTCATCGAGAAGGCATCAGCAAATTGAGAAAGTTTGGTAAAACCCAAGCCCCCTTCTACTGTAGGTTTAGCTATGGTGCCCCAGCTCGCCTAAATATGCTTGACATGGCCGTCGATGTGCTCCCAAAAGAAGTTGTTGAGGATGCTCTCGATCGATGTGAACACCTGCATGGGAGGGGAGCATGCAGCCAGGGTAAATATGGGGAAGGATGTGAGGACGTGTTTGATGAGGATCATCTTGCCACCCGGAGATAGCATGACATTGTGCCACCCCTCAAGTTTCTTCCTGATTTTGTTGATGAGGTCTTCGAAGATGCCGTCGTTTGTTTTTCCGTACACTAGGGGGCATCCGAGATAGTGGAATGGGGTGTGGCTAATGGTAAACGAGGTAATGTTGGAGATACTGGCCACGTTCTCTCTCTTGATGTTGTGGTGGGCGTATATGACAGTCTTTTCTGGGTTGATCTTCTGGCTGGAGCAAGAGGCGTATGTTTTCAGGGTATTGTGGACCATATCTACCGACCCGACATCCCCAGAGGTCAAGATAAGGATGTCGTCAGCATATGCCAGGTGAGTAATGATCAGGCAACCACTGGCATTGTGAAAGTACTGAAAGTTTGGGGTACTGGTCATCTTGTTTAGGTTTTTGCTCAAGGCATCCGCTGTGATGATGAATATGGTGGATGATAAAGGATCTCCTTGTCTGACGTCGCGACTTGATTTGAAGAATCCATCGGCTTAACCATTGATAACCGTTGAGAACCAAGAGTTGTTGATCGATCTCCAAACGATATTGGTCCAGGATTCCGAGAAACCAAACCCCCTGATAACCCAAATCATGAATTGCCAGTCCAGCCTGTCGTAGGCTTTTTCCATATCCAGCTTGATCGCGATGTTGCCTCCTCTAGCAGGGAGTTTCATGCAGGTGATTAACTCTTGCGCTAGCATTATGTTATTCTGGATGTTTCTGCCTCTGACGAAGCCACTTTATTCCTTAAAGATGATCTTGGGAAGTAAGTCTGACATACGGGTGGCGATGATTTTTGATATGATCTTATTGGTGAAGGTGCACAAGCTAATGGATCGGAAGTCACGAAAGGTTTCAGGGCTATCCTTCTTCGGAATGAGGATCATGTTGGCGGAGGATATGGCTCTAGGGTAGGTAGCTCCCTGGAAGAAGGTCATAGCCGCTTCGTAGATGTCCTTCTTAATTATATCCCAACACTCTCTGAAGAAAACTCCCGAGAACCCGTCTGGACCGGGCGCACTTTGAGCGTCCAGGGCCCAGACCGCGTCTTTCACTTCTTACTCGGACGGAGGTAGATCCAGCTTACTGTTATCAGTGTCGCTGATGAGGTAGGGGATTTCAGCCAGAAAATTATTATCTTTGTGAACCCACTGTTTGGTGAACAGCTTTAAGTAAAATTTGGCAGCCACCTCTTGTATACCCCGTTGGTTGCTGATGATGTTGCCAGACTCATCTTTTATCTGATGAAGGGTGAGTTTCTGTTTACGGCCGCTGACGTATACGTGGAAGTAGGCTGAGTTTTTGTCTTCCTCACTGTCCCACTTAAGCCTTGCTTTCTGCTTCCAGAAGTTAGTTTCGACTTTTAGACAAAATTTGAGAATAGCCTTAGTAAGATTAAGGGCGGTCCTGGCTTGTGGCGACTTGTCAGTAATGTATAAGGCCTCGACGTGGGTCACATCATCTTCCGTGACGTGGACCGCCAGAAAAATATCTCCATATGCCTGTTTACTCCAAGCCGCAAGAGCTTTCCTGGTTGCCTTAAGCTTTTTGGCCACCCTGACTAGTCGGTCAGAAGAGTCTGCAAGGTTCCAAGCTTCCTCAACCACGTGTATAAATTATGGATGTTCGCTCCAGAATTCGAGGAACCGTAAGTTCTTTTTGATTTGACCGAAAGTGCTCCTAATCTCAACCAACAGGGGTACGTGGTCGGATTCGGTGGCATTCAGATGAGACAGTCTGGAGGTGCTTCCCATGCCTTGCCAAAGGTTGTTCATGAGAGCTCTATCAAGGCGGGAGTATTGTCGTCGGTCACCTTCCTGCATGTTGCACCAGGTAAATTCGTTGCCAGTAAATTGGTGCTGAGCAAGGTTGGCGTTGAAAATGAAGTTGTTGAAATCTTGCATGGTCGTGTGTGGTGGTGAGCGGCCACCAGATTTCTCCGCTCTGCACATGATGGCGTTAAAATCTCCAATACACAGCCAAGGGTAGTTGATGTGGTTAAGGTAGAAATCGAGGAGATCGTTCCAGAGATTTTTGCGTTCTACAATATCGCAACTGCCGTGAACTGCAGATAGAGTGGCGCGCTTGGTCAGAGAGGGGTGATCAATCCAGCACGAGAGGGCTTGCCTCGAATCTTGGATGACGTCGATCTTGACGTCCTTCGAGCAGAGGATCCAAATATCGTGGTTGCAAGCCACAGCGGAAGTGAATCCGAGCTGCATTTGAATTGACTTTATTTTCTTTGGGGGGATCATGGGTTCGATGACAATCAAGATGTCAATTTTGTGAAGTTTTTTGAGACTGGATAGCCGTCTCTTGGTTGTTTTTTGGCTAGGCCACAGACCTTCTAGGATAGGATGTTAACCATTAAAGGACTTGGTGGATGAACTTTTAGTCCGCTTGGTTGCGGATCTGGTGTGCATGCTCGACGTTTCCGAGGCTTCTGATTTATCTTTATTCTTGTTGCTGATGGAAGCCCTCATCGTCGATTAGATGGCTAAGGTTGACTCTGCGTCTATGCTTGGAGGGATGTTCGTGGACGGGTCAAGCCTTTCTCCCGCTGAGTCCAGACTGGCCTCTACGGAGGGTATGATGAGGGTGTCTTCTGGATTTATGGCATCTCCAACTGGATCTCCGGCTGATAGGTGGGGGAAACCTGCATCCAAGACCTATTGACCTCTGATAACCTGATCTGGTCCTAAGATCGCTAGGGATTCTACTACGGTGATCTCCTCGTTCGGATTGAGACCGGAGGAGATATCAGTTGTGGCTGCTACAAAAATAGGTGTCGTAGCGTCAACCAAGGGGATGTCCATGGATTGAGCCAGCTCTGAGTTCAATCGCACGAGTTCTATAGCATCTTCAGAGACCGCAAGGGTGAGGTCGTTGGCGTCCGAATCCAGAGCCATGAACTGGTTGGAGAGAGTGAGGGAATGGGAGGTGTGGGCTGTATGTGGTTTGGCTATTTTAGCAGGCGAGTCTTCGCCATCACTGAATCTGACGTGGGAGTTCTGACACAGTAGCAAGTCTTTCGGTTGTTCTTCCCTGATCGGTTGTTGATTCTTGTAGGCTTTTGCCACTGATTCTTTTTTAGCCTTATTCCTCTTTAATTCGAGGTGAAGACAAAAACAGTATTATGCTAGATGACCCCGCAGATGGCAGTGTTTGTAGAAAATGATGTGATTGGCGTACACTATGTGCTGGGTGTACGTCCGATCACCAAGCTCGATGAGAATGTGGTTGGGAGGTTCGATTGATAGATCAAGTTCTACACAAATTTTGGCGTAGTGGGCTTTGGTGAGGTTTCTAGTCTCCGCTGTCGTAGCCACATACGTCCCGAATGAGTTGGTGATCCGTTTAAGGGCCGCAGGGACAAAGCATATGAGGAGAAGGTTGGGAAGGGTTACCCAGGCTGCAACAATAGCAGAATCAACCTTGGTGTTAAAGTTCGGAGACCAACGGATAATCTTCATAAGGTAGGAGTCAACCCTGTCAGTCCCTTTAGACAATACGGTCTTGTGGTCGATCTCGGAGGATAGGTGAAGCAGTAAGTGCCTGGGGTCCATGGGAGCGACCTGGTAGCCTGCGGTCAATCGCCAGCTAGCTATAACTTTCTTAACCCTGTCGAGCGTCGGGCAACTATTAGAAAATTTGAGGACGAAGGTGAGGTAGAATGAGGAAGAGAGGGAGGAGAGCTCCTGGGCTCAGAATGGAACTGTCGGGATCAGAGATTCTGCAGGATACACAATCTCTGGGAGGGACACGATGAAAATAGCGAGGCCTTCGAGGCAAGCCGATCCGACCGGACCATGTCGGCGAAGGAAGGCGCTGGGATGCCAGCTGAGGGGAGACGAGACCCCACAAGGGGGCGCCGATGGGCAGGATGACGACGAGGCAACCGGGAGGATGGGAGCTGCACCCTGGGGGGCCACGAACCGACGGACAAGGGGATAAAGCGGAATAGGGGGGATGAGGGTCTGGCTCCAGCGGAGAGGGCGCCGACGGGTGGGACGGGGCTCTCAAGAGCGGACCAAGAGCAAGGAGGTCGTCCGAGATCGTACCAGTAACAGGGGTCGAGGTGTCGGCGCACGACGGTGAGGAGGGAGCTGTGGACAGGGGGCCCTGGGGGGAGGCCTAAAGACTGATGCAGGGGGGCAGGTGCCCGCGCCTGTTGAGACAGCAAAGCGGGAGCCGGGGATCCAAGGGAGCGGCCCAAAAACCTGAGGTTGGGGGCCATGCGCCCACGCCCGGGTGCCATACGCCCGAAGCCAGATCGGGGAACTATGCGCCGCCTGCAACTGGGAGCTGGGGTTATGCGCTCAAATAGGGGGAGCAAGATCTGGACCATACGCCCAAATGGGAGTCCCCTGCCGAATGGGGCCATGCGCTCAAAAGAGCTCGGTGCCATGCGCCCAAAACATTAGGGTGGGGGGCCATGCACCCCCATCTGAGCCTTCCACGTGGAGCACAGAACTCGAGGCGAGGCTGGACGACGAGATTTCGAAATTTGAAATCCGCGGGCGGGAAACCTGTGGATCTGGAAGCAGCGCTGGATCGGGGGAAGGGGAGCCCGAGGCGGCCACATCCACGATGACGGGGGAAGGACCACCGGAGGGTGGAAGCCTGGCACCGCGCCAAGCCACGGGGAGCGGGATCGCCGGAAGAGCAGAGGGGGCAAGAGCGGGGAAGACGGTGGAAGAAGGTAGGATGGGACGGGGGCTGGCCAGCTGAGGAGGAGAGGGCGGAGGGGAGATGGGAAGGGGCTGCAACCGACGACACCGGGGGGACGACGGTGGGGACGGTTGCAGAGGACGGCCCCATGGGCGGAGGAGGGGGCGGGGATGTCGGGAGGAGGCGGGAGAAGACGGGGTCCATGGGTGAAGAAAAAAGGAGGGGAGAAGGATTTGCTCCTGCCGCCGGCTAGCGACGGAGGGAGGCTGCCGCCGCCACGAGCACTCGGGAAGGGGGGATGCTCCGCGTGCATCTCCAGGAATATATATATATATATATATATATATATATATATATATATATATATATATATATATATATAAAGGAAGAGGGGGAAGGGGCAATGTATACTAGTATGTATGTGTGTCTGGATATTGGTACAGTGAAGAGGGTTGGGAAAACCCCCAAACCTATAAATGATCCCATGAACTCTAACCAAACCCAACTCAACAACTCAAGAAAACAAATATACAAAGATACTAGATATATATAGAAGCTATATTAACTAATTAACTATATATATATATATATTTTTTTTACTATATATATATATATATATATATATATATATATATATATATATATATATATATATATATATATATCGGAAACTATATAACATATAGAAAATATGAATGAAAGTATAACATCTAACCTAAATATAAACTAAACTAACAATCAACAAATCTACTGAACAAATCCCCAGCTCATACAACTCTCAAAACTGGAAATATCCAACCTATACTCAATGTTCAGAAATGTAACTCAACCAAACATCAATAACACAACACATTCGAACCCAAAATCATGCAAAACCCAACGTACAGCATGTAGCAGGGGGTCGAGTGTGTGTGATACACACGTGACCAGGGGTGTCCTACAGTGTCCAAAATTGTGTCTACAAACATGTCCAAACTAAGTATCACAGCTGTGCAGTGAGCACAGCCCCGTGCTGACATGTCGTGTCCTCTAGGACACGACACACATGACATTAGGTCTCGTGATCGTGTTAATAGCTAGGGTAGGTGTAGAGCTAGGTTTTCATGTGCCTATCTCGTGTCCAAGTGGCCTCGTATCCCCGTGTCGAACCCGTATATGGGTCAACTGTACGCATGTGCACCGTTTATACAAAATCAATACAGTCCCGATCCCTCATTCGACACGACACGACACATTGCAAAACTTTAGGAACATGTTTACAGACATGTCTTCCACCTTTGTGTCAAGTTTTGCGTGTCCTCTTGTGCTGTATAGTGAGAAGTAGGTGTCGGGTGGCAGGACATGTGTCCAAGTGTGCAGTGAGCATCCCGTATCCAGACATGGACACGAAAATCGTGTCAAATCCAACTCAGTCTTTGTAAAACATGATCCACAAATGAACAGCAAGAAATGTATCAAATTAGTTTTAAAAAAATAGTGAAATCAATTCCTAAGAGGCATTTCACCAAACACTTCCTATAATACTCTGATACACCTCCGATATGCTACTGGTGTATGGTACCTAGATGCATGCATCTATGAAGAGAAATCAGAAGAACAAATGAGTTTAGAGCCGTTACCTATTGAGAGTTGGAATCTTAATGCAAAAGCCTAGAAATGAGATCCTTCAACAACTTGCTATGGTCCAAGAGCCTCCTATCCTTTCTAGCTAGCCTCTATAGACCTCTTCTGTAGTAGGGGAGTGTGATGCAAAAGATTAGGCTCAATTTGGAGTTGATTTGGAGAAAGGAGATGGATTTGGGGAAGAATACAAATTAGGGTTTTGAGGGGGCAATGAAAAGAGGCAAGATACAAAGAAGTGATGCTCTTATAGGGGGACTATGCTATGGCTGGCCACATGCTAGGGTTAGAGTTTAGTGCAATATAGGCTATGGGCTTCTCTCTATAATGTAAATTAAGCCATCAAGTTAAAGTCCCAATTAGAAATTAGGTTCAAGCTAAATATCTAACTTAGCTAAAATATCTAGATATTACTAACCTTGTCTTCTATTTAGAAACTTCTGATGCAATATCTAGGCTAATAACTAACATCTAGATTAGGGCAATTCTAGGTTATGGTTTAATATATTAATTAGCACATTATTAATTAATAAAAATTCAATTTCACCCAAAAGTCATAAATGACCAAAATACCCTTAGGCTAAAAATGTGGTAGTGACAACTATCTCGATGTAGCTCGAGAGGCGTTGGTGAGTTAGTTCGAGCACCTGGAGCAGGAAAACCTCACCGTAGACGAGTGCAATTCGGAGTTTTCTCGTGTCAGTAGAGAGCATGATCAGCACCCAGAAGATGAGGCCCGCAGATTCAGGAAGGGATTGTCTCACGAGATTTGCTTAGCAATCGCCATCAGTCGAGTCACCACCTACGAGGAGATCCTAAAGGTCGCACAAGCAGTAGAAGAAGAGCTAAGCCACAAGCCGAAGAGAGATCGAGATACTTATGGATGAGGAAACAGCCAATCGGGATCGGCAAAACGTCCCAATGTCCCAAAGAAGATTTCACCGCAGCAGTATCACCAGCAGCCTTAGCCCGCAATAATAGAAACTCGAGCACCACAAGGAGGACCGGAGAGACACCCAAGTACCCAACAACAGTAACGAGCAGCTCCATATCAAGACCAAGATATTCCACCAGCCAGTATTGCACGAAGAGGGGCCACGTCCAAGAAGATTGCCGTAAATAGTTAGGGTTGTGTTGGACTTGTGGATCCAACCAGCATATATCTCGAGATTGTCCGAAGAGAAATGTGACTGCCCTACCACTACTAACTGCACAAGGAGGACAAGCTTTTGCCATGATCATAGAGGATACGACGATGCCACAAGGAGGAGCTGACGGTAATTTCTAGTAGATTAAAGTAGTGGTATTGATTGATAAGCCTATATTATAATTTGATTTGTGAGTGCTTGAAATAATTTAATAGCAATATACTTTAGACTATTCATTCTAGTAAGTCATAGCGTTATTGAATTTCGAGGACGAAATTGTGACTGCCCTACCACTACTAACTGCACAAGGAGGACAAGCTTTTGCCATGATCATAGAGGATACGACGATGCCACAAGGAGGAGCTGACGGTAATTTCTAGTAGATTAAAGTAGTGGTATTGATTGATAAGCCTATATTAGAATTTGATTTGTGAATACTTGAAATAATTTAATAGCAATATACTTTAGACTATTCATTCTAGTAAGTCATAGCGCTATTGAATTTCGAGGACGAAATTGTTTTAAGGGAGGTAGATTTGTATACCCTTAGTCCAATTTTTCCCTCTTTGGTATAATTTATTTATTTATTTGTTTTTTTGCTGATATATGTATGTGTAACCTTATTAATGGGTTAGTTAGATAATAAAAATGTGGGCTTTGTAAATACCCAACTGTTGGAAGGGCTCAAATAGGAATGGCCAAATTTGAATTTCCTAACCTAACGGCCAACTCCTAAACCGAACCCCCCTGAATTCAAACTTCTAGTTTGAATATTATGATCATTCCAAATTCGTTTCTCTCTATCAATTCATCCCCTTGATTCTAATCTAAACCTTGGTATATATAGGTACGCAAGTAGCCGATCCCCAAACCCTAGCATCCCTACTTCTCCCCTCGCCAGAGTAATCAAGAAGGAAGCAAAGGAAGTTCCAGTCTGATCGAGAAGTATTCCAAACCTGTCATCAACAACCAGAGGTAACCTTTACTAATTTAAAATACTTGTGAATTCATATCTTTAGCAAACTTGAGGCTGGATCGATTAGTATTTGATAAAATTCCTAGAAGAGTCTAAGGGAAGGGTACAGTTATGAGGAAATAAGAAGAGATCCTATGGTTAATGACAAGGGTAGGGTATCAAGGCAGAGGTGTGTATCAGAAGTTGGGGTTCCATATGTTCGTTGGTTAAGAGGAAAAGACACAGAGGCAATATCTAGGGGCTGTACAGGTAGAGTACCTAGGATGGGATAGGATATGGCCATGACAGGTGCTAAAGCTAGTACCAATTTATAGGTATGATGAGAATGCAAGGGAACCATGTCCTTGATAAACTTGTTATATAATTAGAATTTTATAAGCTTGTACACATAGGCACACATATAAGAGAATTCCCTGCACCCATACTTCGATCAACCTGTGTATCCTACAGTAGATAGAGTCCCTACACAATTGTGCAAACAGAGGTATGTAAGGGTAAATGGCCTCTAGACTAGTTTTTGATGGCAACAACAGGTAATCCAAGTGAATGGTATATAGGACATGGATAGGTACAGGTGACTTGTAAGCACAGGTGACTATGACTGGTAGTATAAGAGGCTTGTTTAGAGATGTCACTGGGTGTCAATTAAACTATTTTAGCAGTTACATATCTTTTATCAATATTGCATTAATATGTAAGTACCGATACATCAACTGAGCACATGTGTATGTGTGATACGAATAGCGGGAATACTGGACTAAAGGGTAGGTCAATATGAAGTAGCAGGGATGATAGGTAAGGTTAGAGAGAGAAACTGTCACGACCTGCTCCCGCTTTTCGGGATACGAGTGCATATCCAAGCCAGCTTATGCCGCAGAGTCGACGGTAGAATGTTGTCTAGACCACAATGCTCACAATCACAATAAATGCTCATTCACATTAACTAGATTAAATTACAATATTTCAATGATTTATATTTGATACAAAGTTCAATATCTCGCAATTATAAAAACAATTGGATAATACTCAAATATCTATCTAGTTAATCTCTAGGTTTTGGCCTGCAAGTACACCCGTCTTCCCAATGATAAGCGTAGTCGCGGCTAACCTAAAAAAGGCATTAATATAATAGGAGTATATATATATATATATATATATATATATATATATATATATATATATATATATATATATATATATATATTATATTATATATATATTGTACAATAACTAAGATACATATTGTATCTATTAATCCCTAATATTAATTACTACCTTTCCTTCTCATTTATTGGACCATTCAACCATTCATTCATTATATTAATTAAAAATCAATACTAATTAAAAATTAATATTTTAGACAAATAAGTAAAAATTCTTGGAAATTATTTCTTAGGGCAAAACTATATATATATTGTACAATAACTAAGATACATATTGTATCTATTAATCCCTAATATTAATTACTACATTTCCTTCTCATTTATTGGACCACTCAACCATTCATTCATTATGTTAATGATGGCCAAAATTTGTATAGCAACCAATCAATACTCCTTCATCGGTTTGAGTGGTTCTGCTTATAGAAACTATAGTAAATATGGCAGAAACAAACAGAAATTTATTACTAACCGAGAGGAGAGATTAGGTGAAAAAGAGTTTAGTAGAGATATTTTACAGAAGGAAGACCAAGAAAGGGAGGGAGAAAACAAACGTTGATCCCATGGAAAGAAGCAGAGGAAAAGAACGAGAAGAGGAAGGAGAAAGAAGATGGACTCACCGGAGGGTTGCGCTGGTCGTTGGCAAGACTCACGGCGAAGCGCGGGGAAAGAGTTACCGAACTCGATCATCGCTGGAGGACGATCGAGCGCCGAACGGCTCTGCGGAGGTCACTGGGCTATACCGGAGGTTGAAGAGGACACGTGGTAGAGGCACTCAGGAGGTGGCGGTCTTTTGCCGGCTCGATCGGGGAAAATGGAAGGCAGAGGTGAACGAAGGGCGGAATTGTACTTGTCGGTGTG
Organism: Iris pallida; assembly: GCA_029216955.1. NCBI lineage: Eukaryota > Viridiplantae > Streptophyta > Magnoliopsida > Asparagales > Iridaceae > Iris > Iris pallida. The sequence goes on along the minus strand of JANAVB010031620.1, from coordinate 875,797 downwards.
GACGCGCTCTGGACCCAGTACGACGCGGTGGTGCATGGGGACAGCGCCGGAGATGGCTTCCACGGGTACTCGTCGGAGGACGACGAGGAGGCCAAGGTTAAGGGGTAGGGTTTGGCTTTGTTTTCTTCTGTATTTTGATACGGTGTCATGTCCTGGTTGTTTAGACACGAAAATAATTTTCTGCATGGTATCCGACGTGTCGGACACGAAAAAGTTTGTCTGCTGTGATGTACTGAAATGGCTGAAAGAAATGAATGCGGCCACGGATACGGACACCCGGGGTGTCACGACCCGCACCCTAGAGTAAGGGCACGAGACGTGGGTACGTCCAGCCTACGCCGCAGTGTCGGCGGTAGAACATTGTCCTAGGTCTCATGCATCTAACAATATAAGGCTAAGCAGTTTATACTCCCCGAATGGGGGTGACATAGCAGAAACAGTCTCAATCACATCTAAGGTAGAGCATGATAAAGATAGATAAAACATGAAATCCAAAAGAGATATCGCAGATAGAATTCTTAGTGTCTAAGATACATAAATCTAGAAATACATCTCAAAGCTCAAATACAGTAATCCATAAATACAACTCAAAACAACTGAAAATAAGCTATGAACAAAACCCTAGCTATCTATACAACCTCTACTGTGTCTCCTCTAGGCTAGCAAGCAACCTCCAGGCTATCTGTAAAATTTATCAACAGGTCCAGTCATGACGGGAGCGAGCACAATACATCTCACGCAGATCATAACAGGTTAGAGAATATAAACATGCAAGAGAGTACGATACATGAAACTGAAAGAAAGTACATAATGTAAACAGAGCGAGAACTGTAATAGAAATATCTACTATAAGTAGAGAGCTACCAGTGACTAGTAATTTAGAGTACAAAGTCGACATGTGAACGGCTGGATTTGCACATGACTATACTAAAGAGGTGCACATGGCTATACTACTTTGGAATTGTTCACATGACTATTTATACTCCCCCATACCCCAATCAATACATAAGGATCCAAACAAGTTATGTTACATACATGGTTTTCACATGAAACCCATAAATAGGTGCACATGAAGTATACATGAGAGCTCATACATGAGTGCACATGAAGTTCACATGGGGGCCCATAAATGGGTGCACATGAAATTCATATGAAGGCTCATAAATGAGTGCACATGCAATATAGGTTATACATGAGATACATGGGAAACATGACCGATTCATGAGAGCACATGAGAGTACACGAGCATGCATGAACGAGCATGAAGCACATGAGAAACATGAATAACATGATAGCGAGGAATACATGATGTACACAAAATACATGACATAATGTATCTAATGCTCCCGAGGGGGATAACATCTCAATGTAGGGATCCATATAGTACCAATCCGTGATAATATCGTGACAGCATCAAATAAGGTAAACTAGAACAGGAATATAATTCTAAACAAGTTATGAAATGATCAGAGAATATACTCGTCTGGTGTCTGAATGTCCAAAGTAAATATACTGTCCGAGGAGAGGTGTCTGGCTCCTAATCAGAACAGCACAAGTCACAATAAGTCCAAAATGGCAATATGAAGTTCTACTATGCATTCTACACAATTTTAGGTCAATTTAGACCAAAGTCAACTCTTGGTCAACTTGGTCAACTCTAAAAGTCAAACCTAGGTTAACTATGGTCAAACTAGGTCTAACAAGTCTAAATTAGGTCAAACAAGTTATTCTAGGTCTAAACAAACTAAGTATATGCAAATCAAGTATCCAAGATAGCTACTAACTCATAGCCTAAGTCACTTGCTAAACCAAGCACAAAACTAAACCATAAGCTAACAAGGCACACAAACTTAGTCATATAATGTATATATATTATTCATATTCACATATTCATATACATAGATATATATAGAAAAGCTATATATATAGGCACATACATATATATATATATATATATATATAGAGAGAGAGAGAAAGAGAGGTAAAAGAGTAAGTGAGTATGTGTGTGTTTGGCATGTGTGTGAAAGGATATGTGTTAATGTTATAAAATTTAGTAATAGGTAGGTGTATGTGACATGGGATACATGATGTCAAAGGGTGTATGAATGCATGTGTGTAAAAGATTATAGGTTAACTCAGTTTATAGAAATACATACATACATACTTACCTTGTATACATGTATACATACATATCATGTATATTACATTTACATGATACATACATGTATACTTGTATTATATTATACCTACATACATGCATATTAGATACTTGTATTTATATTAACATATTGCAAACATTCATTTCATTCATGCATCTATGCATTACCTACATGTTTTATACATATGCATATATTGTATATTCATATTATTTCATACATTAACATAGAGACATACAAACATGTACACATCATATATTTCATACCTTGTATTACCTTACATATCATGTTATATATTATCATTCATTCCTTTCATATATTATATTATCTTTAAGTTGAATACATCATATATGGATACAATACATTATCTTGCATGCTTGCATTCATACATTACATTCTATATTACCTATATACATGTATTTCCTCCATTCATTCATACTTGCATCATATACTCTACATTACCATGCATGTTATCATTATATATTGCATTATAATATTTATATATTATGCATTCATATCTATTATTATATATATATCTTGCATTCATATCTAGCATTCATTATATACTTTCATGCATACATTGTATATCATTCTTTCATTCATGCATTGTTTATATGCATTATATTAATTGTATTCCTACATGCTTGCATTCAACCATATATATACATTAATATAAAGAGAATATATATTATATATATATTATTTCATTCATCTAACATATCATGTATTACATACTCTATATTCATTTAATATCCATACTACATAGGCTCATAGGTTACACAAAATGCATATATCGTATAGTCACTCTTCTACTTAAAATCAATACTGTACCAATTGGGCATTCACTAAATTCTAGGATTAAAGTATGTCGTAGCCCTTTGTGTTAGCTTTCCGAAACTTTAAACGGATCGTATTTTCGTGTCCGGAAGCTCCCGAAATCGCAAAAATACCGAAACGCGTTCATCTTTCGTACAGCTGACACTCAAACAATTCTACAGAAAGTTCTAGAACGAATTTGGCTTATTAAAATATATATTTGGAAAGCTAACTTCGATACGCTTCTTTTAAAAAAATGGGAGATAAATTGGAGTTCTAAGCTAAAAGTTATGACATTTCTAAGTTGCTCTGGCTACTAAAAACGTGGATATTATGACGAATTTGGGTTGTTTAAGACAAAAGAAACACAAGTATATAACATAATATATCAAGAACTCACTCTCTACACTAATATATATATATATGAGACACTATAGAACACATCTCCAATACAAAAATATGAGATTAAACATGTAATAATTCATTTATACATAACAACAACACATAGTGTGTCCAAATTTGGGGTTTTCCCACATGGACACAACCACTACACAAATAACACTCCTATGACCTCCAAATAGACACGAAATGGATACAAATAGAGATACAACCATGGAGGTCATTCCTATGGGTTCAAAATATTTCTATATGCATGTAGGGATGGATTAGAGGAGAGATTATACCTTCCGGGAGAGAGATTCAAAGGAAAATTCTTCCGACACGACACCGACACGTAGAGATTTTAAAAGGACACGAACGAGATCCGAATCCTCCCAAACTTGGCTAGCACCCTCTAACCATAGAGTAGAGGAGAAATGAAGAAGATTTGGTAGAAGAAAGGGTTGATTTGGAGATAAAATTAATGGAGGTTCATCTCTAAATTAATTTGGGGAAGAACAAGAGAGAGAAAGTGGATGAAAACAAATGAATGAAGGAGTGACTCACTCCTTATCCTCCCATATGTGGCTGCCCAAAAAGGGTGAGGTGTCCCCTATTTGAATGTCCAAAATGTCCTCCACTAATCTATTTGATTTAAATTAGGAATGGGTTAAAGGTTGAGGTCAATTTAGTCTAGTTTTAAGTCTCTAATTAAACTAAACCTATCCGTAAATAATTAGTCTAACTACTAACTAAAATTAATATCATGTGGACTAAAATTAATATCATGTGGGCCATGCCTAACTAGTGTGTGGGTCCCACTATAGTCAAACTACCCCTGGGTCTCCGTTTCAAGTCGGATTGAGTTGAAATTCGAACCCGACTCAAATAACCCCAAAACAATATCATAAATAATAAAATAAATTTTAACCCCAAATAAATATCATAAATAATAAAATAAATTTCAAAAATATTCAAAAAAGTGAAATGACAAAAATACCCTTGTTTCTGAAAACTGGGGGTGACAAATCTATCCACCTTAAAAAATTTCGTCCTCGAAATTAAAATGTTCATACTCCTTCTAGGTCAAACCCCCACAATCAAAGTCCCAGAACTTAAACAAACCAAATGATTTAAAAGGACGACATATAGGATCATGGCATACGGTGGTAGTGAAGTCTCATCTAGGTATACTAGTCATGCTAACCAAAACGGTCATAGGGTATCAAAACACACAAGCAATCTAGGGTGCTAAACTAGAAAAGATACGAAAATAATAATCATCAAAACTGTAAAGCAGTCTACCATCCTATATGAAACTGGTACTTATCAAAAATAAATAAAGATGACTACCAATTATCTATAAAGGGGTACTATTCAAAGAAAATCACAATCAAAAGTTAAATAATGAAAGTCAATTGCATTGAAATCCAATCACAATATATATATAGAGAGAGTGTTAGAGAAGAAAAAGCTAGCATTATGTAAGGTTATGTGGTTCGTGTATGTATGGATGTATGTAGACATGTTCATATGGTTAGATAGTAGGCATGTGTGTATATAAAATATACATGAAGAGTATAGGAGGATTTGGGTTTCAAAATAATAGCTATCCAGTTACACTACTCATGGCATATTGGTTAAACAATCTACAACACACAACCTATTTACTCATAACATGCATGGCTAACCATATACATATATATATAAAGAGGTAGAGATTTGGTTATGTATTTATATACATTATAACATATATGCATAAACTCTATATATATCTATATAGATATATGAACATAACATAGAGAGGAAAGGTTAGGTTTACATGGCAGTGTATACCAAGTTAGGGTGTGTGTGTCCTTGTACAGGGTTATAGTTTTAGTATTGAAAGGTTAAACCCAGTTTTAGTTCAGCATTTACATACAAAATCTGAAAATAAGCTAACATTTAAACCAGTGTAATATTAACATAATGCAGTTTCAGATTTTAGGGGTTTGAAACATCACAACCAACTCAATGCTTCCAATACATCCTAACATGATAGAGAAGAAACCCTAACATATTATCCATACTTTTAGTTATGCATACAGTTTGATATTACATATTAAATCTGAAATTGAACTAAACATTGGAAATCAATGTGAAAATGTTAACGTGTATTCAGTTTTAGGACTTGGAGAAATTTGAACACCAACCAACCCAATGTTTATAACAACCTAACATGTAAGAATATGGAACCTAAATTTATATCCCTACATACCACAATGTATATAGCTCAAAATATTACATTTAAAAAAATAAAACAGCAAATTGAACTAAATATTTGGAATCCAGTATTAAGGGTTAATATGCACATAGTCTTAGATTTGACAATTTCAAACACAAACTCAACTAAATTTTTTTTTGAATTGAAACCCTATGTATAACATACATGTGCAGTGATGTAAACAAAACTAACAACATGAAACCTATATTTGAATTACGAATTTAAACTGGAAAAGCAGAAAACCAAAAATATTGGGATTTTGACAATTTAAACATCAACAACATATTAATATGTATTTAGATAGGTGAAAAATCAAGTGTAGCATGCATACGTGTCAGGCAAAAAGTCTGTGTCTACTATATATATTCTTACGTCCCAATATAAAAATCAAATTCTACATCTAGACTAACATTTAGATTCCTACCAAGATTGTAAAGTAGGTGATTGGTGTAATCAAGACAGTTTTATTATTATTATTATTATTATTATTATTATTTAATACAATAATAATAGCAAGAAGAAATAACGATAAAATTTGTTCAGCTTATCTGTTTAAAAGAAGAACCATTTTAAACCCAGAGCTAAAATATCAAACCCAAGATAAGGTCTAGTAAAAATCATCGATTCATGGTATTATGAAGAAACCCATAACAAAAGTTACACAAGGTTTAAAAAAGAAGTTAAAGCTACTCCCAAGTTAAATAATGAGAAGCAAAACAAACAAATAATAATTTTTTTTGAAGGACTGAAACAAAAGTAGAGAAAACATGTTCGAAAATATTTAAGGTACAATCTGATAATCATATGCGTCTATCCCAAAATCATGGTACTCTAAATCCTCGTCATACTAGTAAGCAAGGCTACGATAATCACAGAGTCCTCGACTTAGGCACATACCTCTAGAATCATGGTATTTAAAATTTTTGCGATACCGCTAGCTTGGCTGCGAAAACTTTAAATTCCTACACCAGAGAAATATATCCAAAATCAGACTATATATCCTCACCATGCTGGCTAATGTGACTGTAGAAGACTAGATTCCATAACTTAGATGACCTAGCCCATATGATTTCATATTGACAAAAATTAAATTAAATCAACAATAGATACCCAAAAATCATATTTATCAACGAACATCAAGATTCAAAACTGAACAATAATCCATCAAATCATATAAATACAAACTCGGATGCAACAGCTAACATCAAGATTCAAAACTCCACAATCATCATCAAAATCAAGTTCAACAACAGAAAGTAAAGATAAATCAAATCAAGGGAAGAAGAGTTTTTCAAATCGAAGTAAAAATAAGATTCTCAAGGGTCGTCCCAAGAATCTCTCAAGAAATCCTAACTGTGATTGAGTACCTTCAAAAATATATCCTAATTCTACTGCAGGCTGTAGTGGTACTCTAGTTTGAATACCACTACACAAACTCGACCTGCATGGGCCACCACTAAAAATGTGTCACGACCCGTACCCTAGAGTAAGGGCACGAGACGTGGGTACGTCCAGCCTACGCCGCAGTGTCGGCAGTAGAACGCTATCCTAGGTCTCAAGCATCTAACAATATAAGGCTAAGCAGTTTATACTCCCCGAATGGGGGTGACATAGCAGAAACAGTCTCAATCACATCTAAGGTAGAGCATGATAAAGATAGATAAAACATGAAATCCAAAAGAGATACCGCAGATAGAATTCTAAGTGTCTAAGATACACAAATCCAGAAATATATCTCAAAGCTCAAATACAGTAATCCATAAATACAACACAAAATAACTGAAAATAAGCTATGAGCAAAACTCTAGCTATCTATACAACCTCTATTGTGTCTCCTCTAGGCTATCAGGCAACCTCCAGGCTATCTGTAAAATTTATCAACAGGTCCAGTCAGGACGGGAGCGAGCACAATACATCTCACGCAGATCATAACAGGTTAGAGAATATAAACATGCAAGAGAGTACGATACATGAAACTGAAAGAAAGTATATAATGTAAACATAGCGAGAACTGTAATAGAAATATCTACTATAAGTAGAGAGCTACCAGTGACTAGTAATTTAGAGTACAAAGTCGACATGTGAACGGCTGGATTTGCACATGACTATACTAAAGAGGTGCACATGGCTATACTACTTTGGAATTATTCACATAACTATTTATACTCCCTCATACCCCAATCAATACACAAGGATCCAAACAAGTTATGTTACGTACATGGTTTTCACATAAAACCCATAAATGGGTGCACATGAAGTATACATGAGAGCTCATACATGAGTGCACATGAAGTTCACATGGGGGCCCATAAATGGGTGCACATGAAATTCACATGAAGGCTCATAAATGAGTGCACATGCAATATAGGTTATACATGAGATACATGGGAAATATGATCGATTCATGAGAGCACATAAGAGTACACGAGCATGCATGAACGAGCATGAAGCACATGAGAAACATAAATAACATGAGAGCGAGGAATACATGATGTACACGAAACACATGACATAATGTATCTGATGCTCCCGAGGGGGATAACATCTCAATGTAGGGATCCATATAGTACCAATCTGTGATAATATCATGACAGCATCAAATAAGGTAAACTAGAGCAGGAATATAATTCTAAACAAGTTATGAAATGATCAGAGAATGTACTCGCCTGGTGTCTGAATGTCCAAAGTAAATATACTGTCCGAAGAGAGGTGTCTGGCTCCTAATCAGAACAGCACAAGTCACAATAAGTCCAAAATGGCAATATGAAGTTCTACTATGCATTCTACACGATTCTAGGTCAATCTACACCAAAGTCAACTCTTGGTCAACTTGGTCAGCTCTAAAAGTCAAACATAGGTCAACTATGGTCAAACTAGGTCTAACAAGTCTAAATTAGGTCAAACAAATTATTCTAGGTCTAAACAAACTAAGTATATGCAAATCAAGTATCCAAGATAGCTACTAACTCATAGCCTAAGTCACTTGCTAAACCAAGCACAAAACTAAACCATAAGCTAACAAGGCACACAAACTTAGTCATATAATGTATATATATTATTCACATTCGCATATTCATATACATAGATATATATAGAAAAGCTATATATATAGGCACATACATATATATATATATATATATATATATATATATATAGAGAGAGAGAGAGAGAGAAAGAGAGGTAAAAGAGTAAGTGAGTATGTGTGTGTTTGGCATGTGTGTGAAAGAATATGTGTTAATGTTATAAAATTTAGTGATAGGTAGGTGTATGTGACATAGGATACATGATGTCAAAGGGTGTATGAATGCATGTGTCTAAAAGATTATAGGTTAACTCAGTTTATAGAAATACATACATACTTACCTTGTATACATGCATACATACATATCATGTATATTATATTTACATGATACATACATGTATACTTGTATTATATTATACTTACATACATGCATATTAGATACTTGTATTTATATTAACATATTGCAAACATTCATTTCATTCATGCATCTATGCATTACCTACATGTTTTATACATATGCATACATTGTATATTCATATCAGTTCATACATTAATATAGAGACATACAAACATGCACACATCATATATTTTATACCTTGCATTACCTTACATATCATGTTATATATTATCATTCATTCCTTTCGTATATTATATTATCTTTAAGTTGAATACATCATATATGGATACAATACATTATCTTGCATGCTTGCATTCATACATTACATTCTATATTACCTATATACATGTATTTCCTCCATTCTTTCATACTTGCATCATATACTCTACATTACCATACATGTTATCATTATATATTGCATTATAATATTTATATATTATGCATTCATATCTATTATTATATATATATCTTGCATTCCTATCTAGCATTCATTATATACTTTCATGCATACATTGTATATCATTATTTCATTCATGCATTGATTATATTAATTATATTTCTACATGCTTGCATTCAACCATATATATATTAATGTAAAGAGAATATATATCATATATATATTATTTCATTCATCTAACATATCATGCATTACATACTCCATATTCATTTAATATCCATACTACATAGGCTCATAAGTTACACAAAATACATATATCGTATAGTCACTCTTCTACTTAAAATCAATACTGTACCAATTGGGTATTCACTAAATTCTAGGATTAAGTATGTCGTAGCCCTTTGTATTAGCTTTCCGAAACTTTAAACGGATCGCATTTTCGTGTCCAGAAGCTTCCGGAATCGCAAAAATACCAAAAAGCGTTCATCTTTCGTACAGCTGACACTCAAATATTTCTACAGAAAGTTCTAAAACGAAATTGGCTTATTAAAATATATATTTGGAAAGCTAACTTTGATACGCTTCTTTTAAAAAAAATAGGATATAAATTGGAGTTCTAAGCTAAAAGTTATGACATTTCTAAGTTGCTCTGGCTATTAAAAACGTGGATAAAAATTATGACGAATTTGGGTTGTTTGAGACAAAAGAAACACAAGTATATAACATAATATATCAAGAACTCACTCTCTACACTGATATATATATATATGAGACACTATAGAACACATCTCCAATACAAAAATATGAGATTAAACATGTAATAATTCATTCATACATAACAACAACACATAGTGTGTCCAAATTTGGGGTTTTCCCACATGGACACAACCACAACACAAATGACACTCCTATGACCACCAAATGGACACGAAATGGACACAAATGGAGATACAACCATGGAGGTCATTCCTATGGGTTCAAAATATTTTTATATGCATGTAGGGATGGATTACAGGAGAGATTATACCTTCCGGGAGAAAGATTCAATGGAAAATCCTTCCGACACGATAACGACACGTAGAGATTCTAAAAGGACACGAACGAGATCCGAATCCTCCCAAACTTGGCTAGCACCCTCTAACCATAGAGTAAAGGAGAAATGAAGAAGATTTGGTGGAAGAAAGGGTTGATTTGGAGATGAAATCAATGAAGGTTCATCTCTAAATTAATTTGGGGAAGAACAAGAGAGAGAAAGTGGATGAAAACAAATGAATGAAGGAGTGACTCACTCCTTATCCCCCCATATGTGGCTGCCTAAAAAGGGTGAGATGTCCCCTATTTGAATGTCCAAAATGCCCTCCACTAATCTATTTGATTTAAATTAGAAATGGGTTAAAGGTTGAGGTCAATTTAGTCTAGTTTTAAGTCTCTAATTAAACTAAACCTATCCGTAAATAATTAGTCTAACTACTAACTAAAATTAATATCATGTAGACTAAAATTAATATCATGTGGGCCATGCCTAACTAGTGTGTGGGTCCCACTAGAGTCAAACTATCCCCGGGTCCCTGTTTCAAGTCGGATTGAGTTGAAATTCGAACCCGACTCAAATAACCCCAAAATAATATCATAAATAATAAAATAAATTTCAACCCCAAATTAATATCATAGATAATAAAATAAATTTCAAAAATATTCAAAAATGTAAAATGACAAAAATACCCTTGTTTCTGAAAACTGGGGGTGACAAATCTATCCAGCTTAAAAAATTTCGTCCTCGAAATTAAAATGTTCATACTCCTTCTAGGTCAAACCCCCACAATCAAAGTCCCAGAACTTAAACAAACCATATGATTTAAAAGGACGACATATAGGATCATGGCATACGGTGGTAGTGAAGTCTCATCTTGGTATACTAGTCATGCTAACCAAAACGGTCATAGGGTATCAAAACACACAAGCAATCTAGGGTGCTAAACTAGAAAAGATACGAAAATAATAATCATCAAAACTGTAAGGCAGTCTACCATCCTATATGAAACTGGTACTTATCAAAAATAAATAAAGATGACTACCAATTATCTATAAAGGGGTGCTATTCAAAAAAAATTACAATCAAATGTCAAAGAATGAAAGTCAATTGCATTGAAATCCAATCACAATATATATATAGAGAGAGTATTAGAGAAGGAAAAGCAAGCATTATGTAAGGTTATGTGGTTCGTGTATGTATGGGTGTATGTGGACATGTTCATATGGTTAGATAGTAGGCATGTGTGTATGTAAAATATACATGAAGAGTATAGGAGGATTTGGGTTTCAAAACAATAGCTATCCAGTTACACTACTCATGGCATATTGGTTAAACAATCTACAACACACAACCTATTTACTCATAACATGCATGGCTAACCATATACATATATATATAAAGAGGTAGAGATTTGGTTATGTATCTATATACATTATAACATGTATGCATAAACTCTATATATATCTATATAGATATATGAACATAACATAGAGAGGAAAGGTTAGGTTTACATGGCAGTGTATACCAAGTTAGGGTGTGTGTGTCCTTGTACAGGATTATAGCTTTAGTATTGAAAGGTTAAACCCAGTTTTAGTTCAGCATTTACATACAAAATCTGAAAATAAGCTAATATTTAAACCAGTGTAATCTTAACATAATGCAGTTTCAGATTTTAGGGGTTTGAAACATCACAACCAACTCAATGCTTCCAATACATCCTAACATGATAGAGAAGAAACCCTAACATACTATCCATACATTTAGCTATGCATACAGTTCGATATTACATATTAAATCTGAAATTGAACTAAACATTGGAAATCAATGTGAAAATGTTAACATGTATTCAGTTTTAGGATTTGGAGAAATACGAACACCAACCAACCCAATGTTTATAACAACCTAACATGTAAGAATATGAAACCGAAATTTATATCCCTACATACCACAATGTATATAGCTCAAAATATTATATTTAAAAAAAATAAAACAGCAAATTGAACTAAACATTTGGAATCCAGTATTAAGGGTTAATATGCACATAGTCTTAGATTTGACAATTTCAAACACAAAACTCAACTAAATTTTTTTTTTGAATTGAAACCCTATGTATAACATACATGTGCAGTGATGTAAAAAAAACTAACAACATGAAACCTATATTTGAATTACGAATTTAAACTGGAAAAGCAGAAAACCAGAAATATTGAGATTTTGACAATTTAAACATCAACAACATATTAATATGTATTTAGATAGGTGGAAAATCAAGTGTAGCATGCATACGTGTCAGGCAAAGAGTCTGTGTCTACTATATATATATTCTCATGTCCCAATATAAAATCAAATTCTACATCAAGACCAACATTTAGATTCCTGCCAAGATTGTAAAGTAGATGATTGGTGTAATCAAGACAGTTTTATTATTATTATTATTTAATACAATAATAATAGCAAGAAGAAATAACGATAAAATATGTTCTGCTTATCTGTTTAAAAGAAGAACCATTTTGAAACCTAGAGCTAAAATATCAAACCCAAGATAAGGTCTAGTAAAAATCATCGATTCATGGTATTATGAAAAAACCCATAGCAAAAGTTACACAAGATTTATAAAAGCAGTTAAAGCTACTCCCAAGTTAAATAATGAGAAGCAAAACAAACAAATAATAATTTTTTTTGAAGTACTGAAACAAAAGTAGAGAAAACATGTTCGAAAATATTTAAGGTACAATATGATAATCATATGCGTCTATCCCAAAATCATGGTACTCTAAATCCTCGTCATACTAGTAAGCAAGGCTACGATAATCACAGAGTCCTCGACTTAGGCACATACCTCTAGAATCATGGTATTTAAAATTTTTGCGATGCCGCTAGCTTGGCTGCGAAAACCTTAAATTCCTACACCCGAGAAATATATCCAAAATCAGACTATATGTCCTCACCATGCTGGCTAATGTGACTGTAGAAGACTAGATTCTATAACTTAGATGACCTAGCCCATATGATTTCATATTGACAAAAATTAAATTAAATCAACAATAGATACCCAAAAATCAAATTTATCAACGAACATCAAGATTCAAAACTGAACAATAATCCATCTAATCATATAAATACAAACTCGGATGCAGCAGCTAACATCAAGATTCAAAACTCCACAATCATCATCAAAATCAAGTTCAACCACAGAAAGTAAAGATAAATCAAATCAAGGGAAGAAGAGTTTTTAAATCGAAGTAAAAATAAGATTCTCAAGGGTCGTCCCAGGAATCTCTCAAGAAATCCTAACTGTGATTGAGTACCTTCAAAAATATATCCTAATTCTACTGCAGGCTGTAGTGGTACTCTAGTTCGAATACCACTACACAAACTCGACCTGCATGGGCCACCACTAAAAATATGTCACGACCTGTACCCTAGAGTAAGGGCACGAGACGTAGGTACGTCCAGCCTACGCCGCAGTGTCGGCGGTAGAACGTGTCCTAGGTCTCATGCATCTAACAATATAAGGCTAAGCAGTTTATACTCCCCGAATGGGGGTGACATAGCAGAAACAGTCTCAATCACATCTAAGGTAGAGCATGATAAAGATAGATAAAACATGAAATCCAAAAGAGATACCGCAGATAGAATTCTAAATGTCTAAGATACACAAATCCAGAAATACATCTCAAAGCTCAAATACAGTAATCCATAAATACAACTCAAAACAACTGAAAATAAGCTATGAGCAAAATCCTAGCTATCTATACAACCTTTACTGTGTCTCCTCTAGGCTAGCAGGCAACCTCCAGGCTATCTGTAAAATTTATCAACAGGTCCAGTCAGGACGGGAGGGAGCACAATATATCTCACGCAGATCATAACAGGTTAGAGAATATAAACATGCAAGAGAGTACGATACATGAAACTGAAAGAAAGTACATAATGTAAACAGAGCGAGAACTGTAATAGAAATATCTACTATAAGTAGAGAGCTACCAGTGACTAGTGATTTAGAGTACAAAGTCGACATGTGAACGGCTGGATTTGCACATGACTATACTAAAGAGGTGCACATGGCTATACTATTTTGGAGTTGTTCATATGACTATTTATACTCCTCCATACCCCAATCAATACACAAGGATCCAAACAAGTTATGTTACGTACATGGTTTTCACATGAAACCCATAAATGGGTGCACATGAAGTATACATGAGAGCTCATACATGAGTGCACATGAAGTTCACATGGGGGCCCATAAATGGGTGCACATGAAATTCACATGAAGGCTCATAAATGAGTGCACATGCAATATAGGTTATACATGAGATACATGGGAAACATGACCGATTCATGAGAGCACATGAGAGTACACGAGCATGCATGAACGAGCATGAAGTACATGAGAAATATGAATAACATGAGAGCGAGGAATACATGATGTACACGAAACACATGACATAATGTATCTGATGCTCCCGAGGGGGATAACATCTCAATGTAGGGATCCATATAGTACCAATCCGTGATAATATCGTGACAGCATCAAATAAGGTAAACTAGAGCAGGAATATAATTCTAAACAAGTTATGAAATGATCAGAGAATGTACTCGCCTGGTGTCTGAATGTCCAAAGTAAATATATTGTCCGAGGAGAGGTATCTGGCTCCTAATCAGAACAGCACAAGTCACAATAAGTCCAAAATGGCAATATGAAGTTCTACTATGCATTCTACACGATTCTAGGTTAATCTAGACCAAAGTCAACTCTTGGTCAACTTAGTCAACTCTAAAAGTCAAACCTAGGTCAACTATGGTCAAACTAGGTCTAACAAGTCTAAATTAGGTCAAATAAGTTATTCTAGGTCTAAACAAACTAAGTATATGCAAATCAAGTATCCAAGATAGCTACTAACTCATAGCCTAAGTCACTTGCTAAACCAAGCACAAAACTAAACCATAAGCTAACAAGGCACACAAACTTAGTTATATAATGTATATATATTATTCACATTCACGTATTCATATACATAGATATATATAGAAAAGCTATATATATAGGCACATACATATATATATATATATATATAGAGAGAGAGAGAGAGAGAGAGAAAGAGAGGTAAAAGAGTAAGTGAGTATGTGTGTGTTTGGCATGTGTGTGAAAGGATATGTGTTAATGTTATAAAATTTAGTGATAAGTAGGTGTACGTGACATGGGATACATGATGTCAAAGGGTGTATGAATGCATGTATGTAAAAGATTATAGGTTAACTTAGTTTATAGAAATACATACATACATACATACTTACCTTGTATACATGCATACATACATATCATGTATATTACATTTACATGATACATACATGTATACTTGTATTATATTATACTTACATACATGCATATTAGATACTTGTATTTATATTAACATATTGTAAACATTCATTTCATTCATGCATCTATGCATTACCTACATGTTTTATACATATGCATACATTGTATATTCATATCATTTCATATATTAACATAGAGACATAATAACATGCACACATCATATATTTCATACCTTATATTACCTTACATATCATGTTATATATTATCATTCATTCCTTTCATATATTATATTATCTTTAAGTTGAATACATCATATATGGATACAATACATTATCTTGTATGCTTGCATTCATACATTACCTATATACATGTATTTCCTCCATTCATTCATACTTGCATCATATACTCTACATTACCATACATGTTATCATTATATATTGTATTACAATATTTATATATTATGCATTTATATCTATTATTATATATATATCTTGTATTCATATCTAGCATTCATTATATACTTTCATGCATACATTGTATATCATTCTTTCATTCATACATTGCTTATATGCATTATATTAATTGCATTCCTAGATGCTTGCATTCAACCATATATATACATTAATATAAAGAGAATATATATCATATATATATTATTTCATTCATCTAACATATCATGCATTACATACTCTATATTCATTTAATATCCATACTACATAGGCTCATAGGTTACACAAAATACATATATCGTATAGTCACTCTTCTACTTAAAATCAATACTGTGGCAATTGGGCATTCACTAAATTCTAGAATTAAGGTATGTCGTAGCCCTTTGTGTTAGCTTTCCGAAACTTTAAACGGATCACATTTTTGTGTCCGGAAGCTCCCGGAATCGTAAAAATAACAAAACGCGTTCATCTTTTGTACAGCTGACACTCAAACAATTCTACAGAAAGTTCTAGAACGAATTTGGCTTATTAAAATATATATTTGGAAAGCTAACTTCGATACGCTTCTTTTAAAAAAATGAGAGATAAATTGGAGTTCTAAGCTAAAAGTTATGACATTTCTAAGTTGCTCTGGCTACTAAAAACGTGGATAAAAATTATGACGAATTTGGGTTATTTGAGACAAAAGAAACACAAGTATATAACATAATATATCAAGAACTCACTCTCTACACAAATATATATATATGAGACCCTATAGAACACATCTCCAATACAAAAATATGAGATTAAACATGTAATAATTAATTCATACATAACAACAACACATAGTGTGTCCAAATTTGGGGTTTTCCCACATGGACACAACCACAACACAAATGACACTCCTATGACCTCCAAATGGACACGAAATGGACGCAAATGGAGATACAACCATGGAGGTCATTCCTATGGGTTTAAAATATTTCTATATGCATGTAGGGATGGATTAGAGGAGAGATTATACCTTCCGGGAGAGAGATTCAAAGAAAAATCCTTCCGACACGACACCGACACGTAGAGATTCTAAAAGGACACGAACGAGATCCGAATCCTTCCAAACTTGGCTAGCACCCTCTAACCATAGAGTAGAGGAGAAATGAAGAAGATTTGGTGGAAGAAAGGGTTGATTTGGAGATGAAATCAATGGAGGTTCATCTCTAAATTAATTTGGGGAAGAACAAGAGAGAGAAAGTGGATGAAAACAAATGAATGAAGGAGTGACTCACTCCTTATCCCCCCATATGTGGCTGCCCAAAAAGGGTGAGGTGTCCCCTATTTGAATGTCCAAAATGTCCTCCACTAATCTATTTGATTTAAATTAGGAATGGGTTAAAGGTTGAGGTCAATTTAGTCTAGTTTTAAGTCTCTAATTAAACTAAACCTATCCGTAAATAATTAGTCTAACTACTAACTAAAATTAATATCATGTGGACTAAAATTAAGATTATGTAGGCCATGCCTAACTAGTGTGTGGGTCCCACTAGAGTCAAACTACCCCCGGGTCCCCGTTTCAAGTCGGATTGAGTTGAAATTCGAACCCGACTCAAATAACCCCAAAACAATATCATAAATAATAAAATAAATTTTAACCCCAAATAAATATCATAAATAATAAAATAAATTTCAAAAATATTCAAAAATTTAAAATGACAAAAATACTCTTGTTTCTGAAAACTGGGGGTGACAAATCTATCCACCTTAAAAAATTTCGTCCTCGAAATTAAAATGTTCATACTCCTTCTGGGTCAAACCCCCACAATCAAAGTCCCAGAAATTAAACAAACCATATGATTTAAAAGGACGACATATCGGATCATGGCATACGGTGGTAGTGAAGTCTCATCTAGGTATACTAGTCATGCTAACCAAAACGGTCATAGGGTATCAAAACACACAAGCAATCTAGGGTGCTAAACTAGAAAAGATACGAAAATAATAATCATCAAAACTGTAAGGCAGTCTACCATCCTATATGAAACTGGTACTTATCAAAAATAGATAAAGATGACTGCCAATTATCTATAAAGGGGTACTATTCAAAGAAAATCACAATCAAAAGTTAAAGAATGAAAGTCAATTGCATTGAAATCCAATCACAATATATATATAGAGAGAGTGTTAGAGAAGGAAAAGCTAGCATTATGTAAGGTTATGTGGTTCGTTTATGTATGGGTGTATGTGGACATGTTCATATGGTTAGATAGTAGGCATGTGTGTATGTGAAATATACATGAAGAGTATAGGAGGATTTGGGTTTCAAAACAATAGCTATCCAGTTACACTACTCATGGCATATTGGTTAAACAATCTACAACACACAACCTATTTACTCATAACATGCATGGCTAACCATATACATATATATATAAAGAGGTAGAGATTTGGTTATGTATCTATATACATTATAACATGTATGAATAAACTCTATATATATATCTATATAGATATATGAACATAACATAGAGAGAAAAGGTTAGGTTTACATGGCAGTGTATACCAAGTTAGGGTGTGTGTGTCCTTGTACAGGGTTATAGCTTTAGTATTGAAAGGTTAAACCCAGTTTTAGTTCAGCATTTACATACAAAATCTGAAAATAAGCTAACATTTAAACCAGTGTAATATTAACATAATGCAGTTTCAGATTTTAGGGGTTTGAAACATCACAACCAACTCAATACTTCCAATACATCCTAAAATGATAGAGAAGAAACCCTAACATACTATCCATACATTTAGCTATGCATACAGTTCGATATTATATATTATATCTGAAATTGAACTAAACATTAGAAATCAATGTGAAAATGTTAACATGTATTCAGTTTTAGGATTTGGAGAAATTTGAACACCAACCAACCCAATGTTTATAACAACCTAACATGTAAGAATATGAAACCTAAATTTATATCCCTACATACCACAATGTATATAGCTCAAAATATTACATTTAAAAAAAACAGCAAATTGAACTAAACATTTGGAATCCAATATTAAGGGTTAATATGCCCATAGTCTTAGATTTGACAATTTCAAACACAAAACTCAACTAAATTTTTTTTTTGAATTGAAACCCTATGTATAACATACATGTGCAGTGATGTAAACAAAACTAACAACATAAAACCTATATTTGAATTACGAATTTAAACTGGAAAAGCAGAAAATAAGAAATATTGGGATTTTGACAATTTAAACATCAACAACATATTAATATGTATTTAGATAGGTGGGAAATCAAGTATAGCATGCATACGTGTCAGGCAAAGAGTCTGTGTCTACTATATATATATTCTCATGTCCCAATATAAAAATCAAATTCTACATCAAGACCAACATTTAGATTCCTACCAAGATTGCAAACACTACCAAAATACGCTCATTTAGCGACGGATTATTAGCGACGGAATTATTCCGTCGGTATTAGCGACGGTTTCGTGGCCGCTCAGCGACTGATTACCGACTACAAGCCTTTGCCATTTTTATTTTAATTTTAGGGGGAGGAAAGGTCGCACATCCGTCGCTAGAGTGTCGGTGTTATAGCGACGGATCTCCGGTCGTCGCGACGCAGTCGATTATTTGGCGGGAATTATGTAGAGAATTGGCGGGACATATCTTCGACTACGTAGCGACGGATATTCAGTCGGATAATCAATAATAGCGACTACCTGGCGACGGATTATTAGCAGTCGCTATTTCGTCGCTACATTTACGTTCCAGACTTAAATGAAAAGGCGGGGGGAACTTTTGGCATTCCCCCCAAATTCAATCTCTCTCCTCTCTCTCTCTCTCTCTCTCTCTCTCTCTCTCTCTCTCTCTCTCGCGGCTTCGGTGAACGGTGTCACGTTCCAGAACCAGAATACTGGAGAGCGGGGGCAGACATAGCCAGCTACGTATATGAAATGGAATCTATCTCGCTATACGGTCACGGATGTCTAGATACATGAGGGTTTATCTACAAGCCAACAGTCTCTTAAGGTCATGAAGAAGCCTAGTGTCTCAATCACAAGCAAGTAAGTAAAAGTCACAAGATGTATGATCATTAAATATACAATAGTAAGGCGTCCCAAACATTACATATTCAGTTGATCATGAAGCTAGTCGTCACAAAATGTCAGGACTAGCAAGAGTTTAGTCATACATGATCAACCCTAGGATCTGTTAATCATGTTACAGTCCGTAGGCAGACAGTAAGTAAGTGCAATCGAGCTAAACAGGTGCTCGTCGGCTAAACGCCTCAAAAGAATATTTTTACAATAGAGTGGGAGAGCCAAAAATAACCCACTCGTTGCCAGGGTTCCGTCTAGTGGCCACCATCTGGCTGGAAGGTCGGTAGATCCTCTGGAGCTGCTCCGAAATCTGGCCACACAAAACCAGCTGGGTCAGACCCCAGAAAGAGCAAGTGCCACAAAGGGGCTTCACTTAAGAGCTAAAACCAGCAATCAGCACAAGATATAAATAAAAGTAAGAACTGGAAATAAAGAAAATACACCAGGATGATATACGACGAGATAACCATGGAACTATTC
Source organism: Iris pallida (assembly GCA_029216955.1). NCBI lineage: Eukaryota > Viridiplantae > Streptophyta > Magnoliopsida > Asparagales > Iridaceae > Iris > Iris pallida. The sequence goes on along the minus strand of JANAVB010031620.1, from coordinate 854,995 downwards.
AGATAACCAGGTTACAACCCGTAAACCAAACAAGGACCGGGATTGTAACCCTTCGTCTGAACAGAACTTGGAATTCTCACCATTTATCGGTAAAATAAATACAAGCATTCTGGTCATTCAATAATCTGGAACAGGATTAGGGCAAGACTAGACGGTTAGACTCCGTCCAATCATTTTACGGCCAAACAAGAATTACGGCTTGATACTTTAACTAACTAGGGTTGTCACAAGCCTAATTACTAACAAGATGCAGTGAGATTATTCCACAGCCACAAGCCCTGCAGACCATCCAGGTTACCCGGGTTAAAAGATTAGAGTTGAATTCAGGTGGGTACATCGTCCAGGAAACGAATGTACCCTTAGGTAGCTTGAAGGGTACAACACATGACAGTATGCTGGAAATGTGCCCTACTCGACGGCAGGCTACAGATCCCAAGGCGTGCCCAGGTAACGGGATTGCCTGTAGCTGAAAAATCTCGTCATGACTAATGTATTAATCTAGTTATTAGCCTTAGTCCATTTTAGTAGGTACTCCTGACCGTGGTACTCAGGAGTCCCTGTCCTAGACATGATGCAAGATAGGACTGGTTTATTTATACAAACACAATCGCCCACAGTGTCCAGATTAATTATACAGGTCATGTCATGTCAGGCAGTCGTCGTAACAGCTATTCGAGATAATCATGTCAGGTTATCATGCCAAGTGTACTTGTCAGGAGTGCGCCACGACGGGCCACTATCAGGTCATGTCAGGTTATTATGTCGGGAGTGCACCACTACGGGTCACTATCACGTCATGCTCAATTATCAATTACAAACATATCAAGTAAATTCATGATTATCAAGTTCAGGACAAAAGGCATAAGGATATAAAATGGACGTTAAATATCTAATAAAATATCAATATACAAGGCTATAGAAGATCCAGGGTAATCAGGCTACGCTCAGGCCAGGCTACGCTCAAGCCAGGCTACGCTCAAGCCAGGCTACGCTCAAGCCAGGCTACGCTCAGGCCAGGCTACGCTCAGGTCAAGCTACGCTCAGGCCAAGCTACGCTCAGGCCAGGCTACGCTCAGGCCATACGCTCAGACCAAACGCTACCAAAAAGACAGCATATGTACTTCATACGACTCCTCATCAAGGCAGCGTATGAGGTCCATACGACTCCTCGCCAAGACAGCGTATGAGGTCCATACGACTCCTCGCCCAGGGCAGCGTATGAGGTCCATACGACTCTTTGTCAAGGCAGCGTATGAGGTCCATACGACTCCTTGTCAAGGTAGCGTATGCAAGTCATACGCTTCCAAAAGGCAGCGTATGAGGACTGCGCTGCGCTAAAGAGTGCGCGCAACTCAGTGGCGCAAGCTAAAAAGCTCGCATACTCCAAATCAGCAAGAACTCCATGGTTGAACCCAAAGCTTCAAAAGTCCATAACTTGGTCAAAATAAGTCCAAATCCAACTTTTCAAAGGTCAAAATTGGGTAGAATAAAATTCTCTACAACATGGAACCATCAAAACTTGAAAACAAAGAAGTTTGATAGATCAAAACCATTAAAATCCGAAAATAATAAATTTCTAGATCTACAAAAAATTAAAGCCTCAAAATGGAAAATGACAAGTTCTAATGTGTCTTAGAAACATGAGGAGAAGCTAATGGAACAATAAAAATGAGCTCTCTTGTGGAAGCAAGTTTTACTTGCCTAGACCTCTCTCTTCTCTCTTTGGTAGGTGAAGGGAGTAAATGAGGAAGAAGAAGATGAATAATAAAGAGAGAGAATGAAGAGGGCTAATAAATACAAATGGTGGTGGTAGATAGGGGTTCACCTTGGGTTCATCATGAACCCAATCAAAACCAAGCCAAGCCGAACCAACCAACCCGAACCAGGAATAAACCAAGCCCAGAAGGAAATGCCAAGCCAGGAAATCATGCAATACAAGAATAAAATACGTACACGTATTCCAAGAATACGTAATACGAACCAAGACATTACAACTCTACCCACCTTAAAAGAATTCCATCCTCAGAATTTAATCAAGAGGCTAGAGGAGCAATAACAAGCTACATTAATCACATGCAAGCTATAACTAGACAGACAATCACTCATTCAAGCAAGGAATCGAAGGCATGAGGCATAAGAAAGACATTATACCTCACGAGTCAAATAAGTCGGGATATCGCGATCGAATATCATCCTCACGCTCCCACATCGACTCCCCCAAAGAGTGATGACCCCAAGCAACTCAGACTAACTTGATAGTCTTGTTCTTGAGGATCTTCTCTCTCCGATCCAATATAGACACGGGCCTCTCCTCATACGAAAGGTTGGTACCAACAACCAATTCCGAATGATCCAGGATGTGGCTCGGGTCCGAGATATACCGTCGTAGTTGGGATACATGGAACACGTCATGCACCTCGCTTAGCGACGGTAGAAGAGCGAGACGATAGGATACATCTCCTACTCGCTCCAGAATGTCAAACGGTCCTATATACCTAGGACTAAGCTTGCCCCGTACGCCGAAACGAATGACGCCACGGTTAGGCAAAATTCTCAGGAATACATGATCGTCGACCGAAAACTCAAGAGGGCGCCGATGAGAATCGGCCCAATGGTGCTGGCGATCTTGGACAACTCGAAGATGATCTCTGACTCGTCTGACCACTTCAACTGTCTGGGCAATCATTTCTGGACCGAGCATCTGTCTCTCTCCAACATCAACCCAGGCTAGCGGGGATCTGCACTTCCTACCATACAGTACCTCGAACGGTGCCATCTGGATACTGGCCTAGAAACTGTTATTGTACGAGAATTCCACCAGGTGCAAGTGATCTTCCCATGAACCACCAAAGTCAAGTGTGTAAGACCGCAACATGTCTTCAAGAGTCTGGATCGTGCGCTCCGACTGGCCATCTGTCTGCGGGTGATATGCTGAACTAAACTGGAGATGAGTCCCCAAATTCTCTTGCAAGCTACGCCAAAAGTGCAATGTAAATCTTGAATCTCGGTCCGAGGTGATACTGACTGGTACACCGTGCAATCTAACAATCTGCCTGAGGTACATCTCTGCTAACTGAGCCGTCGACTGACCAACTCTGAATGGAAGAAAGTGAGCCACTTTCGTGAGCCTGTCAACTATAACCCAGATAGCATCTCTACCAGCTGGGGATCTAGGTAGTCCAGTCACAAAATTTATGGTCACATGCTCCCACTTCCATTCTGGAATCGGTAAGGGCTGAAGAAGTCCAGCCGGTCTCTGATGTTCGGCTTTAACTTGTTGGCAAACCAAACATCGAGAGACAAACCGAGCTATCTCCCGCTTCATGCCATTCCACCAGAAATACTGCCGGATATCACGGTACATCTTCGTACTGCCAGGATGGATGGAGTACTGCAAACTGTGCGCTTCTGACTTGATCTCCTGTCGGATATCTCTGCTGAGTACACAAAGACGCTTATCATGTCGAAGTGTACCATCCTCATGAATGCATAACTCTGGTCTTCATCCTGCCTCACACTCTGCTCTGAGTCGCTGAAGCTTGGATTCTGCCGACTGCGCCATCCGGATCCTCTCGACTATAGTGGACTGAACTTGCATACTGGCCATCAATGCTACACTGGAAGGGAGAACAACTTCAATACCCATCTTCTGAAGATCTGCTAATAGCTCTGGTTGCGCTGTTAGAAAATAAACTCTCGCTCTCCTGCTCAATGCATCCGCAACAATATTGGTCTTCCCAGGATGATACTGCAGGTCGACATCATAATCAACAAGAAGCTCCAGCCACCTCCTCTGACGCATGTTAAGATCCTTCTGGGTGAAAACATACTTCAGGCTCTTGTGGTCGGTAAAAATCTCCATCCTGTCTCCATACAAGTAGTACCTCCACAACTTAAGTGCAAACACCACTGCTGCCAGCTCCAAGTCATGGGTTGGGTAATTCCTCTCATGATTACGAAGTTATCGTGAGGCATAAGCTATTACCTTCTCATGCTACATCAGAACACATCCTAAACCTTTGCCTGAAGCATCACAGTATACTGAGAATCCTTTGGTCCCATCTGGAAGCGTGAGAATAGGAGCTGTTATCAGACCTCGCTTCAACTGCTCAAAAAAACTCTGACACTCTGCTGTCCAAGCAAACTGCGTATCCTTGCGGGTCAACTGCGTCAATGGCGCTAAAATTTGAGCAAAATCCGAAATAAACCGCCGGTAGTAGCCGGCCAATCCAAAAAAACTACAAACCTCTGCAACTGTGCTGGGCACTGGCCATGACTCAATAGCCACAATCTTCTGGGGATCCACTTCTACTCCTCCTCGAGTGATGATATGACCCAAGTACGAAATGCGATCGAGCCAGAACTCGCATTTACTGAACTTGGCATATAACTTGTGCTCTCTGAGGATCTGAAGAATTATACGGAGATGCTGCTCATGCTCCGCCTCACTCTTGCTGTAGACCAGAATGTCATCCAAGAACACAATCACAAACTGATCCAAGTAAGGCATGAAGATGCGATTCATGAGGTCCATGAATACTGCCGGCGCATTGGTTGCTCCAAAAGGCATAACAAGGAATTCCCAATGCCCATATCTCGATCTAAAAGTTGTCTTCGGGATGTCCTGCTCTCTGACTCTGATCTGATGATAACCTGAGCGCAAATCAATCTTTGAGAATACTGAAGCCCCCTTGAGTTGATCGAACAAGTCATCTATCCTCGGAAGAGGGTATCTATTCTTGATTGTCACTGAGTTCAAGGTACGATAATCAACACATAACCTGGACGTACCATCCTTCTTTTTCACAAGAAGCATCGGAGCCCCCCAAGGCGATCCACTAGCACGAATGAATCCCTTGGTTCTAAGTTCTTCAATCATCTTGTACAAGATCTCCAACTCTGACGGCGCCATCCTGTAGACTCTCTCTGACACTGGGGCTGTCCCGGGAATCAAGTCTATAGTGAACTCGATCTCCCGCTCCGGAGGCATACCTGGAAGTTCTTCTGGGAAAACATCTGGAAACTCCTCGACTATCCTGGGCAACTGAACTGCTGCTACTGCCATCCGTAATACTGGAGGAGATGACTCAACTTCACCTCGGGAGAAAGAAAACTCCGGCTCGCCTGGAATGCTAAAAACAACCCTGCCAATGTGGCAGTCTATCAGAGCATACTGGTTCCTCAACCAATCCATCCCTAGGACCACATCATAATCGGCCATCGGGAACTCTATCAATCTAGCGGGGAATTCTCTACCGCTAACTACGATCTGACACGAGGAAAATACTCTATCTACCCCCACAAGTCCGTTACCAGTAAGTATATTGAGCCTTACTGATAATGACTCGGGCTCCAATCCTACCCGTGTCGCGAATCGTGCAGACATAAATGAATACGATGCACCAGAATCAAATAAAGCTGAAGCTGGAAAGGAGTTGACGAGAATAGTACCTGCCACTACCTCTCCTGGTGCCAATCCTTCCTCCTCGGTCATCATCATAGCCTGACCGTGCCCTCGGGGTGCTGGTCTCCTCTGCTGAAATCCTCCATGCCTGCTCTGACTCTGGGCTTGGGCTTGAACATGCTGCTGGGGGTTCTGCTGCTAGAATACTTGGGTCTGAGGCGGCAAGGGCCTCGACAATGGGTACTGCTGCTGCTGGACAGGAACTGGTCCTCTCACCGAAGAGCTAGAAAGGTTAGATGATGATGAACCAGCCCTATTCGGGCAGGATCCAACCCTATGGTCTGGTGCTCCACAAGCCAGACACAATCCCTGTGCCCTGCGACATTCTGCCACTACATGGCCTGGCTTTTCACAATGAGAACAATCCACTGCGGAAGATTGCTTCTGCTTCTGCTGCTGAGGGTACGTCGGAGTTGAATGCTGAACCGACGTTACTGAGGCCACTCGCCTCGGAGCTCCAATAGTCAAAGCCCTGGCTGCCGGGGCCGGTGCTGAAGACTGATTCATCTGGCCGTGAGATCTCTTCCGACTTCCGGCCCTATCCACAATCCTCTGGGAGGTATACTCATGCCTCCGGGCGGCTCTCAAGACTGCATCAAAAGTCTGATGCTTAAACTGCTCAACTGCCAACAAGATCTCCAGGTGAAGTCCCTGCTGGAATCGCTGGGCTCTATCATACTCGGTTGCCACCAAAGTGGGAGCAAACCGACTGAGTCTGGAAAACTCGGCCGCATATCCGTCGACCGTCCTGTCTCCTTGCTTCAGATTGGTAAACCTCGTCTGCAGATCATACCGAGCCACGGCATCGAAATTCTTGGTCTGGAATCTCTCTCTAAAAACTGCCCAAGCAATGGGTGCTGCTAATCCAATGGTCTGTGCTGTCCACCAGCTGCGGCCAAGATCTAACAACTACAGGCGCACAACGGCCATCTTCTCGTTCTCTGGGATCCTGGCTGCTTCTAGAATCACCTCTGTGTCCTGAAGCCATGCATCTGCTGCGATAGCATCTTCACTACCGTCGAAGAATGGAGGGTTCAAGCGCTTGAAGCTGTTGGCCGCGCTGTTACCCTGATGACCACCCCGGGTCAAAGCATCCGTCACTGCCTGGTGCAAGGCATCTCCATGCCGATCTTGGAAAGCTATCAAGGTCCTGACGAGTCCTACCAAAGTGCCGTCATCATGTTCTACAGGTTGAACTAGCTGGACTGGTGGCTCTCCGCCAGAAGGCACGACTCTGGAGGCTACTCCGGAATGCTGGGCTTGATCTCTAGGTTGCTACTGGTCCGCGGGAGGTGCTTCTCCTTGCTGGTCGGTAGGACCACGAACAATGCCGCTGAAGAAGATGACATAGGGAACAATAAGGAAGGACCAGGACAGATCAACGATACAAGCATATGATCAGGACAAGAATCCAGGGATTCAGAAGATACGAGCAGAGATCAAGGACGAATACTGATTGAGACATCTATTCGGTAAACCCTCACATATCTTGATTTAGAAGAACTGCATGGGCCACCACTTAAACCATGTCACGCCCCAAAACCAGAATACTGGAGAGCGGGGGCAGACATAGCCAGCTACGTATATGAAATGGAATCCATCTCGCTATACGGTCACGGCTGTCTAGATACATGAGGGTTTATCTACAAGCCAACAGTCTCTTAAGGTCATGAACAAGCCTAGTGTCTCAATCACAAGCAAGTAAGTAAAAGTCACAAGATGTATGATCATTAAATATACAATAGTAAGGCATCCCAAACATTACATATTCAGTTGATCATGAAGCTAGTCGTTACAAAATGTCAGGACTAGCAAGAGTTTAGTCATACATGATCAACCCTAGGATCTGTTAATTATGTTACAGCCCGTAGGCAGACAGTAAGTAAGTGCAATCGAGCTAAACAGGTGCTCATCGGCTAAACGCCTCAAAAGAATATTTTTACAATAGAGTGGGAGAGCCAAAAATAACCCACTCGTTGCCAGGGTTCCGTCTAGTGGCCACCATCTGGCTGGAAGGTCGGTAGATCCTCTGGAGCTGCTCCGAAATCTGGCCACACAAAACCAGCTGGGTCAGACCCCAGAAAGAGCAAGTGCCACAAAGGGGCTTCACTTAAGAGCTAAAACCAGCAATCAGCACAAGATATAAATAAAAGTAAGAACTGGAAATAAAGAAAATACACCAGGATGATATACGACGAGATAACCATGGAACTATTCAGATAACCAGGTTACAATCCGTAAACCAAATAAGGACCGGGGTTGTAACCCTTCATCTGAACAGAACTTGGAATTCTCACCATTTATCGGTAAAATAAATACAAGTATTCTGGTCATTCAATAATCTGGAACAGGATCAGGGCAAGACTAGACTGGTTAGACTCCGTCCAATCATTTTACGGCCAAGCAAGAATTACGGCTTGATATTTTAACTAACTAGGGTTGTCACAAGCCTAATTACTAACAAGATGCAGTGAGATTATTCCACAGCCACAAGCCCTGCAGACCATCCATGTTACCCGGGTTAAAAGATTATAGTTGAATTCAGGTGGGTACATCGTCCAGGAAACGAATGTACCCTTAGGTAGCTTGAAGGGTGCAACACATGACAGTATGCTTGAAATGTGCCCTACTCGACGGCAGGCTACAGATCCCAAGGCGTGCCCAGGTAACGGGATTGCCTGTAGCTGGGAAATCTCGTCATGACTAATGTATTAATCTAGTTATTAGCCTTAGTCCATTTTAGTAGGTACACCTGATCGTGGTACCCAGGAGTCCCTGTCCTAGACATGATGCAAGATAGGACTGGTTTATTTATACAAACACAATCGCCCACGGTGTCCAGATTAATTATACAGGTCATGTCATGTCAGGCAGCCGTCGCAACAGCTATTCGAGATAATTATGTCAGGTTATCATGCCAAGTGTACTTGTCAGGAGTGCGCCACGACGGGCCACTATCAGGTTATGTCAGGTTATTATGTCGGGAGTGCACCACTACGGGTCACTATCACGTCATGCTCAATTATCAATTACAAACATATCAAGTAAATTCGTGATTATCAAGTTCAGGACAAAAGGCATAAGGATATAAAATGGACGTTAAATATCTAATAGAATATCAATATACAAGGTTATAGAAGATACAGGGTAATCAGGCTACGCTCAGGTCAGGCTACGCTCAGGCCAGGCTACGCTCAAGCCAGGCTACGCTCAGGCCAGGCTACGCTCAAGCCAGGCTACGCTCAGGCCTGGCTACGCTCAGGTCAAGCTACGCTCAGGCCAAGCTACGCTCAGGCCAAGCTACGCTCAGGTCAAGCTACGCTCAGGCCAGGCTACGCTCAGGTCAAGCTACGCTCAGGCCAGGCTACGCTCAGGCCATATGCTCAGGCCATACGCTTCCAAAAAGGCAGCGTATGTACTTCATACGACTCCTCATCAAGGCAGCGTATGAGGTCCATACGACTCCTCGCCAAGGCAGCGTATGAGGTCCATACGACTCCTCGCCCAGGGCAGCGTATGAGGTCCATACGAATCCTTGTCAAGGCAGCGTATGAGGTCCATACGACTCCTTGTCAAGACAGCGTATACAAGTCATACGCTTCCAAAAGGTAGCATATGAGGACTGCATTGCGCTAAAGAGCGTGCGCAACTCAGTGGCACAAGCTAAAAAGCTCGTACACTGCTCACTGTCTTCTCCAAATCAGCAAGAACTCCATGGTTGAACCCAAAGCTTTAAAAGTCCATAACTTGGTCAAAATAAGTCCAAATCCAACTTTTCAAAGGTCAAAATTGGGTAGAATAAAATTCTCTACAACATGGAACCATCAAAACTTGAAAACAAAGAAATTTGATAGATCAAAACCATCAAAATCTGAAAATAAAAAATTTCTAGATCTACAAAAAATTAAAGCCTCAAAATGGAAAATGACAAGTTCTAATGTGTCTTAGAAACATGTGGAGAAGCTAATAGAACAATAAAAATGAGCTCTCTTGTGGAAGCAAGTTGCACTTGCCTAGACCTCTCTCTTCTCTCTTTGGTAGGTGAAGGGAGTAAATGAGGAAGAAGAAGATGAATAACGAAGAGAGAGAATGAAGAGGGCTAATAAATATAAATGGTGGTGGTAGGTAGGGGTTCACCTTGGGTTCATCATGAACCCAATCAAAACCAAGCCAAGCCGAACCAACCAACCCGAACCAGTAATAAACCAAGCCCAGAAGGAAATGCCAAGCCAGGAAATCATGCAATACAAGAATAAAATACGTACACGTATTCCAAGAATACGTAATACGAACCACAGGCATTACAAACGGCGACGGTGTCCTCTCCTCTCTCTCTTCTGAAGGTAATCCTCTCTCTCTCTCTCTCTCTCTGTGTCGCGGTGTCGACGTAGGGGCAGCGGGGGCGACGGGCTTGGGGATATTCGGGCTTGGGGCGGGGGCGTCGGGGGCTGGACGGCTGGCTTAGGGCAGGGGCGTCGGGGGCTGGGCGGCTGGCTTGGGGCGGGGGCGTCGGGGCCTGGGCGGCGGGCTTGGGGCGGGGGCGTCGGGGCCTGGGCGGCTGGCTTGGGACGGGGGCGTCAGGGCCTGGGCGGCGGGCTTGGGGCGGGGGCGTCGGGGGCTGGGCGACGGGCTTGGGATGGGAGCGTCGGGGGCTGGGCGGCGGGCTTGGAACGGGGGCGTCGGGTCCTGGGCGGCGGGCTTGGAGCGGAGGCGTCAGGGGCTGGGCGGCTGGCTTGGGGCGGGGGCGTAGGGGCCTGGGCGGCGGGCTTGGGGCGGGGGCATCGGGCTTGGGACAGGGACGTCGGGGCCTGGGCGGCGGGCTTGGGGCTGGGGCGTCGGGGGCTGGGCAGCTGACTTGGGGCGGGGGCGTCGGGGCCTGGACGGCGAGCTTAGGGCGGGGGCGTCGGGGGCTGGGCGGCGGGCTTTGGTCGGGGGCTGGGCGGCGGGCTTGTTGCGGCGGGCTTTGGTCGGGGACGGCGGGGGGCTTTGCTTATCAAATTCATCTGAGTTTATATATTGGCTAAATAATGTGTTATCTATATTGGGTGTTATCCATTAGTTTGGTGGTGTTTGGATTAGTAAATATGAATATGGAGTTTGGGTTCATGGTGTATATGTTCACTGTGTCAAGGACCGTGCGAGTTCTTCATCTGCATAAGTCAGTGTTTGGGTTCATGGTCTATACATCTAACTGTGATATACATATATATGTGCCTATTATAATTAGCATGCAGGACGGCTTGGGGTATAATGTGTGATTGTAGACATGGTAGGAATTATAGATAATTAATGCTAGTATGACTAGACTAAGGTAGTGCTTGCTAGATAATAAGGACACTCTAGTATCCTAACCAAGTTAATTTTAGACTAGATATTTAGGATATAGCTCCCATATCCTAGAAGTGGACTCTTGCAATTTTAAAATAGATAGATTGACTCAGTTTGGTATTGGTATCGCACTATCGGTATCGGTATCGGTATCGCACTATCGGTCAAGGTTCACAATCGGTATCGAAATTGATTTCGGACTATTCCTATGAGTATTGGTATCGGCGATATCGGTAGTTTTGGCGGTATCGTATCGGAGTATCGGACTTTGGTATCGGAAAATAAATAATTATTAATAAATTATTTATATTTAAAAACATATATTTTATACATTTAGGCATAATTTTAAGTATTTCAGCGTTATTTCTTAGTAGTTTTGAAATTATATGAAATAGTAGTCACCCTTACCGATTGGTTTTGCCGAATTGACCGGAACAAAGACCCCCATAGTCGGTATCGGTCAATATTTGGTATCGGTCGGTATCGGATCGGAACATGCCAAACCGTATCGGTATCGGCCGTATCGGATTGGTATCGGTCGATACTTTAAACCATGCTATCGGTATCGAACTATCGGTATCGGTATCGGTATCGCACTATCGGTATCGGTATCGCACTATCGGTATCACACTATCGATATCGAACTATCGGTATCGAACTATCGGTATTGGTATCGGTATCGCACTATCGGTATCGGTATCGGTATCGCACTATCGGTATCGAACTATTAGTAACAACTGTATTTATATTTTTCTCTTCTCGAGCTAGAATACTAGCGGATCCACCAGTTACATGATTATATACTAATTCTATTTAGTTTGTCTTACTATACAGATTTTTACATCTAATCTGTGATGGATCGTTATTTCGTTGATCGTATATGGATGTACAAACGACAACACGAGAGCAGAATAGGTGTGAGTGACGATTTTCAGGCAGGCGTGGAAGTGTTTCTTAAGTATGCCATGAATAAAGCTCAGTTTATGGACGGTAACAAAATCAAGTATCCATGTCGTAATTGTCGCAATAGACGTAACGAAGAAGTGGTGAGTGTAAGAGATCATTTGACCCGTAAGGGTTTCGTACGTGATTACGGCCTGTGGTCATCGCAAGGTGAACTATATGCCGAAAGACAGGTTGCGAATGCTGCTACTTATGCTTTTGATGATAATGCTGCAGCGAATTTTGTCGTCGATGACGACGAATGCTCCGTTGATTATGGAGACGTGCAGAACCTTGCACGAGATATGGTGTACGACGCGGCAGGGCCTAATTTTGATCCAGAGGATCCTAATCCCGAGACGAAAGAGTTCTATGATATGTTTCAGGATGCTAAAACTTCTTTATATCTTGGTTGTGATCCACATTCCGTACTGTCAGTGACGATGCGGTTATTGAACATAAAGTCCGATTTTAACTTGCCACAAACTTGCTATGATCGGATTACACAACTAATGAAGGAGGTGTTACCGAAGGAATCAAAAGAGCTTCCAAAAAACTTCTACAAGTCGAAGATGATGGTCCGACAACAGGGACTGGGGTACGACAAGATAGATTGTTGTCGCAACGGATGCATGTTGTACTATAAGGAGAATGAGGATGTAGAAAGTTGTCGCTTCTGTAATGCGGATCGTTACAAGGAAGTCAGGGAAAAAGGAAAGTCAACTAGAAAATGACGTCCTTACAAGTATATGCATTACTTGTCGATCACGAAGCGCTTGCAGAGGATGTATATGTCTCAGAATACAGCAGAACACATGACGTGGCACAATGAAGAACGCACAAAGGACGATGGAGAATTGTCACATCCTTCGGATGGAGAGGCGTGGAAATATTTCGATTTTTGCCATCCAGATTTTGCTGCAGAGCCCAGAAATGTACGCATGGGGCTATGTTCTGATGGATTCGCCCCTTTCGGGCCATCGGGATCTCAATAATCCTGCTGTCCGATCATTCTGACCCCTTACAATCTGCCACCATGGATGTGTATGAAGACTCCTTATATGTTCTTGACAGCTATCATACCGGGTCCCAAAAATCCGACGAAGAATATCGATATATATTTACAGCCGTTGGTGGATGAGCTAAAATAGCTGTGGAAGATCGGCGTCGTGACGTATGATATTTTCAGGAAACAGAACTTTTATATGAGAGCTTCACTGATGTGGACAATCAATGATTTTCCTGCATACGGTATGCTGTCGGGATGGAGTACTCCGGCACCCTGTCTTGTCCGATATGCATGCAAAATAGTAAGGCGTTTCGCCTTTGATTGTCATCGTCAATTTCTGCCCGCGAGTCATCCTTGGAGAAAGAACAAGGACGCATTCAGAGCTGGAAAACAAGAATTTTCTCATCCGCCTGCCAGATTGTCGGGATACGATATTTGGGAAGATATAAAGGATTTTCCCACTGTAATGGAAGATCTATCGAACAATCGTGTCGATGGGTTCGGACAAACCCATAACTGGACCAAACGGAGTATCTTCTGGGACTTGCCTTATTGGAAAGATAATCTTATAAGGCATAATCTTGATGTTATGCATATCGAAAAGAATGTGTTCGATAATGTCTTCAATACCGTCATGGACATTAAAGGAAAGACGAAGGACAATCCAAAAGCAAGACAAGACATTGCCGAGATATGCAAGCATCCTTATCTGAACTTGATACAAAGGGAAGCTGCTGGATAATTAAGCAAGCTGATAGCACAATACACATTGAGCAAGGAAGATAGATTAATAATCTGCAAGTGGGTATCTACTTTAAGATTTCCCGACGGCTATGTGTCGAATTTGTCTAGATGCGTTGACCTCAATGAACGCAAGCTAACGGAAATGAAGAGTCATGATTGCCACATTTTTATGAAAAGATTACTGTCCATTGCTTTGAAAGAGTTATTGCCTTCTGCTGTATGGGTTCCGTTGGCCGAACTATCAATATTTTTTAGGGATATTTGTTCAACTAAGTTGACTGTGCAACGCATGGTTGAACTTGAGGAGAAGATTATCTTAACAATTTACAAGTTGGAGAAAATATTTCCTCCTGGCTTCTTCGACAGCATGGAACATCTACCGATTCATCTAGCATACGAAGCCCGTGTCGGTGCATCTGTTCATTATCGATGGATGTACCCATTTGAAAGGTACATAAATATCGATATAATTTAAGCTGAATTTCCATTTATTTTAAAATTCTTTCTTAATTCTCAAGATAATTTGTCTCTCTAGATACCTACACCATCTAAAGAAGAAAGTTGGCAAAAAAGCTCATATAGAGGCTTCGATAAGCATATCTTATCGAAGAGGTTTCAAACTTCTACTCCATTTATTTCGATACTCATGTTAAAACAAATCGAAATAGACCTCAAAGGAATGACGAGGACGTTGAGGATGGAGGAAGATTCAATGTAAGGGGCAAGCCTATTGGGGCTAGTAAAAGACGGTAGTTGACAGACGACGAGTATGATGCCGTTCACCGATATGTCTTGTTAAACTGTGACATACAAGAAGTGAGAGATTTGGAGAAGTAAGTCAGTACACTTGCACTCGTTATAATCTCGAATTTGATGAAGTAAGTGACTACACTTATATATTCTTATTTTCTCTAATAGTGTATTTAGAGATAAAATCAAAATGAGGAGACCCGATATTACCGATGAGGGACTTCAAAGAGAGGTTGATTGTACATTTCCGTCATGGTTTCGCAAATACGTAAGTAACTGTGATTATAATTGAGATTATTAATATATAATCTGAAACATTTAAATTGTAAATATTTATTTACAGGTTTTATTGCCTGAAACAACACTCACTCATGAGAGTGTTCGTTATCTGGCACTGGGACCGAAGAAGCAAATAAAGACTTAGCCAGGCTATGTCGTTAATGGCTTCAGGTTTAAGTCAACTCAGAATACTATAAATGTCGAATTTATCAATGACGGCATCAATACCAAGGATTCCGGTGTTTGCATAAGAGGCACCGTCTATGACGACGAGCCGAACTTTGACTATTATGGAGTGCTTCAGGATATTATAGATTTACAATATACTGGCCCATATGATATGTATATTGTGATGTTCAAATGTGAGTGGTTCGATACGACACCAAATATCGGTTGGAGAATCGATAAACAATTTGGATTCGTCGATATAAATCATCGCAGGAGGTATAGAGGGTCCGATACATTTGTGATAGCAAATCAGGCTGTTAAGTCTACTATACAAGCTACCCAAGGCATCATAGAGATCGATTTGACTGGTGGGCAGTATGCAAGATTAAATCTAGAAATACATTCAATGTTGGAGACCCAGCATACCAAGAGGACTAGATCGAAAAGTCCCAATACTTGGGACAACACTCAGATACAATGGATGTTGAAGATATTGTTGAGAAAAATAGAAGGGAGAAAGAGGTTGATACACAAGACTTAGCTGTCAACCAGGGGAGAAAGAGACGTCTTGTCCCAAATTTTGAGGCAGAAGAAGAAGAAGAAGAAGAAGAAGAAGAAGAAGAAGAAGAAGAAGAAGAAGAAGAAAAAGAATTTGATGGGGATGAGGATACAGATGAAATCGACGATGAAGATAAGAATGAGGATGAGGATGAGGAGGATGATGATGAAGACGAGGCCGAGGATGAGAACGAAGACGATGATTAGGTTAAACATTGTTGTATAGTAAAAACACTTCCAATTACGTGAATTAAGTTTGACCTCATAAAAGCAATTACGTGAATTCATGTTTTTTTCATTCGATTATTTACTTATTGCAGATGGCACTCCTAGTCTTTTCCGTCGCGGCGGCACTCGTCTTCCTACTAGTGGTATGTATATTTTAGTTTAGTTTTTTATATCCATTTACACTTTTATATTGTTAATTATGTTTATGTGTTCTATTTACAGGTCATGATGGCTGGCCGTGGTCATGGTGCTGGTCGTGGTGGTGGTAGTGGTGGTGGTGGTACGGGTCGTGGTCGTGGTCGTACTGGTGCTGGTGGTCGTGGTCGTATTCAAAGTTCCCGGGATGTGACCCCATCGAGCGAGCCTGACCCGGAGAGTACCCCGGGCACAGACGCATCCCGCCCTCGATCGACCACTTCATCGAGGCATCAGTCCGGATCTGCTAGCGGATCAGATCCGCTATCGGAACTACCAGCAGCGGATCCACCAGGGGATGCCCCAGTTACTGCACAGTGGGCCCCGGAGTACCCCCATACTCGGTTCCATCCGGTTACTGGGGAGTACATACGCGACCCGCGAATCCTCCGACGGTACCAGAGAGGCCGAGAGGCGAGTTCCGACGAGAGCTATGGCCCGCGGGGACCTCGTAAGTAAATTTAAGTTAATTTATTAAATTTCTTTCATTTATTCAAGTTAATAATCCAGTCGTTTCTTCTTTGTAGGTTTTTTCAGTTTAATGTTGGCAGGGCCCTTGGAGAAATTATCAGGGCTAACTTCTACGGTCCCTACCTCAACTTTACGTCGGTGCCCCCAAACGTGCAGTATGTCTGGCTCGACGAGTTGAGGGTATATATCTATATTTTTTTGGTTAAGTCTATGTGATTCTTTAATCAGCCATTTTGTAAATTACGTGATAGTTAATTTTCTGTGTTAGAGAACGTACTGGTGGCCCCCCCATCGCGAGGAGGGGATCCGCGGGACCTACAGAAGCGTATGCTCGAAAAAGATACGGGATATGATTTATGACCTAAAAATGGGGCATACGAGACCGAATTGGATCCGGCAGGAGTATTATGAGGACCTCTTAGGCATGATGGATAACCCTGCGTACAAGGAGAAATCGGAGAAGGCGAAGGTAAACCGATCTGCCGCGGGCCTTCATACGGGGGGATCAAGGTCTCACGCAGCGATACTTACAGATCTGGTGAGCAACCGTAAATTTATTTCACTATCGAATTTGGTATTATTAATTAAAGGAGTTAATTAGTTTCTACGAAAATTTTGTATGCAGGCCCAACGGGCGGTGAAGGAGGGAAGGACACCAGAATCGGTCACCATGCACGACGTGTTCCAGCATACGCACAAAAGACGGAAGGACGGGAGCTTCGTCGACGAGAGGGCCAAGAAGACTGATGTAAGTACTTATGTTTAAGAGATTAACGTTAGAATTAAAAGTATTCGGACTATAACTTAGGTAAACTTAGGATTCACACTTAACTTAGTGAAACATAGGATTTAGATTACAACTTAGGTAAATCTTATAATATAAACACATTCATTTGATAGGCTGCGTATCGTGAGGCCCGTAGTCGGGCTCAGTTAACTGACACCGAGGATGTCGGTAAAACGACGCCCTTCCGGACGCCCTCTTCTTTGGCCGCTCGGAACGACTTGTTCGTAGATACCGTCGGCGGCTTTAAGAAAGGGTTCATGTACGGAGTCGGCTCCCTAGGGCCATTGCATATGGCGACGCAGAGATTTCCATCGACACCGCCTCCTCCCATGGCCCGGGCAGACGATGATGTTAGGTTGCAGCCTACGGAGCTGCACGAGGCGGTGTCGTCCTTGCGGGAGCAATTTGCCACGCACTTTCTGCCTGCATCTGCTGCTGTCGGTCCGTCTGCTGTTGTCGGTACGTCTGCTGATGGTGCTCGTCCGTCTTCTACTGGTCTATCGACTGCAGGTGTCAGTCCGTCTTTCGTGGGCTATCTTTCTTTCAACCCTGAAGCCCCTGTGCTACCGCCTACGGCTGTGAGAGCACTCCTGGATCTCATGTCCGCAGAGCAGCTTTGCCGACTTCCGAGCACTGTCTACGACGCCTTGCCTCCGTACCTTGTGGAGGAGTATATTCGTCGATCGAATACGGGAACGGACAATCGACCTCCTCCTTCTTAAAATGTTGTATTAAGAAAATTTGGATTATTTGTGAGAGCTTTGAACTAATTGTGCTGTAATCGGCTTATAGCACCGGATATTATGTTACTCTTTAGGATATTGATATTTATTTTCTATTAATTTGGTTTGGTCTGTGATTCTTGGATAATTGGTGTGCATTAAATTCGTATGTGCATATTTGGTCTATGTGATTCTTGGATAATTGGTGTGCATTATATATTTGGTCTGTGTGATTGTTGGATAATTGGTGTGCATTATATACTGGTTTGGTTTATGCATATATTTGTGAACAGGAAAAGTGCTACAATTTTTTTCCCAAAAAACTCAGTTAGCGACGGACTAGTGACCGTTTAGAGACGAATATTCCCAGTTGTCGACGGGTTTTCGACGGATAAGCCGTCGCTATCTGGAGTTTTTAAACTGTTTCCAGGTAGCGACGGGTGATCGACGGATTATCCGTCGGCAAGGTTCTAGTGGTATAAACTTCGACGGAATAGCGACGGAAATCCGTCTCCAGGGCGACTGATAATCAGCCGCTAATCCGTCGCTCTATATGGCGACCGCTTAGCGACGGATCATCCGTCGACATGGTTCTGGAAGTGCATGACATTTTCAGAATCATGGCGACGGATAATCAGTCAGCAACCCGTCGCTGTAGCGACGCGGTCGCGACGTATTAGCGACTACTCTTCCGTCGCCATGGTGCTGGAAATGCCAAGCATTTCTAGAACCTGATCGATGGATAGTCCGTCAGAACACCGTCGCTAATCCGTCGTTAGCTATCGACGAATACCGACGGATTAGCGACTTCATGATACGATCTGATACGCTGTTACGACGGGTTACCGACGGAACTTTACGTCGCTATTGCCTACACATTTCAGTACTTAATAGTTGAAATGGACGAAAGTCCATCGAAAATGCGTCGCAAATGCTTCGTATTGTGACGTCGACAATCCGTCGCTATTCAGTCATGTGACGACAACTTAGTGACGGACCGTTATTAGCGACGAGCTGATTGCTGACAGATTTTTTTGGCCAAAATCCGTCGGTTATCGGTCGCTAATAGTGATTACCGTCAGTTTAACGACGGATGTGGCCGTCGCTAAAACGATAAATTTTGGTAGTAAAAGTAGATGATTGGTGTAATCAAGACAGTTTTATTATTATTATTATTATTTAATAAAATAATAATAGCAAGAAGAAATAACGATAAAATCTGTTCTGCTTATCTGTTTAAAAGAAGAACCATTTTGAAACCCAGAGCTAAAATATCAAACCCAAGATAAGGTCTAGTAAAAATCATCGATTCATGGTATTATGAAGAAACCCATAGCAAAAGTTACACAAGGTTTATAAAAGCAGTTAAAGCTACTCCCAAGTTAAATAATGAGAAGCAAAACAAACAAATAATAATTTTTTTGAAGGACTGAAACAAAAGTAGAGAAAACATGTTCGAAAATATTTAAGGTACAATCTGATAATCATATGCGTCTATCCCAAAATCATGGTACTCTAAATCCTCGTCATACTAGTAAGCAAGGCTACGATAATCACAGAGTCCTCGACTTAGGCACATACCTCTAGAATCATAGTATTTAAAATTTTTGCGATGCCGCTAGCTTGGCTGCGAAAACCTTAAATTCCTACACCCGAGAAATATATCCAAAATCAGACTATATGTCCTCACCATGCTGGCTAATGTGACTGTAGAAGACTAGATTCCATAACTTAGATGACCTAGCCCATATGATTTCATATTGACAAAAATTAAATTAAATCAACAATGGATACCCAAAAATCAAATTTATCAACGAACATCAAGATTCAAAACTGAACAATAATCCATCAAATCATATAAATACAAAGTCGGATGCAACAGCTAACATCAAGATTCAAAACTCCACAATCATCATCAAAATCAAGTTCAACAACAGAAAGTAAAGATAAATCAAATCAAGGGAAGAAGAGTTTTTCAAATCGAAGTAAAAATAAGATTCTCAAGGGTCGTCCCAGGAATCTTTCAAGAAATCCTAACTGTGATTGAGTACCTTCAAAAATATATCCTAATTCTACTGCAGGCTGTAGTGGTACTCTAGTTCGAATACTGTAATGCCTATAGTTCGTATTACGTATCTTGGTATACGTGTACGTATTCTTGACTCGTATTGCGTATTTTCCTGCATGGTTATTTTGGCATATCATTGGTTATGGCTTAGCTTGGTTCGGCTTAGCTTGGTTTCGTTTGCTTGTGGGTTCATCATGAACCAAAAGAAAACCCCCACCTACCACCACCACCCTCCTTTATATTTCCATCTAACTCTCTCTCTTCATTTATTCTTCTCCTTTACTTTTTCTTCTCCACCATTTACTCTTCCACCTACCAGGAAAGAGAGCTAGGCAAGTGCAAACTTTCTTCATGATGGATCTCAAGTTTTATTGTTCTATTCTCTTCCTTACTTGATTCTAAGCCTCTTTAGAACTTGACATTTTTGGATTTGATGGATGGATTCTTGTAGATCTAAGTTTGTAAACATTTTGGTTTTTCTTGGTTTTGATCTCTAAAACTTGGTTATTTTCGAAAACTAGTGTTTCTATGTTATAGAGAATTCAATTTCATGTAGTTTTGGCTTTTGTTTCGCTTGATTTCGACTTCGGATGAGGAAGTTATGGCCAAAACAATTTCTGGTCATTTCTATGTTCATCTGCAGCATGAACAGCATGTCGCAGTAGGCGCATGTTTCAATGAAGCGCATGTCGCAGTAGCCGTATATCTTGTCGCAGAAGGCGCATGTCGCAGTAGGCGCATGTTGCAATGAAGCGCATGTCGCAGTAGCCGCATATCATGTCGCAGAAGGCGCATGTCGCAGTAGGCGCATGTTGCAATGAGGCGCATGTCGTAGTAGCCGCATATCATGTCGCAGTAGGCACATGTTGCAATGAGACGTATGTCGCGGTAGGCGCATATCATGTCACAGTTGAGCCACATGAGGCGCATGTCGCGATAGGCGCATATCATGTCGCGCATGAGCCGCATTAAGGCGCATATCGCAGTAGGCGCATATGGTGTCGCAGTTGCATGCATGTCGCAGAATAGGCCGTATAATGCATATTTTGACTATTACTAACTGTTATATGTCCTAATTGGCTGAATTATTGCTCGAATTTCTCCCAACTCCCAACGTGGAAGTTGTAGATCTTTTCCTTAGCAGCAAGAATATGTCTCTAGTTATTTTATGCAAGTTTCTCTCATTCATAATATTGTAAGAATAGAACACGATAGTGGCCCGCTGTGGCGCACTCTTGACAAGTAAACTGACATGATATATCTCGGCATGCCGTTACGACAGCTAGCCTGACATGACAAGTATGAAAGACTTGGACACCATGGGCGATTGTGTTTGTACAAATAAACTAGCACTGTCTTGCATCATGTCTAGGATGGGGACCCCTGAGTACCACGGTCAGGGGTACCTACTAAAATTGACTAAGGCTAATTAACTAGAATGATTCAGTAGCCATGAAGAGATTCCCAGCTACAGGCAATCCCGTTATCTGGGCGCATTCAGTGGACTTGTAGCCTACCGACGAGTAGGGCACATTTCCAGCACACAGTCATGTGTTGCATTCTTCCTAAATAGACATTCGACCTGGATAATCGGATGGTCTGCAGGGCTTGTGGCTGTTGGAATAATCTCATTGCATCTTGCTAGTAACTAGGCTTGTGATAACCCTAGTTAGTTAAAAGTATCAAGCCGTACTCTTGTTTGGCCTTGGTTGATTGGATGTAGTTTATTCCATCTTAGTCTTATCCTGATCCTGTGCAAGATTGTGACATGACATGATTTTTGATACTTGCCTTAACAATAACGATCGGGGGTCCAGTTCTGTTCAGGCGAAGGGTTACAACCCCGGTCCTTATTTGGTTTAAGGGTTGTAACCTGGCTCCCGTAGCAGTTCTGTGTCCTCTCTTCGTTTATTGTCTTAATGCAATCCTATGCCATGCTCGTCATGTTTTATCTTACCATAATATCATGATTAATTATGCTGGCCTTAGCAATAAAGATCAGGGGTCCAGTTCTGTTCAGGCGAAGGGTTACAACCCCGGTCCTTGTTTGGTTTAAGGGTTGTAACCTGGCTCCCGGAGCAGTTCTGTGTCCTCTCTTCGTTTATTGTCTTAATGCAATCCCATGCCATGCTCGTCATGTTTTACCTTACCATAATACCATGATTAATTATGCTGGCCTTAGCAATAAAGATCAGGGGTCCAGTTCTGTTCAGGCGAAGGATTACAACCCCGGTCCTTGTTTGGTTTAAGGGTTGTAACCTGGCTCCCGGAGCAGTTCTGTGTCCTCTCTTCGTTTATTGTCTTTACTATACCAATAGTATTTGAGACGGATTTCTATTCAGGTGAAGGGCTGCAACCCCGGTCCTTGTTTGGTTTAAGGGTTGTGACCTGGCTACTTGAATAGTTTCCTCGTACTCAGTTTACTGTTGTTATCTCTATTATTATCAGTTCTTTATTTATTATCTCTAATATTCTATTGTGATATGCTGGTTTTAGTTCCTAAGTGAAGCCTCCTTTGTGGCACTTGCTCTTTCTGGGGTCTGACCCAGCTGGTTTTGTGTGGCCAGATATCGGAGTAGCACCAGAGGATCCACCTGTCTTCCAGCCCGATGGTGACCACCAGCGTAACTAGGGCAACGAGTGGGTTTCTTTTGTCCTCCCACTCTATTTGTAAAATTATTCTTTTGAGGCGTTTAGCCGGCGAGCAAGTGTTAGCTCATATTGCACCTTTATTTACTGTCTGCCTACGGGCTGTAACATGATTGACAAATCCTAGGGTTGATCATGTATTGACTAAAACTCTCGTTAGTCCTGACATTTTGTACGACTAGCTTCATGATCATCCAATATATAATGTATGGGATGCCTTACTATTGTATATTGATGCTCTAATATCTTGTGACTGCTACTACTTGCTTGTGATTGAGACAATAGGTTTGATCTTGACCATAGGAGACTGATGGATTGTAGTTAAACCCTCATATATCTAGACAACCGTGACCGTATAGTGACATGGATTCCATTTTATTATACGTAGCTGGCTATGTCTGCCCCCGCTCTCCAGTATTCTGGTTCTGGGGCGTGACATGGTTTTAGTGGTGGCCCATGTAGGTCTTGTAATTCAAGATATGTGAGGGTTTACCGAAAAGATGTCTCAATCAGTATTCGCCCTTGATCTCTGCTCATATCTTTCAAATCCCTGAGAATCTTGACCTGATCATATGCTTGTATCGTTGATCTATCCTGGTCCTTCCTTATTGTTCCCTCTGTCGTCTTCTTCAGCGATATTGTTCATGGACCTGCCGATCAGCAAGGCGGAGCACCTCCAGCGGACCAGCAGCAACCTGGAGATCAAGCCCAGCATTCAGGAGTAGCCTCGAGAGTTATGCCTACCGAAGGAGAACCACCAATTCAGCCCGTCCAGCCTGCAGAGCCTGATGATGGCACTTTGGCAGGTCTTATCAGGTCCCTATTAGCTTCCCAGGATCGTCGCGGAGATGCCTTACACCAGGCGGTGGCAGATGCTTTGACCAGAGGAGGTCATCAGGATAATAGCGCGGCCAACAGCTTCAAGCGCTTGAACCCTCCCTTCTTCAATGGCAGTGAAGATGCGATCGCTGCAGATGCTTGGCTTCAGGACACAGAGGTGATTCTAGAAGCATCCAGGACTGCAGAGAATGAGAAGGTGGCCGTAGTGCGCCTGCAGTTACTAGATCTTGCCCGTAGCTGGTGGGCAGCGCAGGCCGATGGATTAGTGGCCCCTATTTCATGGGCAGTATTCAGGAAGAGATTACAGACCAAGTATTTTGATGCTGTAGTTCGGTATGATCTACAGACGAGGTTCACCAATCTGAAGCAGATGGGCAGGACAGTCGATGGATATGCGGCCGAGTTCTCCAGGCTTAGTCGATTTGCTCCCACCTTGGTGGCGACCGAGTTCGATAGAGCCCAGCGGTTCCAACAGGGGCTCCACCTAGAGATTTTATTGGCGGTAGAGCAGTTTAAGCATCAGACTTTTGATGCAGTGTTGAGAGCAGCCCGGAGGCATGAGTATATATCCCAGAGGATCGTGGATAGGACCGGAGGTCGGAAGCGATCTCACGGCCAGATGAATCAGTCTTCAGTACCAGCCCCGGCAGCCAGGGCTTTGACTATTGGAGCTCCGAGGCGGGCGGCCTCAGTGACGTCGGTTCAGCATTCCACCCCGACGCACCCTCAGCAGCAGAAGCAGAAGCAGTCTTCCGCAGTGGGATGTTCACACTGCGGGAAGCCAGGACATGTGGTGTCAGAGTGTCATAGAGCACAGGGTTTGTGCTTGGTTTGTGGTGCCCCGGACCACAGGATTGGGAACTGCCCGAACAGGGGGAGTTCATCCGCTTTCTCTAGTCCTTCAGTTAGAGGACCAGCACCAGTCCAGCAGCAACAGCTGCAGTACCCGTTCCCGAGGCCATTGCCGACGCAGGCCCAGGCATCCCAGCAGCAGAGACCGCAACAGTATGTCCAAGCCCAAGCCCAGATCCAGAGCAAGCAGAGGAATTTTTAGCAGAGGGGACCCGCACCCAGAGGACATGGTCAAGTGCTGGCTTTGACCATGGGAGAAGAAGGAATAGCACCAGGTGAGGTGGTAGCAGGTACTATTCTCGTCAACACCTTTCCAGCTTTAGTATTATTTGATTCTGGTGCCTCGCATTCATTTATGTCTGCACGATTTGTGACACGGGTAGGACTGGAGCCCGAGTCATTATCAGTAAGGCTCAATATACTTACTGGTAATGGACTTGTGGGAGTAGATAGAGTATTTTCCTCATGTCGGATCGTAGTTAGCGGTAGAGAATTCCCCGCTAGATTGATAGAGTTCCCGATGGCCGATTATGATATCGTCTTAGGGATGGATTGGTTGAGGGACCAGTATGCTAGGATAGACTGCCATATTGGCAGGGTTATTTTTAGTATTCCAGGCGAGCCAGAGTTTTCTTTCTCCCGAGGCGAAGTTGAACCTTCTCCTCCATTATTGCGGATGGCAGTAGCAGCAGTGCAGCTACCTCGGATAGTCGAAGAGTTTTCGGATGTTTTCCCAGAAGAGCTTCCAGGGATGCCGCCAGAGCGAGAGATCGAGTTTACCATCGACTTGATTCCCGGAACAGCCCCAGTGTCAGAGAGAGTCTACAGGATGGCGCCGTCAGAGCTAGATATATTGTACAAGATGATTGAAGAACTCAGAACCAAGGGGTTCATTTGTGCTAGTGGATCACCTTGGGGAGCCCCGATGCTTCTTGTGAAAAAGAAGGATGGTACGTCCAGATTGTGTGTTGACTATCGTACCTTAAACTCAGTGACAATCAAGAACAGATACCCTCTTCCAAGGATAGATGACTTGTTTGATCAACTCAGAGGGGCGTCAGTATTTTCGAAGATTGACTTGCGGTCAGGATATCATCAAATTAGAGTCAGAGAGCAGGACATCCCGAAGACAGCTTTTAGATCAAGATATGGGCATTGGGAGTTCCTTGTGATGCCATTTAGAGCAACCAATGCGCCGGCTGTATTCATGGACCTTATGAATCGCATCTTCATGCCTTATTTGGATAAGTTCGTGATTGTGTTCCTAGACGACATCCTGGTCTACAGTAAGAGTGAAGCGGAGCATGAGCAGCACCTTAGAGTTGTTCTTCATATTCTCAGAGAGCACCAGTTGTATGCCAAGTTTAGTAAATGCGAGTTCTGGCTCGATCGCATTTCGTACTTGGGTCATATCATCACCCGAGGAGGAGTTGAAGTGGATCCCCAGAAGATCATGGCCATTGAAACATGGCCAGTACCTAGCACAATGGCAGAAGTCCGTAGTTTTCTTGGCTTGGCCGGCTACTACCGGTGATTTGTTTCAGACTTTGCTCGAATTTCTGTGCCATTGACCCAGTTGACCCGCAAGGATGTGCAGTTTGCTTGGACAACAGAATGCCAGGATTCTTTTGAGAGGTTGAAGCGAGGCTTGATGACGGCTCCTATTCTCACGCTTCCAGATGGAACCGAAGGATTCTCAGTGTATTGTGATGCTTCGGACAGGGGTTTAGGATGTGTTCTGATGCAGCATGAGAAGGTAATAGCTTATGCGTCACGACAACTTCGTGATCATGAGAGGAATTACCCAACCCATGACTTGGAGCTGGCAACGGTAGTATTTGCACTTAAGTTGTGGAGGCACTACTTGTACGGAGATAGGGTGGAAATTTTCACCGACCACAAGAGCCTGAAGTATGTTTTCACCCAGAAGGATCTCAACATGCATCAGAGGAGATGGCTAGAGCTGCTTGTAGATTATGATGTCAACCTGCAGTATCACCCAGGAAAAGCCAACGTTGTTGCAGATGCATTGAGCAAGAGGGCAGGAGTTTATTTCCTGACAGCACAACCAGAACTGTTAGCCAATCTTCAGAAGATGGGTATAGAAGTTATCCTCCCTTCCAGTGTGGCATTGATGGCCAGCATGCAAGTCCAGTCCACTATAGTCGAGAGGATTCGGATGGCGCAGTCAGTAGATTCCAAGCTTCAGTGACTCAGAGCAGAGTGTGAGACGGGACGAAAACCAGAGTTATGTATCCATGAAGACGGTATACTTCGATATGGTAAGCGTCTTTGTGTACCCAGTGGAGATATTAGACAGGAGATCATGGCAGAGTCCTACAGTTCGCAGTATTCCATTCATCCCGGTGGCACAAAGATGTACCGTGATATCCGCCAGCACTTTTGGTGGAATGGCATGAAGAGGGAGATAGCCCGGTTTGTCTCTCGTTATTTAGTCTGCCAACAAGTTAAGGCTGAACATCAGAGACCAGCTGGACTACTTCAACCATTGCCGATTCCCGAGTAGAAATGGGAGCATATAACCATGGATTTTATGACTGGATTGCCTAGATCCCCGGCTGGCAGAGACGCTATTTGGGTTGTCATAGACAGGCTCACGAAGGTGGCTCACTTTCTCCCGTTCAGAGTTGGTCAGTCGACGGCTCAGCTAGCGGAGATGTATCTCCGGCAGATTATCAGGTTGCACGGTGTACCAGTCAGTATCACTTCAGACAGAGATTCAAGATTTACGTCGCACTTTTGGCGTAGCTTGCAAGAAAGTTTAGGAACTCACCTCCACTTCAGTTCAGCTTATCACCTACAGACAGATGGCCAGTCGGAGCATACGATCCAGACTCTTGAAGATATGTTGCGGTCATGTACACTCGACTTCGGTGGTTCGTGGGAAGATCACGTGCACCTGGTGGAGTTCTCGTACAACAACAGTTTCCAGGCCAGTATCCAGATGGCACCGTTCGAGGTACTGTATGGTAGGAAGTGTCGATCCCCGCTAGCCTGGGATGATGTTGGAGAGAGGCAGATGCTTGGTCCGGAAATGATTGCTCAGACCGTTGAAGTGGTCAGAAAAGTCAGAGATCATCTTCGAGTTGCCCAAGATCGCCAGCGTCATTAGGCCGATTCTCATCGGCGCCCTCTTGAGTTTTCTGTCGGCGACCATGTATTCCTTAGGATTTCGCCTAACCGCGGCGTCATTCGTTTCGGCGTGCGGGGAAAGCTTAGTCCTAGGTATACAGGGCCGTTCGACATTCTGGAGCGAGTAGGAGATGTATCCTATCGTCTCGCTCTTCCACCGTCGCTACGTGAGGTACATGATGTATTCCATGTATCCCAACTGCGACGGTATATCCCGGACCCGAGCCACATCCTGGATCATTCGAAATTGGTTGTTGGTACCAACCTTTCGTATGAGGAGAGGCCCGTGTCTATATTGGACCGAAGAGAGAAGACACTCAAGAACAAGACTATCAAGTTAGTCCGAGTTGCTTGGGGTCATCACTCTTTGGGTGAGTCGACGTGGGAGCGTGAGGATGATATCCGATCGCGATATCCCGACCTGTTTGACTCGTAAGGTATAATGTCTTCCTTATGTCTTATGCTTTCAATTCCTTTCTTGAATAAATGACTGCATGATAGACTACTTATTATAGCTTACGATTAGTATAGCTTGTCCTTGCAATTCTAGCATCTTAATTAAATTCTGAGGACGGAATTCTTTTAAGGTGGGTAGAGTTGTAATGCCTATAGTTCGTATTACGTATCTTGGTATACGTGTACGTATTCTTGACTCGTATTGCATATTTTCCTGCATGGTTATTTTGGCATGTCATTGGTTATGGCTTAGCTTGGTTCGGCTTAACTTGGTTTAGTTTGCTTGTGGGTTCATCATGAACCAAAAGAAAACCCCCACCTACCACTACCACCCTCCTTTATATTTCCATCTAACTCTCTATCTTCATTTATTCTTTTCCTTCACTTCTTCTTCTCCACCATTTACTCTTCCACCTACCAGGAAAGAGAGCTAGGCAAGTGCAAACTTGCTTCATGATGGATCTCAAGTTTTATTGTTCCATTCTCTTCCTTACTTGATTCTAAGCCTCTTTAGAACTTGACATTTTTGGATTTGATGGATGGATTCTTGTAGATCTAAGTTTGTAAACTTTTTGGTTTTTCTTGGTTTTGATCTCCAAAACTTGGTTATTTTTGAAAACTAGTGTTTCTATGTTATAGAGAATTCAATTTCATGCAGTTTTGGCTTTTGTTTCGCTTGATTTCGACTTCGGATGAGGAAGTTATGGCCAAAACAATTTCTGGTCATTTCTATGTTCATCTGCAGCATGAACAGTATGTCGCAGAAGGCGCATGTCGCAGTAGGCGCATGTTGCAATGAAGCGCATGTCGCAGTAGCCGCATATCATGTCGCAGAAGGCGCATGTCGCAGTAGGCGCATGTTGCAATGAAGCGCATGTCGCAGTAGCCGCATATCATGTCGCAGAAGGCGCATGTCGCAGTAGGCGCATGTTGCAATGAGGCGCATGTCGCAGTAGCCGCATATCATGTCGCAGAAGGCGCATGTCGTAGTAGGCGCATGCTGCAATGAGGCGTATATTGCGGTAGGCGCATATCATGTCGCAGTTGAGCCACATGAGGCGCATATCGCGATAGGCCCATATCATGTCGCGCATGAGCCACATTAAGGCGCATGTTGCTGTAGGCGCATATGGTGTCGCAGTTGCATGCATGTCGCAGAATAGGCCGCATAATGCATATTTTGACTATTACTAACTGTTATATGTCCTAATTAGCTGAATTATTGTTCGAATTTCTTCCAACTCCCAACGTGGAAGTTGTAGATCTTTTCCTTAGCAGCAAAAATATGTCTCTAGTTATTTTATGCAAGTTTCTCTCATTCATAATATTGTAAGAATAGAACACGATAGTGGCCCGCTGTGGCGCACTCTTGACAAGTAAACTGATATGATATATCTCGGCATGCCGTTACGACAGCTAGCCTGACATGACAAGTATGAAAGACTTGGACACCGTGGGCGATTGTGTTTGTACAAATAAACTAGTACTGTCTTGCACCATGTCTATGATGGGGACCCCTGAGTACCACGGTCAGGGGTACCTACTGAAATTGACTAAGGCTAATTAACTAGAATGATTCAGTAGTCATGAAGAGATTCCCAGCTACAGGCAATCCCGTTATCTGGGCACATTCAGTGGACTTGTAGCCTACCGACGAGTTGGGTACATTTCCAGCACACAGACATGTGTTGCATTCTTCCTAAATAGACATTCGACCTGGATAACCGGATGGTCTGCAGGGCTTGTGGCTGTTGGGATAATCTCATTGCATCTTGCTAGTAACTAGGCTTGTGATAACCCTAGTTAGTTAAAAGTATCAAGTCGTACTGTTGATTGGCCGTGGTTGATTGGATGTAGTTTATTCCATCTTAGTCTTATCCTGATCCTGTGCAAGATTGTGACATGACATGATTATTGATACTTGCCTTAACAATAACGATCGGGGGTCCAGTTCTGTTCAAGCGAAGGGTTACAACCCCGGTCCTTGTTTGGTTTAAGGGTTGTAACCTGGCTCCCGGAGCAGTTCTGTGTCCTCTCTTCGTTTATTGTCTTAACGCAATCCCATGCCTTGCTCATCATGTTTTACCTTACCATAATACCATGATTAATTATGCTGGCCTTAGCAATAAAGATCAGGGGTCCAGTTCTGTTCAGGCGAAGGGTTACAACCCCGGTCCTTGTTTGGTTTAAGGGTTGTAACCTGGCTCCCGGAGCAGTTCTGTGTCCTCTCTTCGTTTATTGTCTTAATGTAATCCCATGCCATGCTCGTCATGTTTTACCTTACCATAATACCATGATTAATTATGCTGGCCTTAGCAATAAAGATCAGGGGTCCAGTTCTGTTCAGGCGAAGGGTTACAACCCCGGTCCTTGTTTGGTTTAAGGGTTGTAACCTGGCTCCCGGAGCAGTTCTGTGTCCTCTCTTCGTTTATTGTCTTTACTATACCAATAGTGTTTGAGACAGGTTTCTATTCAGGTGAAGGGCTGCAACCCCGGTCCTTGTTTGGTTTAAGGGTTGTGACCTGGCTACTTGAATAGTTTCCTCGTACTCAGTTTACTGTTGTTATCTCTATTATTATCAGTTCTTTATTTATTATCTCTAATATTCTATTATGATATGCTGGTTTTAGTTCCTAAGTGAAGCCTCCTTTGTAGCACTTGCTCTTTCTGGGGTCTGACCCAGCTGGTTTTGTGTGGCCAGATATCGGAGCAGCACCAGAGGATCCACCTGTCTTCCAGCCCGATGGTGACCACCAGGCGTAACCAGGGCAACGAGTGGGTTTCTTTTGTCCTCCCACTCTATTTGTAAAATTATTCTTTTGAGGCATTTAGCCGGCGAGCACGTGTTAGCTCATATTGCACCTTTATTTACTGCCTGCCTACGGGCTGTAACATGATTGACAAATCCTAGGGTTGATCATGTATTGACTAAAACTCTCTCTAGTCCTGACATTTTGTACGACTAGCTTCATGATCATCCAATATGTAATGTATGGGACGCCTTACTATTGTATATTGATGCTCTAATATCTTGTGACTGCTACTACTTGCTTGTGATTGAGACAATAGGTTTGATCTTGACCATAGGAGACTGATGGATTGTAGTTAAACCCTCATATATCTAGACAGCCGTGACCGTATAGTGACGTGGATTCCATTTCATTATACGTAGCTGGCTATGTCTGCCCCCGCTCTCCAGTATTCTGGTTCTGGGGCGTGACAAATACCACTACACAAACTCGACCTGCTTGGGCCACCACTAAAAATGTGTCACGACACGCACCCTAGAGTAAGGGCACGAGACGTGGGTACGTCAAGCCTACGCCGCAGTGTCGGCGGTAGAACGCTGTCCTAGGTCTCATGCATCTAACAATATAAGGCTAAGCAGTTTATACTCCCCGAATGGGGGTGACATAGCAGAAACAGTCTCAATCACATCTAAGGTAGAGCATGATAAAGATAGATAAAACATGAAATCCAAAAGAGATACCGCAGATAGAATTCTAAGTGTCTAAGATACACAAATCCAGAAATACATCTCAAAGCTTAAATACAGTAATCCATAAATACAACTCAAAACAACTGAAAATAAGCTATGAGCAAAACTCTAGCTATCTATACAACCTCTACTGTGTCTCCTCTAGGCTAGCAGGCAACCTCCAGGCTATCTGTAAAATTTATCAACAGGTCCAGTCAGGACGGGAGCGAGCACAATACATCTCACGCAGATCATAACAGGTTAGAGAATATAAACATGCAAGAGAGTACGATACAAAAAACTGAAAGAAAGTACATAATGTAAACAGAGCGAGAACTGTAATAGAAATATCTACTATAAGTAGAGAGCTACTAGTGACTAGTGATTTAGAGTACAAAGTCGACATGTTAACGGCTGGATTTGCACATGACTATACTAAAGAGGTGCACATGGCTATACTACTTTGGAATTGTTCACATGACTATTTATACTCTCCCATACCCCAATCAATACACAAGGATCCAAACAAGTTATGTTAAGTACATGGTTTTCACATGAAACCCATAAATGGGTGCACATGAAGTATACATGAGAGCTCATACATGAGTGCACATGAAGTTCACATGGGGGCCCATAAATGGATGCACATGAAATTCACATGAAGGCTCATAAATGAGTGCACATGCAATATAGGTTATAGATGAGATACATGGGAAACATGACCGATTCATGAGAGCACATGAGAGTACACGAGCATGCATGAACGAGCATGAAGCAAATGAGAAACATGAATAACATGAGAGCGAGGAATACATAATATACACGAAACATATGACATAATGTATCTGATGCTCTCGAGGGGGATAACATCTCAATATAGGGATCCATATAGTACCAATCCGTGATAATATCATGACAGCATCAAATAAGGTAAACTAGAACAGGAATATAATTCTAAACAAGTTATGAAATGATCAGAGAATGTACTCGCCTGGTGTCAGAATGTCCAAAGTAAATATACTGTCCGAGAAGAGGTGTCTGGCTCCTAATCAGAACAGCACAAGTCACAATAAGTCCAAAATAGCAATATGAAGTTCTACTATGCATTCTACACGATTCTAGGTCAATCTAGACCAAAGTCAACTCTTGGTCAACTTGGTCAACTCTAAAAGTCAAACCTAGGTCAACTATGGTCAAACTAAGTCTAACAAGTCTAAATTAGGTCAAACAAGTTATTCTAGGTCTAAACAAACTAAGTATATGCAAATCAAGTATCCAAGATAGCTACTAACTCATAGCATAAGTCACTTGCTAAACCAAGCACAAAACTAAACCATAAGCTAACAAGGCACACAAACTTAGTCATATAATGTATATATATTATTCACATTCACATATTCATATACATAGATATATATAGAAAAGCTATATATATCGGCACATACATATATATATATATATATATATATATATATAGAGAGAGAGAGAGAGAGAGAAAGAGAGGTAAAAGAGTAAGTGAGTATGTGTGTGTTTGGCATGTGTGTGAAAAGATATGTGTTAATGTTATAAAATTTAGTGATAGGTAGGTGTATGTGACATGGGATACATGATGTCAAAGGGGGTATGAATGCATGTGTGTAAACGATTATAGGTTAACTCAGTTTATAGAAATACATACATACATACTTACCTTGTATACATGCATACATACATATCATGTATATTACATTTATATGATACATACATGTATACTTGTATTATATTATACTTACATACATGCATATTAGATACTTGTATTTATATTAATACAT
Source organism: Iris pallida (assembly GCA_029216955.1). Taxonomy (NCBI): domain Eukaryota; kingdom Viridiplantae; phylum Streptophyta; class Magnoliopsida; order Asparagales; family Iridaceae; genus Iris; species Iris pallida. The sequence goes on along the minus strand of JANAVB010031620.1, from coordinate 822,043 downwards.
TGCAAATATTCATTTCATTCATGCATCTATGCATTACCTACATGTTTTATACATATGCATACATTGTATATTCATATCATTTCATACATTAACATAGAGACATACAAACATGCACACATCATATATTTTATACCTTGTATTATCTTACATATCATGTTATATATTATCATTCATTCCTTTTATATATTATATTATCTTTAAGTTGAATACATCATATATGGATACAATACATTATCTTGCATGCTTGTATTCATACATTACATTCTATATTACCTATATACATGTATTTCCTCCTTTCATTCATACTTGCATCATATACTCTACATTACCATACATATTATCATTATATATTGCATTACAATATTTATATATTATGCATTCATATCTATTATTATATATATATCTTGCATTCATATCTAGTATTCATTATATACTTTCATACATACATTGTATATCATTCTTTCATTCATGCATTGCTTATATGCATTATATTAATTGCATTCCTACATGCTTGCATTCAACCGTATATATACATTAATATAAAGAGAATATATATCATATATATATTATTTCATTCATCTAACATATCATGCATTACATACTCTATATTCATTTAATATACATACTACATAAGCTCATAGGTTACACAAAATACATATATCGTATAGTCACTCTTCTACTTAAAATCAATACTGTACCAATTGGGCATTCACTAAATTCTAGGATTAAAGTATGTCGTAGCCCTTTGTGTTAGCTTTCCGAAACTTTAAACGGATCGCATTTTCGTGTCCGGAAGCTCCCGGAATCGCAAAAATACCGAAACGCGTTCGTCTTTCCTACAGCTGACACTCAAACAATTCTACAGAAAGTACTAGAATGAATTTGGCTTATTAAAATATATATTTAGAAATCTAACTTCGATACGCTTCTTTTAAAAAAAATGGGAGATAAATCGGAGTTCTAAGCTAAAAGTTATGATATTTCTAAGTTGCTCTGGCTACTAAAAACGTGGATAAAAATTATGACGAATTTGGGTTGTTTGAGACAAAAGAAACACAAGTATATAACATAATATATCAAGAACTCACTCTCTACACTAATATATATATATGAGACACTATAGAACACATCTCCAATACAAAAATATGATATTAAACATGTAATAATTCATTCATACATAACAACAACACATAGTGTGTCCAAATTTGGGGTTTTCCCACATGGACCCAACCACACACAAATGACACTCCTATGACCTCCAAATGGACACGAAATGGACACAAATGGAGATACAACCATGGATGTCATTCCTATGGGTTCAAAATATTTCTATATGCATGTAGGGATGGATTTGAGGAGAGATTATACCTTCCGGGAGAGAGATTCAAAGGAAAATCCTTCCGACACGACACCGACACGTAGAGATTCTAAAAGGACAAGAACGAGATCCGAATCCTCCCAAACTTGGCTAGCACCCTCTAACCATAGAGTAGAGGAGAAATGAATAAGATTTGGTGGAAGAAAGGGTTGATTTGGAGATAAAATCAATGGAGGTTCATCTCTAAATTAATTTGGAGAAGAACAAGAGAGAGAAAGTGGATGAAAACAAATGAATGAAGGAGTGACTCACTCCTTATCCCCCCATATGTGGCTGCTCAAAAAGGGTGAGGTGTCCCCTATTTGAATGTCCAAAATGCCCTCCACTAATATATTTGATTTAAATTAGGAATGGGTTAAAGGTTGAGGTCAATTTAGTCTAGTTTTAAGTCTCTAATTAAACTAAACCTATCCATAAATAATTAGTCTAACTACTAACTAAAATTAATATCATGTGGACTAAAATTAATATCATGTGGGCCATGCCTAACTAGTGTGTGGGTCCCACTAGAGTCAAACTACCCCCGGGTTCCCGTTTCAAGTCGGATTGAGTTGAAATTCGAACCCGACTCGAATAACCCCAAAACAATATCATAAATAATAAAATAAATTTCAACCCCAAATAAATATCATAAATAATAAAATAAATTTCAAAAATATTCAAAATGTAAAATGACAAAAATATCCTTGTTTCTGAAAACTGGGGGTGACACGGGGTCGGACCCGAGGCTAGACACGATGATTGCGGTGTAGCGATAATAGTGAGGCGTTGACGGGTGGCATGTTTTCTGTATACAAAATGTCGGGGAAGAGTCTGGTGGTTTTCGGTGGTGAGTTAGTCATGTGGATCTGGTGGAGGAAGTCGGAACGCGGTGCTGGTGCAGGTGGGAACATGGGAGAAGTTTCCGACGTTCGATGGTTGTAGAGGGGTTTAGGGTTGGTCTATGAGGGAGTGGATTGCTACTCCATGCCTATATATATATATATATATATATATATATATATATATATATATATATATTTCAAAAAATAGTCCCTTTATTGAAATTGTCAAGAACCGCACAAAAAGATACTAGGTGTGTCGACATTTGATAGTGGCCTTCCCCACTTGCCTATGGACTTCTGCAATCAACTGATCAGTAGTATACCCATGATTCTCATATCGGTGTTTGTTTCTATCTTTCCAGAGGACCCAGATAACCGCAGCGGCTACAACTTCTTTCTTATGCTTGTTCTTCTTCCTCCACCAGTCACGCAAGCGTTCCAGCAGATTACGACCTCGACTACGAACTTTGTAAATTGGTTGGATCGCTCCCCACACTCCCTTAGCCAAATCGCCTTTATGCAGCAAGTGTTCCAGAGTTTCATTCTCACTACTGACACAGCAGTGATACTTCGAAACAAGATTATAGTCGAGACGTGCAATATTATCATCTGTAGGGAGTTTATTATGCAGGGTTCTCCAAAGAAGTACTGACCATTTAATAGGGATACAAGTGTTCCAAATGTGACTAAAATCTGGCAACACAGGCCTGTGAACCCTTGCAATATCCCACGATGATGCCACTGAGAATTTTCTCGACTGAGCTCCCCAACTCTAAGTGTCATTAACCTGATAAATGTTGTGTTGTGCCATCTCTCTTCCACAGATAAGCCTCTTCCAAACATGTGAAGCATTAGAAGTAATACCAGCATTCAATGGAGTATCAGTTGAGCAGTACTTAGCTTTGAAAAATGTTGTCCATAGGCTATCTTGAGTCAGGAATTTCCACCATAGTTTGATTGTGAAAGCATTCATCATTTCCTCCAATCTTTTGATACCTAAGCCTCCCTCCTGTTTAGTTCTAGCAATTTGATCCCATCCGAGCCAGGTTCTTTTAGCCACTCCCTCTTGAGCTTCCCAGAAAAACTCGAGAACATGCTTTCTATTCAACAAAGTACTGCGATTGGAGGGTTACAGGCTGCTATTGTGTAGACAGGGATGGACGTTAGTACAGCCTTGATAAACACAAGCTAACCCCCTGGAGATAGAATTTTGTTGTGCCAGCCTTCTAATTTGACCTGAATGCGGTTGAGAAGCTCCTCATACATACCCCCGTTACGTTGCCCTGCCATTAGAGGACAACCAAGATATGTAAATGGGGGAGTGCCAATTTGAAATCCTGTTCTATATGCCAACTCTATACCCCGTTCATTCTCTCTCTCCACTACCAAAATTTATCGTTTTAGTGACGGCCCTATCCATCGCCAATCCGACGGTAATTAGTATTAGCGACCGATTACTGACGGTTTTTGGCCAAAAAAATCCGTCGGCAATCAGCTCGTCGCTAATAACGGTCAGTCGCTACGTAGTCGTCAAGCGACGGAATAGCGACGGCTTGTCGACGTCACAATACGAAGCATTAGCGATGCATTTCCGACGGACTATCGTCCATTTCAACTATTAAGTACTGAACTGTGTAGACAATAGCGACGTAAAATTCCGTCGGTAACCCGTCGTAATAGCGTATCAGAGCGTATTGTTCCGTCGCTCATCCGTCGGTATTCGTCGGTAACGAACGACGGATTAGCGACGGTGTACTGACGGACTATCCGTCGATCTGGTTCTGGAAATGCTTGGCATTTCCAGCACCATGGCGACGAAAGAGTAGTCACTAATCCGTCGCTACACCGTCGCCACAGCGACTGATTAGTGGCTGATTATCCGTCGCCATGGTTCTGGAAATGTCAAGCATTTCCAGAACCATGTCGACGGATTGTCTGTCGCTAAGCAGTCGCTAGAGCGAGCGACTGATTAGTGGCTGATTATCAGTCGCCCTGGCGATGGATAGGCCGTCGCTATTCCGTCGAAGTTTATACCACTAGAACCTTGCCGACGGATAATCTGTCGATCATCCGTCGCTATCTGGTGGTTACCCCCCGCCGCCCCCGCCCCAAGCCCGCCGCCCAGCCCCCGACGCCCCCGCCCTAAGCCCGCCGCCTAGCCCCCGACGCCCCCGCCCCAAGCCCACCGCCCAGCCCTCGCCCCAAGCCCGTCGCCCAGCCCCCGACGCCCCCGCCCCAAGCCCGCCGCCTAGCCCCCGACGCCCCTGTCCCAAGCCCGCCGCCCAGCCCCCGCCGCCCCCGCCCCAAGCCCGCCGCCCAGCCCCCGACGCCCCCGTCCCAAGCCAGCCTCCCAGCCCCCGACGCCCCCGCCCCAAGCCAGTCTTCCAGCCCCCGACGCCCCCGCCCCAAGCCCGCCGCCCTGTCACTCCCCGTTCCCAGAATACGTATTTTTAATACATATACTGCTTTAATATATTTATTTAAATATTTATCATGTATTATTTTGTATTTAAATCTCTTTAAATTCATGTTAATTAATTTCCTGCAACTAATTTTCTGTATTTTACTTTTTGCTTTTATTCTCTGCTTTAGCTTACCTTAGGTTTGGCCTAGGTTGGTTTATTTTTGGGTGATGGTGGTTCATCATGAACCGAAACAAACCCCCACCTACCACCACCCCTTCCATTTAAAGCCCCAATCCTTTCTCTCTCTCTTCATTACTTCTCCTTCTCATTTACTCTTCTTCTTCTTCATAACTCCCTCTACCTACCAACTCGTAGGCAAGTACATCTTGCTTCCACATAAAAACCCATTTTTATGGTTCCATTCTCTTTTCCTTGTGATTCTAAGAGAGTTTAGAACTTGGCATTTTTTGTTTTGAAGTTTTATTTTTAGTAGATCTAGAAATTCATATTTTTCGGTTTTTAGTAGTTTGGATCTGTCAAAACTTCCTTATTTCCAAGTTTTGTTCATACTAGATTGTTGAGGTTGTGTTTTACGCCATTAGACCCATGGGAACCTCATTTCTGGCTTGGAACGAAGGTTCCATGGGATTTGGACTTCGGGAGATGTTTTACGCTCACGTTATACGTGCTCGCGTATCTTTACGCCCACGTTGTTACGTGTTAGCGTAATATTGAGTTTTTACGCCCACGTTGTTACGTGTTAGCGTAATATTGAGTTTTTACGCCCACGTTATACGTGTCCGCGTAGTGTCGAGCTTTACGCCCACGATCACTCGTGCCAGCGTAAAACTATTTTACGCAGTCTACTTGACTTGGCGTAATCTTTGTTTTACGCGCACAGTGTCTCAGGCGTAAACTCTAAATCTTTTTACACGTAGCTCTTTTTATGCGCACTCCTTGGCTCGGCGTAAAACGAGTTTTACGCTCAACCTTGTTCCTTTATTTGAGTGTATTTCCTTTACGCGTAACTTCATGTTTTATGCGTAATCTTCTAAATTTTACGCATGCAGGCTTTTACGCAGGCGAGCTTTTTACGCGCGTATTGTTGACCTTAGCGTAAAACTTGGCATAGACCAACCTTGGCGTAATTTAACCTTAGTGCTTCTATTGATTTACAATTTATTCATTTAATGTTGGCGTGATAATTCTCCTATTATATCCTTACGCCTTTTTGCATGAACTCGATAATCTTGGCATGTTAATATTTTAATACGTATGGTTGTGTAGAACGTGTCCTGTGTCTTAGTTGGTTTATGGATGTCCAGTATGACTGGAATTAAACCCTGAGAGTTGTAGACTCGACCCCACTGAATACTAGTTGACTTTCATGCCTTGTCACCATTGATAATGATTGTGACCTTGACTAATAATTGATCATGCGTTCCTAGTTGGAACTAAGAGATTGGCTAGTCGTCTTTTTGAATTGAATGAATGAGACACGTTCATATTAATTATGAACTATTGAAATCGACTGGCTAATCCCGAATATTGGCATACAGGTACATGCAGGCTTCAATTCATTTATTATTTATTTATCTTACCAAAGAAGCATGTGTACTTTATGGTCAAGGCATGATTACTTCGTGGTTAGTTTTGATTGGTGCATTACGCTATATAAGACCTACAACCTGACCGCACTGGTATCATTGTAGACTTGTGCATATCGTACCCCGTACGAAAGTACTCATTCTGAATGACCATGATCCACGACATGGTACTTCACTCAACGTAGAGACTATTAAGTTAAATAAAATAATGATTGCATGGAGAGAATGGATTCCTGAGTTCTTACATGGCAGCCCTCTTGGGACTAGTAGTGCCCGACAGGCCGGTTGGTCCCCACAGATACTGTAAATCTGCCACACGGGCAGGGAGCGGTATCTGGTTATATTATCTATTGAATATTGTACATTAATGACAGGCGTCCCGCTGGGACTCGTCTAATTCATGATTGGCGTAATTGATTGACTGGGTAAACTAGCCTTGTTTGTGCATAGTAAGAACTGAGAAATCCTTTATTGCATAATTCCAGGATAACTTGGGACTCACAATAGCAAGCCGTAGTAGTTGCCTGGCCGTTTAAATTGATTTGTTTGTGTACTGTACCTAATCTGTTACTTAACTGCGATGATCAGAATGTCAGGACATGACGGGCCAACTTCTGTCCTTGTTTGGTTGGGAGGTTGGTTCGAAGTGTCGTGATGTTGTGTGAGTCCTAGTAGATAGCAGAGATCTATTATCATATTACTGGCTTCATTCCTCATATCGTGCTCCCTTGCGGTACTTGCTATTAGAGGTCTAACCTCTCTGGTTTTGCATGGCCAGATTTAAAGTCGGTCCCCGAGGATCCAGCTTACTTCAACCTCCAAGATGGTCAACACTAGAGGAATGATCGCAGGAGGACTCGAGTGGGTTTCTTACTTTCCCGCCCGTTTTGTTATCTACTTTATACTTTGCCGTTTGGCACCGACATATTAGTCGGATTATCTTGTACCTACTTTTGCATAATTGTAACTAAGTCAGGCTGCAGCTGATAACAATTGTGTATACTTACTACATCATCTGGCTGTATTTTGTAAAGCCAGATATCAAGAACATTTTGACTGAGCGTTTGGGACGCCTTACTGCTTTATCTCACATGTTCTCTATTTCTGTTTCTTGTTTGAAGGATTGAGACAATAGAAGAAAAGTGACCATAGGGAGACTTTCATGTAGTATGCACCCCCTCGTCTTGTAGACAGCATTGATCGTATTATACGGTATTCATCTACCCGTAATACGTAGCTGGCTGAGTCATTCCCCCGCTCTCCAGTATTCTGGTTCTGGGGCGTGACAAGGTTTTAGTGGTGGCCCATGCAGGTCTGATTTCAGACTTGTGGGGTGTTTAATAGGATGTCTCAATCGCACATGTTTTCCCTTGATCTCATGATTCGTTACTCTCAACTCTAGTTTGACATTCCAGTATCCTTTGACTTCATTGATCCTTCATGTCCGGTCGTTTGATTGTTCTCTTGTCCCTTTTTTTAGGGTCACCTCGTCCGCATCTGTCAGGACTGGACAGCAACAACAAGGGCAACATGGACAACATGACCAGGCTGGTCAGCAACAAGAACTGGTACTAACTCAGGAAACTATCCAGGAAGAAGTGATAGTGGAAGCAGCAGCTGGATCGCAGTATCCGGAGGTTCCACCACCACCAACAGTTCCACCTACCCCTGTGGAAATGGACACACCGGCTCTTCTGGAAATCATGAAAGGGATGATGGCTACTCAGCAATATCAGATGTTAGCCCAATAGCGCATGCACGCTCAGTTGCAAGAGCAGAACGTACTACTCAACCAAGGGTTACAGACAGCTTTGGAAAGAAGGGCAAGGCCGAATTCTGGAGCATCAACCAGATTTTGCAAGTTCAACCCCTGTCGTTTTGAAGGAACAGAGGATGCCATCTCAGCAGATGCGTGGCTTAAGGATATTGAGGCTATTTTGATGGCGGCTAAGGTACCGGCAGAAGAACGTATGGATCAGGTGAAGTTGTTACTTCAGGATCTCGCACGTGATTGGTGGGAATCAGAGGAAGTAGGTATCAGACGTCCCGTTGCTTGGGACGATTTTACAGCAAGATTCAAGACAAAGTACTATGGAGTTATGGCGCAGTTTGAGCTAAAACAGAAGTTTATCAACCTCAAGCAGGCCGGTAAGACGGTAGATGCTTATGCAGCGGAGTTCTGCAGATTGAGTAGGTTTGCCCCAGAGATGGTAGCGACGGAGCGCCAGAGGGCTATGAGGTTTCAGCAAGGGTTTCATCTTGAGCTCTTGCAATTGATAGAGGGGCACAATTACCAGACTTTTGATGAGATATTGACGGCGACCCGAAGGCATGAGATCACCATTCAGAGGATCACAGTAAGGACTGGAGGTCAGAAGAGATCTCACAGTCAGATTGAAGGAGGAGGGGGAGCAGCGCCCCGAACAACAGCACCATCCCTTGGCATTCGTATTCACGATGTGGCAATGCGAGGGCCAGTACCACCACCCAGGCAGCAGCAGCAACAGAAGAAGAACCAGCAACCCCTAGCGGGCTGCACTTATTGTGGAAAGATAGGGCACACTAGAGATGTGTGTCGGGCATTGAACGGACTGTGTTTGATATGTGGAAATCCAGACCATCGGATTACCACATGTCCCATGAATTTGAGGTCAGGAGGACCAGTGCAGCAGTTTCCTGCTCTGCCAGCACTAGGGGCAGGGCAGTATCGAGGACCAGCGGTAGCAGTGAGACCATTGGCCCAGCGTCCGTTAATGCCACAGGCTCAGATGTATCGGCAGCAGGGACCGCCGATGCAGCAACACCAGCATAGACCGCCCCAGCATCATCAAGGCAGGGGCCAGCAGCAGCACCAGACTAGGCCACCGCATGGAAACCAGCAAGGAGGTCGAGGGCAGACATTCACACTGTCCTTGGAGGAGGCATTAATATCGAGAGATGTTGTGGCAGGTAACATTCTCGTTGGCTCATATCCCGCAGTAGCTTTGTTTGATTCGGGAGCATCACATTTATTTATATCTGCACAATTTACGATACGGCTAGGAATGGAGTTCGAGGCATTGCCAGGGAGGTTGAATATACTCACTGGCAATAGGCTCGTAGGAGTTAGTAGAGTTATTCTAGCGTGTAGTGTTGTAGTTTGCGGGCATTCCTTACCCGCCCAGTTGATAGAATTTTCTGTTGGAAATTTTGACGTTATCTTAGGCATGGACTGGCTGAAAGACATTCATGCGACAATAGATTGTCGTAGAGGAAGTATATCTTTTGATATTCCAGGCATGGAGAGATTCACCTTAGGAAGATCAGAGGCAACTCAGTAAGAGCAGGGAGTAATAACGGCAATGGAAGAAGTTCAAGTTCCGAAGGTAGTAGAAGAATTTTTAGACGTATTTCCCGAAGAACTTCCAGGTCTGCCATCGGTTAGAGACATTGAGTTCAGCATAGAATTGGCACCTGGAACTAAACCGATATCAGATCGAGTTTATAGAATGGCAAATTCAGAACAAGTCAAGGTATATCAGCACATAGAGGAACTGAAGGAGAAGAAGTTTATCCAAGCCAGCATATCACCATGGGCAGCACCAGTGGTACTTGTAGGGAAGAAGGATGGATCATCCAGATTATGTATCGATTATAGGAAGCTTAACGCGGCAACAGTAAAGAACAAGTACCCACTACCCAGGATCGACGACTTGTTTGATCAGTTGAGCAGAGCTAGAGTTTTCTCCAAGATAGATCTTCGTTCAGGGTACCATCAGGTGAGGGTCCAGAAGGAGGATATTCCTAAGACAGCATTCAGGTCGAAGTATGGACATTATGAATTCTTAGTAATACCGTTTGGTTTGACCAATGCTCCAGCTATATTCATGGATTTGATGAACCGTATCTTTATGCCATATTTAGATCAGTTTATCGTAGTGTTTCTCGACGACATTCTCGTATACTCTGCTAGTGAAGAGGAGCATGAAGACCACCTCAGGAAAGTGTTGCAGGTTTTGAGAGAGAACCAGTTGTATGCCAAGATCAGCAAGTGTGAGTTCTGGACGGATCATATTTCATTTTTGGGTCACATCATATCAGGAGCTGGAGTAGCAGCGGATCCCAAGAAGGTAGAAGCAGTAGAGAGTTGGCCAGTACCCAAGACCGTAGCTGATGTACGGAGTTTCTTGGGATTGGCAGGATATTACAGAAGGTTTGTATCAGATTTTACGAGACTTTCAGCACCCATGACCCACTTGACACGAAAGGATGTACCATTTGTCTGGTCGGCAGAATGCCAGGCATCATTTAAGAATCTGAAGCAGAAGTTGATATCAGCACCTATCCTTACATTGCCAGTTGGGCCCGGAGGTTTTACTGTATATTGTGATGCGTCAGGTAAAGGACTTGGATGTGTCCTTATGCAACATGGGAAGGTGATAGCGTATGCATCTAGGCAACTTCGAGACCACGAGAAGAATTATCCAACACATGATTTGGAGTTGGCGACAGTAGTATTTGCTTTGAAGCTATGGAGGCATTACTTGTATGGTGATCGAGTAGACATGTACACAGACCACAAAAGTCTGAAGTACATCTTTACTCAGAAGGAGCTGAATATGAGGCAGAGAAGATGGTTAGAGTTGATCAAGGATTACAACGTGGAGCTTCAGTATCATCCAGGCAAGGCTAATGTGGTAGCAGACGCTCTTAGCAGGAGAGGCGACGCATTTATGTTGACAACGCAGAAGCACATTCTAGAAGATCTTCAGGAGATGGGCATAGAAGTTATACTTCCTAATGATGTAGGAGTTCTGGTAAGTCTACAAGTTCAATCTGACTTGGTAGATAGGATCAAGGCAGCTCAGGCACAGGACCCAAGGATTCAGAAGCTTAGGGCAGAATATGAGTCAGGGCTCAGAAAAGAGATGCAAATCCACGAAGATGGTACGCTTAGGTTTGGATCACGTCTATGTGTACCTAGTGGAGATATCAGATAGGAAGTTATGACAGAAGCTCACAGTTCTCAGTATTCTATACATCCTGGAGGGACCAAGATGTACCAAGATATCAAGCAGCACTTCTGGTGGAACGGGATGAAGAGGGAGATAGCTAGGTTTGTTTCCCGTTGCTTGATATGTTAGCAAGTAAAGGCAGAGCAGCAGAGGCCAGCTGGATTATTACAACCGCTTCCTATTCCGGAATGGAAGTGGGAACACATCACAATAGACTTTGTGACTGGTTTACCGAGGTCACCAAGTGGTAAAGATACTATTTGGGTGATAGTAGATCGGCTTAAAAAGGTAGCACACTTTCTTCCTTTCAGAGTAGGACAATCTACAGAAAAGTTAGCGGAGTTGTACATGCAGCAGATAGTCAGGCAGCATGGAGTCCCTGTCAGTATTGTGTCAGACAGAGATACCGGTTTCACGTCACATTTCTGGAAGAGCTTACATCATAGTTTGGGCACCAAGTTAAAATTTAGTACGGCTTACCATCCACAAACGGACGGCCAATCGGAAAGAATAATTCAGACTTTGGAAGATATGTTGCGAGCTTGTACCCTAGATTTTGGAGGATCTTGGGAAAGCCACCTGCACTTAGTTGTGTTTTCATATAACAACAGTTATCAAGCCAGTATCCAGATGGCGCCATTTGAGGCACTATATGGTAAGAAGTGTAGGTCACCACTAGCATGGGATGATATCGGGGACAGAAAGATGTTAGGCCCGGAAATGATTGTTCTGACAGTTGAATTGGTTAAGGGAATTAGAGAGCGACTTCGAGTTGCACAGGATCGACATCGTCATTGGACGGACCAGCATCGTAGGCCGCTAGAGTTTTCTGTTGGGGACCACGTATTCTTGCGGATCTCACCTACCCGTGGGGTCATTAGATTTGGCGTTCGCGGAAAGTTGAGTCCGCGATACGTAGAACCATTCATTATCCTTGATAGGGTAGACGATGTTGCTTATCGTTTATCCCTTCCACCTTCGTTACGAGAGGTACATGACGTGTTTCATGTATCTCAGCTGCAAAGGTATGTATCGGACCCAAGCCATATCCTTGATCACTCTGAGCTGGTTGTTGGTACCAACCTGTCTTACGAGGAGCAGCCTGCATCCATCTTGGACCGAAGAGAGAAGATACTCAAGAACCGAACAATTATCCTTGTCCGGGTTGTTTGGGGTCATCACTCTTTGGGAGAGTCAACATAGGAACGTGAGGATGATATCCGATCACGATATCCGCACCTGTTTGACTCACAAGGTATATCTCTTTCTGTATACCTTGATCGTATTTAGCTCCTCATGCTTGTCACCCCATGGATAGAACTACTTGATATCGTAGATTGTTAAATATAGATATGTTACTTGCTATGGACATTGTAAAATGATTGCTTGCTTAAATTGCTTGTACTAGTTTGGCCTTGATATTCCTATCATGCTTGGATTTGAAATTTCGAGGACGAAATTTTTCTAAGGAGGGTAGAGATGTCACTCCCCGTTCCCAGAATACGTATTTTTAATACATATACTGCTTTAATATATTTATTTAAATATTTACCATATATTGTTTTGTATTTAAATCTCTTTAAATTCATGTTAATTAATTTCCTGCAACTAATTTTTCTGTATTTTACTTTCTGCTTTTATTCTCTGCTTTAGCTTACCTTAGGTTTGGCCTAGGTTGGTTTATTTTCGGGTTATGGTGGTTCATCATGAACCGAAACAAACCCCCACCTACCACCACCCCTTCCATTTAAAGCCCCAATCCTTTCTCTCTCTCTTCATTACTTCTCCTTCTCATTTACTCTTCTTCTTCTTCATAACTCCCTCTACCTACCAACTCGTAGGCAAGTACATCTTGCTTCCACATGAAAACCCATTTTTATGGTTCTATTCTCTTTCCCTTATGATTCTAAGAGAGTTTAGAACTTGGCATTTTTCGTTTTGAAGTTTTATTTTTAGTAGATCTAGAAATTCATATTTTTTCGGTTTTCAGTAGTTTGGATCTGTCAAAACTTCCTTATTTCTAAGTTTTGTTCATACTAGATTGTTGAGGTTGTGTTTTACGCCATTTGACCCATGGGAACCTCATTTCTGGCTTGGAACGAAGGTTCCATGGGATTTGGACTTCGGGAGATGTTTTACGCTCACGTTATACGTGCTCGCGTAACATCAGCCCTTTACGCCCACGTTGTTACGTGTTAGCGTAATATTGAGTTTTTACGCCCACGTTGTTACGTGTTAGCGTAATATTGAGTTTTTACGCCCACGTTGTTACGTGTTAGCGTAATATTGAGTTTTTACGCCTACGTTATACGTGTCCGCGTAGGGTCGAGCTTTACGCCCACGATCACTCGTGCCAGCGTAAAACTGTTTTACGCAGTCTACTTGACTTGGCGTAATCTTTGTTTTACGCGCACAGTGTCTCAGGCGTAAACTCTAAATCTTTTTACACGTAGCTCTTTTTACGCGCACTCCTTGGCTCGACGTAAAACGAATTTTACGCTCAACCTTGTTCCTTTATTTGAGTGTATTTCCTTTACGCGTAACTTCATATTTTACGCATACTCTTCTAAATTTTATGCATGCAGGCTTTTACGCAGGCAGGCCTTTTACGCGCGTATTGTTGACCTTAGCGTAAAACTTGGCATAGACCAACCTTGGCGTAATTTAACCTTAGTGCTTCTATTGATTTACAATTTATTCATTTAATGTTGGCGTGATAATTCTCCTATTATATCCTTACGCCTTTTTGCATGAACTCGATAATCTTGGCATGTTAATATTTTAATAGGTATGGTTGTGTAGAACGTGTCCTGTGTCTTGGTTGGTTTATGGATGTCCAGTATGACTGGAATTAAATCCTGAGAGTTGTAGACTCGACCCCACTGAATACTAGTTGACTTTCATGCCTTGTCACCATTGATAATGATTTTGACCTTGACTAATAATTGATCATGCGTTCCTAGTTGGAACTAAGAGACTGGCTAGTCGTCTTTTTGAATTGAATGAATGAGACACGTTCATATTAATTATGAACTATTGAAATCGACTGGCTAATCCCGAATAGTGGCATACAGGCACATGCAGGCTTCAATTTATTTATTATTTATTTATCTTACCAAAGAAGCATGTGTACTTTATGGTCAAGGCATGATTACTCCGTGGTTAGTTTTGATTGTTGCATTATGCTATGTAAGACCTACAACCTGACCGCACTGGTATCATTGTAGAGTTGTGCATATCGTACCCCGTACGAAAGTACTCATTCTGAATGACCATGATCCACGACATGGTACTTCACTCAACATAGAGACTATTAAGTTAAATAAAATAATGATTGCATGGAGAGAATGGATTCCCGAGTTCTTACATGGCACCCCTCTTGGGACTAGTAGTGCCCGACAGGCCGGTTGGTCCCCACAGATACTGTAAATCTGCCACACGGGCAGGAAGCGGTATCTGGTTATATTATCTATTGAATATTGTATATTAATGACGGGCGTCCCGTTGGGACTCGTCTAATTCATGATTGGCGCAATTGATTGACTGGGTAAACTAGCATTGCTTGCGCATAGTAAGAACTGAGAAATCCTTTATTGCATATTTCTAGGATAACTTGGGACTCACAATAGCAAGCCGTAGTAGTTTCCTGGCCGTTTAAATTGATTTGTTTGTGTACTGTACCTACTCTGTTACTTAACTGCGATGATCAGAATGTCAGGACATGACGGGCCAACTTCTGTCCTTGTTTGGTTGGGAGGTTGGTTCGAAGTGTCATGATATTGTGTGAGTCCTAGTAGATAGCAGAGATCTATTATCATATTACTGGCTTCATTCCTCATATTGTGCTCCCTTGTGGTACTTGCTATTAGAGGTCTAACCTCTCTGGTTTTGCATGGCCAGATTTAGAGCCGGTCCCCGAGGATCCAGCTTACTTCTACCTCCAAGATGGTCAACACTAGAGGAATGATCGCAGGAGGACTCGAGTGGGTTTCTTACTTCCCCGTCCGTTTTGTTATCTACTTTATACTTTGCCGTTTGGCACCGACATGTTAGTCGGATTGTCTTGTACCTACTTTTGCATAATTGTAACTAAGTCAGACTGCAGCTGATAACAATTGTGTATACTTACTACATCATCTGGCTGTATTTTGTAAAGCCAGATATCAAGAACATTTTGACTGAGCGTTTGGGACGCGTTACTGCTTTATCTCACATGTTCTCTATTTCTGTTTCTTGTTTGAAGGATTGAGACAATAGAAGAAAAGTGACCATAGGGAGACTTTCATGTAGTATGCACCCCCTCGTCTTGTAGACAGCATTGATCGTATTATTCGGTATTCATCTACCCGTAATACGTAGCTGGCTGAGTCATTCCCCCTCTCTCCAGTATTCTGGTTCTGGGGCGTGACACGCCCAGCCCCCGACGCCCCCGCCCCAAGCCAGCCGCCCAGCCCCTGAATGTCCCTAAGCCCGCCGCCCCCGCTGCCCCTACGTCGACACCGCGACACACACAGAGAGAGAGAGAGGGGATTACCTTCGGAAGAGAGAGAGGAGAGGACGCCAACGCCGTTAACCGAAGCCGCGAGAGGGAGAGAGAGAGAGGAGAGAGATTGAATTTGGGAGAATGTGAAAAGTTCCCCCGTCTTTTTATTTAAGTCTGGAACGTAAATTTAGCGACGGAATAGCGACTGCTAATAATCCGTTGCCAATTAGTTGCTATTATTGATTATCCGACTGAATATCCGTCACTACGTAGTCGAAGAAATATACCGCCAATTTCCTACACAATTCCCGCCAAATAATCGACTACGTAGCGATGACTGGCCATCCGTCGCTATAATTTCGACAGCCTAGCGACGGATATGCGACCTTTCCTCCCCCTAAAATTAAAATAAAAATGGCAAAGGCGTGTGGTCGGTAATCAGTCGGTGAGCGGCCACGAAGCCGTCGCTAACGCCGACTGAAAAATTCCGTCGCTAAATATCCGCCGCTAATTTAGTGTATTTTGGTAGTGCTCCCTCTCTCTCTCTCTCTCTCTCTCTCTCTCTCTCTATATATATATATATATATATATATATATATATATATATATATATAAAATATATATATATATATATATATATGTTTCGATCTTGCGGGAAGAGATAGGAGGGATTATGTTCAAATTGTTCTATAGAGATTTGAATAAGATTTATGAGTACTCTTTTAAATGTTTCAAATATGGGTAATTGGATTTGAATGGGAGAGTAATTTGATTTGAATTGGAGGTGGTTACCCCCCTCTTGCAACAGTAGCAAGACCCTTTTTTAGTTTAACTCAACTAAATATTTAAAATTAAAACGACTATAATCCACTAATCCAATAAACTCAATATTAACTTAAATAATATGTATAATTTTTTAAATAGTATTCAAAACAAATTTTTTTTTCTAAATCTAAATCGTAAGGATATATGGTAAGAATAAATCAAATAATTATTGAATCTAATAAGTTCTAGATTTAATCGAAATTTATCTATAATGATCAGAATAATATTACATATTATTAATAATATCTAAAGACGTATTCTAGCCAAACTAAATTTAATACCTTGTAACCATACTATTGTAAAATAATGTTCTTCTTAGTATCAATTAACACTTGAAACATAATTGCAATAATAAATGAGCAATAATTCTAGAAGTATATTTTTGTAAAAATCTCCTTTTAATAAAAATAAATTTGACAAATCTCTTTAAATTATCGATAATAGAAAATATCGTGACCCGCTCCCGAATAATCGGACACGAGATGAACATGCCCAGCCTTCGTCGTTAAACACAATGAAGTAAGTTGTACCAATATCTAGGAAAAACTATAAATCCAGATAAGAATGAAAGTAAATTACACAATCTAATATCGAATCCCAGAATCAAAGTACAAGTTTAGAGTTATTACATTTCCAGCAAATGTAAAGTAAACTGATGTCTATAATACAAAGTCCAGATAAAACTAAAAAGGAATGGTGCTAGTCTTCCTCAGCCTCTAAGTCCAGAGCAACGTCAGCTGGCTCATAGGTGCCTCCAGGCTCCTACCCGTAATAAGTGTCACAGATAGCCTCCAACTCACCTGCAACATATCCTAGTCAGGAGAGGAGCTAAGTATATCCAAGGAAATGAACATCATTGTATGAAAATGAATACAGGAAAAATATAAGGTACGAGAAATGAGAACATGACATGAAACCTGAACATGAATACTGAAAAGTAAATACAGGGAACATAAAATGAATCTTGAACATAAAATACACAATAAACCTGAAGTGTACAATATATCAAAATACATCCAGAGTGTGTGATCGGCTTGGGTAGATACAGGGAACATGAAATGGTACGGCTTCGGTCGCACATGCACGATGCGGGACCTAAGCTATTCACATGAATAGTAACTCAGGTTTGATCACACATCTGTAGTATTTTCTCTCCTAGACACAAGCAAACTCAAGGAACCAGATACCAGACAATCTCGTGAAATATCGTGTCAACCAGAAGATACAAGAATGAATATACAAGACATGAAGAAATGGACAAGTCCGAGGAGTATACTTGCCTTGCTCAGGGTGATCAAGTGGGGGTAGTGATGCTGGATATCCTCCTGTTTAGATGATTACAAGTTGATTAAAAACTTAACTAATTCTAATTTGGTTATCAAGCAATTCTATTCATGGCAAACTACTAGTTTAATTCTCTATTTAAAATCTCTCTTACAATTTAGTTCTCTATCTACACAGTAATCTAAACACAAGTTGTCATAGGGTGTTACTTCCAAGCTATGGAGATAACGATTGAGGATTTCAAACAAGAACAGATCTGAGCAACCCCAAAGTGAAATCAACTGTTCATGAATCTCAATACAAATGTACTCAAATTGGATCAAAGGAAGAATCAATTGAAAAATAAAACATGCTCAGGATTTCGAATACTCACATGAATTATCCTATTAGAACGGGTGAAATTGAATGGGGATGACAGAGGAAACCGTCCTTCGTGTCGTCGTTGCTCTGGAAGGAGAAGACAATGAAGAATCCTTCGAACGCCGTCCGAGTCGACGAGGAGCTGATGTCAGACGATCGAACTCTGGATCTCCTTGTTGTCGTCCCAATCTAGAAATCACCCGTAGATCGAAGAAGAGCTTGACCGTAGAAGAATTTTGACGCCATTATTAGAACCTCCGAAGAACTCAATGTGGAATGAAAAGAAGGAAAAAGATGCTCTCCAGAGTCGATTAGATCCGAGTAGCAATAAAGAAGAAAATCAACGAGGCTTTATAGGTGGTTGGAGTTTGTTACGACAGCTGGATCTGTAGAATTCGCAGGAAGAATAGGAATTTCGAATTGCTCAAAATTGTTGGTGAGCGAAGAACTGTGTTCATCTCACAGCTGAGAAGAATAATGAAGGGGAAAGTTGGTTATTGGCTGGGTGATGAAGCCCAGTAACCAAAAGTAATAAAAGAGATTAGTTATTGGGCTGGGTGATAAAGCCCAATAACCAAAAATAATAAAACAGAAACCCATATTGATAATAGGATTTAGAAAAATTACCAAACCAAAGAATAATATCTAATAGAAAATATTATACTAAAATATTAGGGAAGCGGGGTTACAAATCTCTCTCCCTTAAAAGTTTTGTCCTCGAAATTCAGAAAATATTCAAGATTGTTCCACAAGACACCACAAATATTTATTGAAATATAGGAATTCAAAATACTGAAATACAATCAAGTAAACAAACTAAGATAGCGTTCTCGCATCTCGTCCTCGTGCTTCCATGTGGACTCTCCCAGAGAGTGGTGTCTCCACATGACACGGACCAGAGGAATAGTCTGATTCCGCAGTTGTTTCTCCCTCCTATCCAAGATCTCCACTGGCTGCTCCTCGTAAGTCAAACTCGGACCCACCTCTAGCTTTGAGTAGTCCACTACATGGCTCGAATCTGGAATGTAGCATCGAAGCTGGGACACGTGAAAGACGTCGTGTACTCCCTCCAAGCTGGCTGGAAGCGCTAGTGGATATGCCACCTCGCCAATCTGTACCGTCACATCGAAGGGTCCGATGTACTTCGAACTGAGCTTTCCGTCTCTGTCGAAACGAATGATGCCTTTGGTCGGCGAGATCTTCAGGAAACTCTATCTGTCAACCCCTTGACCAATTTTTTTGAATTTATTAAATTTATACCAATTGTATTTGTCTCATAAATATTTGTTATGTTATGTTTTATAAATATCAATAGAGAGCAATGGGAATAAATGTATTGACAGGGACCCAAATGCATACACAAAGGTTATTTTTAAAACCTTAGGTAAATATCAAATTATTATGGGTATTTATGCAATTGGATTTTAGAAGGGGTTAAATAGCAAATCTTTTCTTTCAAATTTGAACGGCCAAGAACTGGATAAGAATCAACTCGATTCAAATCCTGATGGCGTCAAGTTTGATTTAAACTTAGACTAATCTTTCTGGGGGATTCGATCATAGACTCAGCGCCAGTATAAAGGGCAGTCGATCCCTGTCCTCAGCAAACCCTAGCAGCTACCACCCTCTGTACGAAGAACCAGGAAGTACAGCCATTATCGGAGGATAGGCCAACTGCCAGTATTCATCAAAGGTATCATCCACTATATCTTGAATGCTTGAAATTCTTGTCATTTGAAGAATTTGAATCTAGGACTGATAAATATTCGATGTAATTCCTAAGAGAAACCTAGTAATAAAACCTATGAGCCTTTGTGTATAAACTAACCTGTAGAGCAACAAAATAGGATCCTTGCCCTGCGTGTCAATCCATAGGTATGTACCTGTATACAGAATACATAGGATTGGGGAGTCTCATATCGCGTTGCATAGTAGGAGCCATGGGGGTGTACACTGGCTTCACATTAAATGGTCAAGATCAATTGATGTCAGAGTTGGCACACTTTTCATGTTAGTCATTATTGTTGCATTGTGACTTGACATTCTGTCCACATGGTGATGTAGCCATGTCAATAGGACACAGCCTACTGATACACAGGAAGAAGTAGCAGAACAGTATCCTAAGAACCCAGGGTTATGGAGAATAGTGTCTATGTATAGGATTAGGGTACCAAGGCTGAGTTTTGTGCATATTGGAAGAGTGTTATAATGCCTTCAAACCTCAGCCCACATTATTTCCCATGACAGATATCCCATCACCCAGTAATGAACCACATTAACTCATGATTAAGTCTCATTTTGTTCAGTTATCTTGCATACCCATAATGCCATGTATCTTGGTGTTTTACATTCCCTTGGATCAGTATGATGACACAGATCACTGCTTGAGTTCAGAGTAGTCCCCTCTTTTGGTTCTGCAATCTTCCGGTTGATAAGTACCCCAATAGGTACTACTCAGTTCACAGAACATCACATGTTCTGTCCTTCCTCAACTTGGTTTAGCCCATTACCTTGATATCAACCCAGTTGTTCCAATGCCTTGTCCTGCATCATGATGTTCTAGCCCATATCATGTTCTTAGTTCATATTGGAGCCCTCACTGTTAGGTACTGCATTAGTCATGTTTATTCTTCCTTGATTCAGACCCTTGGCATTACATGGTTAGGCATTGCAACCCCCAAATGTTTAGTCCTTAACTAATTATGGTCCTATATTTTGATCTACCAGTCCCTTGCATTTAGGGTCCAAACCTTCTTAACAATAGTCGACTGTTACTTTAGGATAGCAGTCCCCTATCACTCCAAGTACATTCAGTCATGATGCATTTAGCATTTAAGTATGTGTCATACGAACTCATGCCAAAATCTTCCTGTAAGTTGAACTCAGTTATCCTTTAGATGTCCAGTCCAATACCTCATTGTTTTGCATTCACGAGTGATTCTATCCATCTTAAAATTAGTTCACTGCAATTGGTATCAGTATATACATTCAATCCTTACATTCTATTCTCATTTTGAGTCAATCCTCCTCTTTTAGAGTTTAGTCCATGTTAACTAGATGAGTGCATCCATAGCTATTTTGTTCAAGTTCACTCTATATAAGTTCAGTACCTAACATCTATGTCCTGCACATTTGTTAAGTATCAACCCCATCCATATTATTAGTCAGTCCATATGGTGTTAGCAATTTCCCCTTGCAATGCTCAGGTTACCTTGAGTTTTGTGAATGTCCAGAGCTTAGAGGTTCAGTCAACTGCCTATTCTTTGAGTGTCAGCTATATGTGGGAAAAGGATTTACTTTATGACCAATTTATAGAGCACATCCATGCCTTATACTAAAGTATCACTTCTCTTCACTAAGGTGGTAGTCCACATCCCCTTAGATGTTCATATTCTTAACTAGTTAACTGTCACTGAAACCTATATTGTTCAATCTTTTGTTAGCCCATTGGACATATGGTGTATCCTATAATCCAGGCTGTCCAATGGATATCCATCCCAAAGCAGAAACCTCTCAAGATATTCTATTGCTTTGGAATGAGATCCAGTTAGCTTGTACTTGGTTTTGACATACTAGTTATATGGGATGTCAGTACCTAGAGGGTAGCCAGTAGGATGCAGGTAGTTATGAACTGTCCGTTACTCCTTTTTGACACTGTCATGCTAGATGTCACTTTGTACCTAAAGGATCTTCTTAGGATTTGATTTTCCTGTATCAACTTGACACTGACACACTGACCTTCCTAGCAAACAATTAGCATTGACACGAGAACCTTTCTTGGGACATCATTTAGTGGAGAATCAAGCATGATAACTGGTAGGCTGCCTTATGGCAAGAGCCTTGCATATAGGATTAAATACAAATACTGTAACAATAGGTTGATACTTCCACGAGCTATTTTCATACCTGAAGATCAGGTCTTAGTAGCCTAGGCCGTGACCATTAGGAGAACAGGACAGTGTATGTATGATATCACCTCTGGTTCCAGTTACACCAGAGGCAGTTTTCTTGTGTTATCAGAGAGCAATTGGGGGTACAGTCCAGGATAAGATATAAAGAGTATCAGCCCTTACATTTTACCCTGAGTGTTCAGTCCCTATATAGGCACAGGAAATAGGTCAGAGTGAAACACTTTGATAGCTTCTGAAGTGGAGCAAAGGGTACAGGAAAGGGGCTGGGTAGCAGGTAGCAAGTAGCTCTGAGCTAACTAGTGGTCCCTATATGTGTGTGAAGGATTTGGGTACTAACTAATAGGCAAAGAGGCTTAGAAATCGTGCCTATGTGCCTATCATAGCTAAACACAATAGCTGGTTTGAGTATAGGTCCAGGTAGGTATCACTCCATTAGTATGTCCAACTGTCAGTAAGTGGGTGTGTATCAAAACCCTTGTATCTGAGGTCCTTGTATCAGAGTTAAGTCCTATTCAAATTCTTGAAAAAATCCTGTAGCCAATAGGAAGGGTGAACAAGGTTGAAGTAAGACTCATCTTTACCTGTATACATCAACAGTAGGAAATAGCCTTGTAAATAAAATTGCACATGGGAATACAGGTGTGCTGGAGTAGATGTCAATATTCAAGGGTATGTAGTGGTGGCAGTCCCAGTTGTTTAGGGAAACAGTTAAGTAAAATATGTAGGAATTGAGTGTAGTAAAGGGAGTTATGAAGAACCCAGTTCATCCCAAAATATGGGTAGAGTACCATAAGAGGTAGATAGATATTGACATTAGGGTAAGAGTACAAGGAGATAGATACATGTATGTGTCAGTAATGAATATACAGATGCAAAGGGTTTTGTATCAATTGTTTAAGTACCACATTAAGACAGGCCAACAAAGAACCCCATCTTAATAAACACTAAAACTAGAGATTGCATGCCTAAGAAAAATAGACAACCTAGGCCACTCATCAAACAAGTTAATAAAGTTGTCTTATTTTCCTACAGATATCATGTATTGACCATTATGAATTATCAAACAGGTTACTTGTTCCTCAACACAGATTCTAACCCGTGCCAGCAGCTCAGGAATTAAGGCAAGTATACCTTGTCTTTCTACACAGCTTTATTTACATGCACTGTCTTTTTATTATTGTCACGACCCGTACCCTTATGAAGGGCACGAGTACGTGGGTACGTCCAGCCTACGCCGTAGTATCGGCGGTAGAACGCTGTATATAACGTCTGTAAATACTACGACTAACAGTATAAAGGTACCTGTACAGTATATACTCTCCGAATGGAGGTGACATAGCAATACATTCTCAATCATTGAATAAAACTAAGGTAGATAGCACAGAAGAAACATATGATAGATGAAAAGGAAATAAGTCCAGTGTCCAACACAAGCCCAGATATATACAACATCACAGGGTCTTAAAATATAACATAGAAAGCTACAGTCTGATAATACTAGCTGGAACGCAGTCCAGTCAAACCTAGCTAATAGATCTAGATATAAGTACTGTTATCCACTGGCTCCAAGGGTGTCAACTGGTCGCAGTCTATATCCTGACCATACCCATAGTGGGTAGAGCAGTCCGCATCTATGTCATCTAGATATATCATAACGGTATCCTGTCAGAAAAATGAACGAGTACAACGCTGGTGTCACTACCACATTTCTAGCTTGAGGATATTTTGGTCATTTTTAAAAATTTGGAATTATTTGGAATTATTTATATTAATTATAATTATTAGAATTTTAGTAATTTTTAGTATTTTTGATTTGGTGCTATTCTAGACTTTGACTAGTGTTGACTTAGGAGACTGTCCTAAAAGCTAACCTAGGTCATGACTACTTGGTTAGAGTGTGTAACCCTAGCTTGACCTAAGTTAGTGATATCAAACTCATTAGAATTTATTAGAAAAAAGGAATTTATTAGGCTAGTTAATGGCTTGTGATTTCACAAGTCATGACTTATGACTTAAGCCCATAGGGCCCAAAAACCCAACACCATGTGACCCTAACCCTAGCCCAACACCCCTTGGTCGGCCACTTAGGGCATTCCCCCATCTATTTAATGCCTCCTCAAAGTTAGGGCTAGCCTCCTTTAGAAAGTTCTCAAGTTGGAAAAAGAGAGGTATGCTCCATCTTCAATAATTCCTAAAAACCTATTTAATTCCTTTTCCATCCAAACCAATTGTAATAGGTTCTAAATTTCTTCTACTTGCTGTTTGTGGTGGAAATTTCAGGGGAGAAGCAATTTGGAAGAGTTTGGTAGCTTGAGGATCCACTCTCATTTGGGGCTTTTTGACCCATTGCAAACCCATAGGTAATTTCTAATCCCTTCCATAAAATAGGGTTTTGATTGCATATTTAGGAAGCCCTAGGCCTACCCTAACTATAGGTATAGCTATCCCTAGGTTTCGTGTCTAATACGTGTTCGTATCGGACACGTATCAGTGGATACGTGTATGTGTTTGATAAATACCCCAAAGGGCATTTCAATTTGATTTCTAAAATGTTTTTGAATAGGAAATTAGGGTTTAGGCTCGTTTACTATTTTCCAGTCTTCTGGGGTCATATTGGTGTCGTGTCGTGTCGCAAGGGACAGGGAACACGCGGGGTGCACCACGCGTACGCGTAGTGTTGCTTCCCTGCTGTTCGCGGTCTCCTGTGCACAGCACACACCACGTGGACACATAATATTAGACACACGTGTTGGGGAAACCACTGACACGAGGTTCCCCAAGTGACACGACCTCTCGTATCGTGTCGGACACGGTATTGTGCGTGCACGGGACGTGCACTGTACGTGCACGGTTCTGGTTTCTGTTCACTATTTTAATTCAGTCTTTAATGGTTTTAATTGTGATTTTATTTGCTAATTTAGATCCTATATATGTTTTATAATCTCTGTTAATCGATTTTATACATTAGAATAGGTTTGATGTGAAATGGAATTCGAATGGAGTTGGGTTCAATATCGGCTGATACTCATAGACTGATACATGGTTATTCAAATTGCTGGGCAATTAAATCCCTATTTTATTGATGTTCTTCACTGTTAAATGTTCCCACATAACTGTTTGTTCATATTTAGCTTAATGTTACATTCGAATGAGACTTATGATTTGAAATACAATATTTAGACTTTGAGTTGGGTCGACTGATATTAACTGTTACTCATTCAGTTTTCTTAAAAACTGTTGAACCCAATTTCAATCCCATTAAATCTATTTTAAATTGTTGATTCAGTTATCAATTAGTATTCCTACATGTTATAATCTATATTAGGTTGTTTACATGTTAGTTTAGGTGTTGGATGGAATATTTGATTCGAAATTGTTAGTTGGTCTGTTATTGACTGATACTTCGTTTCAGAAATTCCTGAACATTTAAACCCCTTTTAATCTTATGTATTCACCTGTCAATGATCTCACTGGTTATACACTGCTGTATGCATATAAATGTATTCACTGTTTTCAATTCCTAAACCTGAGATTAAATTTATTCCTATATAATTGAGTTTGAATGACTTATTTCTTAAATACCTGATTTGTTCTTCCCTTCTTAACTGAACTGAAATGAATGTTAATTCATGTTTAACTGTCACAGGGTTGGGTAATTAGCTAACTGTTCATAGTAAACTGGCAACATATTTTATTCCCAGTTTTTCCCTATTTTGCTCACACACAGTGTAATCACTGTTCTTCCTGAATCACTAGAGCAGTAAATGATTCCCTGTTTTCCTTGGCATATGTATACTGTTTTGCATTGATTCCTATTTCATCTTACATGTCATTCATTCTTTAGTAACCTGGAAACCTATTCATGTAACTGTCAACTATTTTTCCAATTTCATATTGTTAGTTAGCTACTGATTTCTATGCACTGTTTCTATTTGACACTTGAACACAAGTGTGTACCATTTCACTGATTTTTTACTCAGCTCTGTTTTCACTGAACACTACTCTTGTGGCACACACACACACACACACCACCACATTCTTCTTTATTCTCTATAATATGTATATATATATATATATATATATATTATATATATATATATATATATATATATATATATATATATATAGTAATTGAGATGTATATATATATATATTATATATCTAATATATATATATATATATATATATATATATATATATATATATATAATATATATATATATATATCCTAATATTAAATAATGTGTGTACTATTATGTATTTTAGATATATATGTTATGTATATGATATGGGTTGGGCTATAGGCATGATATAGCCTATCCTATGGGTGTGTCTATTTGCCCAGTGAGTCTAGATTGGACTTGTATAGCCTTGTTAGACCTAGAATAGACTAGTTAGACTAGTATAGACTTGTTTGACTTAGATTTGACCTAGTTGACCTAGTTTGACTTCTAGGGGACCAGAATTGACCAAGAGTTGACTTTGCCTAGATTGACCTAGATTCATGTAGGATGCATTGACTTGCATCTTATTATCATTTTAGACTCATAGTGACTTGTACTGTTCTATAGGAGACACACCACCCTCGGACAG
Source organism: Iris pallida (assembly GCA_029216955.1). Lineage (NCBI taxonomy): Eukaryota > Viridiplantae > Streptophyta > Magnoliopsida > Asparagales > Iridaceae > Iris > Iris pallida. The sequence goes on along the minus strand of JANAVB010031620.1, from coordinate 795,379 downwards.
TACTTTCATCTTGGACATCAGATAGCAAGCGAGTACATTCTCTGATCTTTTCATACCTGTCTGGGACTATATTCTTGCTCTAGATTACTTTACTTGATGCTGACACTATCTTCTACGGATTAGTAATATGATCCTTTCCTGAGATGTTATCCCTCTACGGATGCATCGAGTATTTCATGTTCATGTACTTTATCATGTGCATCAGTACTCCTTGTACTCGTACTAGTTCATGTATTCACATTTCTCATGTGCCTTCATGTACATCATGTGTCTCATGTACTACTCATTACATGAGTTCATGTACCTTTAGTTGTATTCATGTGCCAATAACGTAACTTGAATGGATCCTTGTGTATTGATTGGGGCGGGGTGAGTAGAATTGGTTATGTGATCATTATCCCCAGTAGGTATTCATGTGCCTCTTAGTTGTATTCATGTGCCCCTAAGCCGTTTACATAACCATATTGTACTCTAAATCACTTAGCCACTTACAGTCTTTACTTATCATGTATTTACTTTCAGTACAAAATATCTCATATTTTCTCGTACTTTTTTCTAGCATTTCCTGTATTTTACTCTATTGTATGCTTTATACTCCTAACCTGTTATGAACTGTTTTGAGAGATATATGCTCGTTTCCGTCCTGATTGGACCTGTTGAAAATTTTACAGAGGACGAAGAGGAGGCCTGCTTAGATACTTTCTATGGGACAGCCTTAGAGGACACTTGCGATCCGGACTTCCAGTCGGATCCCTTAGCTGTAGAGACTGTTGCTCCATAGATATCTTTATCTTATTTCATTGTATTGGAGATTTGAGTTGTTTATTTGGATCTGTATTATTTCTGGTTGTCAGTGGAGTTTATCATAGACACTTAGCTTTCTCTATTTGTATTTCCTGGGATTTGGGTCTCGTAATCTTTTATATCATTCTATCTTATCGTATTCTACCTTAGATGTGATTGGATATATTCTGTTGTCACCCCCATTCGGGGTATAACTATATTACCTTAAACTGTTAGATGTTGTGACCTAGGACAGCGTTCTACTACCGCCGACACTGCGACGTAGGCTGGACGTACCCACTCTCGTGTCCTTACTCTAGGGTGCGGGTCGTGACAGCTGGCAACAAATTCCATTGTAATGACAAATGCTCTAACAGTCAATCATAACAGAGTACAAGATAAATATCAAGATGTAAGTATAACAGGATATGTAAACCGAAAATCATGTCAGGATGAATCATGCTGGAAAGTAAGCTGAACTGTAATATGTGACTGATGTAATAATATAAAAGTGCCTCGAATATTATAGCATAATGTGATCGGTATGGGTCAAGATCAGGCTTCCAACCGACCGGCTACAAGTACGTGGACTCGGCCCGGCCGGGATGGCAAGCTATGGAGCATAGTAGCACAGGTCAGGCCATCGTGAGGTGAGGGTATAGCTATGATACAAGTAGTAACTCAAGGTGGGCATTGATCACACTATCTATAAATTCCCCATTCCCCGAATAGTACTGATCCGGACATAGCACGTCATGACGCGGAATTCCCTAAGAGGAGAGCAAGTCCTCTTCAGGAATCGGCGTCAATACAAGTACAAGATCAGACCAAACAATACTAGTATCCCAAGAATCCAGGAATGACATCTCTGACATGAATCCGACAATACTAGTCCATGCACCAATGTGTCGAGAATCAAGTAAACACTATAACTGAGCTGGTAGAGAAGATATCAAAACAAGTAACTGCTATCAGAAATATACTCGCCTGCTGTCCTGAGCTGTAGGGTATATCAATGTCTCGAGTGGAAATCAGAAACCTAAATGAGATATTTCATGTTAATTTAGGTTTAACAAAGTTAAAATGATTTATAAATGATATGAAATCTAGGTCAACTAGGTCTCACTGAGTCACACTAAGTCCTTCAAGTCAATCTAGGTCAAATCAAGTTATATCAAGTCAATCTAAGTCAGACTAAGTCAACTCTAGGTCATACTAGTCATCGCAAGTCAAAACAAGTCAAGGCAAATCAAATGGGGTCAAGAGTTGGCCTATAGTTGACTTTTAATCAATTGGTTAACCCTGGTCAACTCTGGTCAACTCTAGGTCAACCCTAGGTCAACTGGTCAAATGTTGACCAACATTTGACATTTGGTCAACTGGTCAACTCTAGTTTAGATTTGGTCAAATTTAGACAAAGTGTTGACTCATCGTTGACTTTGGGTAAAAAGTTTACTCGGGGTCAATCGAGCCAAATTGGTTCAAAAAGACGTTTGTAGGGTGTACCTAACAAGTCACCTAAGTTTCAAGTCAATCCGAATACCCGAACCCCGTATCTTAAATTCCCGATTACCCTTTATACTTACCCTTAACCCACTCTAACATTGACGCCAAGTGGCTTTCCCTTAGGAATTCCACTCCGGCTTCCTAGGTAGTAGGGTACTAGCCTATACAACTATTACCTACCAAGTTCTCTAGGCAGAAGTGGACATCCAGTCCATCTTACGGTCCATATTGGTCGTTTACCCGTTATATTGAGTATCTCAAGATACTCTATGGTATCGTGCGATAACCATCTCCTAATCCCACCGAAGTCCGGACTTCAACTAGGAGCCTACCCGCAAACTCTATTTTATACTAACTAAGTCCCCTCCAAGTTTGGACGCGTTTCGACGCTCCTAACTCGAAATCCCCTCTCACTAAATTCTAACTCGACCATTTACTCACTCACTCAATCTCACTTTTCACTCCCACTTAGGACTAGTTTTAGTGATTAGTTAGAGGGTATATAGGCGTATATATAGCTATATATATGGGTATATATAATATGTATATATATGATATATGTATACATATATGTGTATATATGGGGGGTTACGGGGGTCAAATGGGGGGCTATATTGATGCCTTTGCTGCAGCTACTACTGTTGATCCTGCTGTTACTGCTGCTTCAATTGCAGCTGCTGCTGCTGCTGTGTAGGGGGGCAACAGCCCCTTGGCCCCCCTAGCGTTGCTGCTACTACACTTCTTCTTCCCCTCTTTTCCCCTCTCTTTCCCATCTATTCTCCTCTCTAATTCTCTCTATTCTCTCTCTCCTAATCTCCTCTATTCTCTTCTCTAAAACTATCTAATATATATATATATATATATAATCACACATACTTATCCCCCTCTCTATATATATAATACAACACATATATATAGACACACACACACACACACACATAACACAAACACACACACACATATATATATATATATATATAATATCACACACACACATAAAAAATATATATAATATATCACACACACATATATATAGACACACATACATACACACACAACACACACACATATATATATGTGTGTGTGTATGTGTGTGTGTATGTATGTGTGTCTATATATATAGTGTGTGTGATATATATATATATATATATATATATATATATATATATATATATATATATATATATATATATTATATGAACACACCACACACACTAAATATGAATATTACACCACATATAACACTAATACAAATGAAGTTTAAGGTGCCTAACCCACTTAGATGAAATCTAATTATTCTAGAAGTGTCCAAATTTGGGGAAAAACTCAAGGACACAATCACAAATCACAACTCCTCCTAGGACACTCCAAACGGACTCAAACTTGACACGAAGAGGGACACAACCTTGGGGATAAATCCTACGGGGTCCAATCTAGTTATCATGATGAAAGGAATGAGTTAGAGAATAGGTTGTACCTATCGGGAGATGGTTCCCGATTCGAAAGTCCTCCGACACGGCTCCGACACAATGAATTATTTAGGACATACCCTTGCACTTCTTGCTCCCAAAAGCTTGGCGAATCACTACTTGGGATAGAAGAAGTTGGATGGAAGAAAAATGGGAAGAAGAGATTATTTTGGAGATGATTTCTAAGGAAATCTATTCTTTCCTTTTGAATAAAACTTGGAGAAGAAGATAGTGAAATTTGAAGTGGGAAGAAGAAGGAATGGGGGAAGGGTGGCCGGCCCTATGTGGGAGGGTTGGGGCACTTGCTAATTACAAGTTTGCCCCTCTCTATGACTTCCTAGCTAAGTTATCTTCCTAAATTGGTTTTGGTAGTTAGTTTAGACTAAATAAAAATCATACTGAAGCCAAAACACTTATGTGGGATTAGTCCAAACTCCTAGACCTAATTGTTAAGTATGGTGGGCCATGGCTAATTAATGTGCTAATCATAACTCAAGTCAAAATTCTCCGGAGTCCCGAATTAAGTCAGAATGCGATAAAATTCGAACCCGACTCCTATAATCATTAAATATTAAATTTATGAAATAAAATTCCTAAAATTATTCTAAAATGGAAAATTACCATTTTACCCCTATCTTGGAAAAGTGAGGGTAACAATTATTATCCAATTTTTCTCATATTTGACATGTATCTTTCATATCCTGCTTGTCTATTTGTATCATTGCTTTATAGGCTGTGTTCACAGTTAGCTGTATCTTATTGGATGTTTTCAATTGAGCCTTGATCGAGTCGTGTCGTGAGTCGAGAAGTTGTGAACTGAACTGCTTTACCTCCTTGTCTTAAAATCTTGAAGCTAACCTGCGAGTCCACAATAGGGGCGAGGGTTAGTAGTTACCTGTGTCTTAAGCTAACCTGCAAGTCCACATTAGGGGCGAGGGTTAGTAGTTATTGGTCCACACCTGCGAGCCCACACTAGGGGCGAGGGTGATGCTAACCTGCGAGTCCACACTAGGAACGAGGGTTAGTAGTATATGGTTCACACCTGCGAGTCCACACTAGAGACGAGGGTGATGCTAGCCTGCGAGTCTACACTAGGGACGAGGGCTAGTAGTTTGATCAAACCTGCGAGTCCACACTAGGGGCGAGGGTTTGAGTGTTTCATTGGTTCTTCGGACATCGTGATATCGTGTCCTCTTGTTCTTCTCCAGCAGTTCATTTATGTGTAGATAGTGTGCAGATTCGTGCCTATTCATTGCTCAGTTTTACTTGTTTATTCTGTATTTTTTCTATGCATAATAAAGTGTTAGAAAGGCTCGTTTTATGTATCTTGTTAGTCCTCTGAGGACTTGATGTCACGACCCGCACCCTGATTAGGGGCACGAGTACGTGGTTACGTCCAGCCTACGTCGCAGCATCGACGGTAGAACGCTGCCTAGGTCATCTATAAATACTACAACTAAATAGATAAATGTACCTGTACAGTATATACACTCCGAACGGAGGTGACATAGCAATACAGTCTCAATCACAAATGTAAAACTAAGGTAGATAGTATGGAAAGGAAAATACGAATGATGAGAACAGAAAATAGTCCAAGATCCACACAAGTCCAGAGCTATACACAAACAACCCAGAGAATCACATAATATATAAAAACTACTACAGTCTAAAAAGTACTAGCTGGCTCGTAGGCCAGGCAAACCTAACTAAGCTATACTACTCAGGGAGCAAAGTCTAGTGGCTTTACTAATAAGCCACAGTCCGGGTCTACTCCATCAGGCTCGACCCCATAATAGGTCGGGCAATCTTCCTCAGAATCATCTGTAATATGTCAAAGGTATCCTGTCAGGAAAATGAGCAAGTACAAACACCAACAGCAGTTCTATATGAATTGACAAATTCTATAAGAGACAGTGCAATGAAATACAAGACAAATCAACATGAATTACATATATCAAGATGTGAGTACTGAAAAGGATAACAATATGTATATATATAGGTGACCTGGGGACTATTCGGAAACCGAGTTACAACCCTTAACCAAACAAGGACCGGAGTTGTAACCCTTCTTCCGAACAAACTTAGCCTCCCCGATAATAAATATAAAAGGTGCCTTGAATTATTAGTGCGTTATGTGATCGGCTTGAGAAAAACATGTTCAGGCTTTCCATCTGACCGGCTACGAACAAATAACAAGTATGAAGCAACAAGTATGAAGATAAGGCCGGTCACCATGGAAAGTTATGAACAAGTAGCTATGGACAAGTGTCGAGTACAAGTGTGACAACAAGTGGGTATTTTGATCACACAACCACTAATAACTCCCCATCCCCGAATAGTATAAAGGATCTGGACATAACACGTCATGACATGGGATTTAAAAGCAGGTGATCAGCCCACTCCCAAGTCCATGTCTATACAAGTACAAGTAATAAATCGAGTCATGTACCAATATACCAAGTAATCCGGAAACAACATCTCATGACAGGATCCGACATATACTAGTCCATGAAATATCGTGTCTGGAAATCAAGTAAGACACTACGACTGAATCGGATATAGCAAATATCAAGACAATAAAAACTATCAGTGAATGTACTCGCTTGTGGTCCTGAGCTGATAGGGTGAACAGACGCTCAGAGTGATCACAGACCTAAAATAAGATACTATGAGTCAAACAGGGCTAAATACTGCAAAAGGAAACCAATTCAAGTCATGAATGCAAGTCTAAGTCAAAACTAGGTCAATCTAGGTCAAACTGAGTCATACTAGGCCATATTGGTTCATACTAGGTCACACTAGGTCACTGGGAGTCAATCCAAGTCAAACTAGGTCGAACGGGGTCAAAGGTTGACTTACAATTGACTTTTGGTCAAAAAGTCAACTTTGGTCAACTCTAGTCAACTCTAGGTCAAACTAGTCTAATGTTGACCAACTGTTAACTTTCAGTCAACTGGTCAACTCTGGTTTGGTTTCGGTCAAATCGGGTCGCTTAAAGGCTAAGTTTGACCCTCGGTTGACTTTTGTTGACTTTTGGTCAAAATGGTCAACCGAGGTCAAAACTAGTCTAAGGACACTAATCCTAACCATTACCAACCAAGAAAACCTAATTCTAACTATATCTTAGAAGTTAAACTCAATATCTTAACTATACCATATTACCTACATTTACCCTTACCAAGGTAATCCCGATACCTTGCCCATTACAAAGGAAACCCCGTTAATACTCAAGATACTAGCCTAGGCTCCTTAAGGTAGCTAGATACTATCCTATCTAGGGTTTACCAACCAAGAAATCTAGGGTTCTTGGGCATCAAAACTATTTTTTAATATGTTACCTCCTACACATTACCTTAAGGTAATCTTGAGATATCAAGATACCACATCTAACATAACCATTCTTCTAAACCACACTCACTCTCCCTCACAAACATCATCTATCTAACCCCATCTAACTTAGAATGCTACTTCTAAAATAACTTCTCAAAAACTAACTCAAACATCTACCACTACCCTCAAGATAACATAACGTGGCATACTTTCTAACATTGACAAACCTTATTTTCTACCACTATAAACACTACCCTACTAACCACCTAACACACTAAAAACACTCTCTAACTTAGGGGTTTCGTAGTACTAATTGTGGTTGACAAGTGTGGGTAGGTATATGGGGCTAAGGTGGGTCAAAAGGGGATGTTTCAAGACCACAAAAACCCCAAAAAACCATCATGCACTGCTTCTGCTTACTGCTTTTTCCTGCTTACTGCTTATTGCTTACTGCTTTTTTCTGCTGCTTCTGCTCATTCTCTCACTCTCTAACCATCTAACCACACACACAAACATATACCAAATCCACCACCCTTCTTTCTAACACACCTACACACATCTATATACAAACACACTACCACTCAATCAAAACACAAATCACTCAACAAACTACACTAGCCTCAAGTCAAATAGGATGGCATGATCCTCCCAACTCTCTCACCTTCACAACACACACACACTACACTACCATCTATACAATATCAAACACACACTAGCACATATCCTCTATCATCTCACTTCTCTCCACTAACCACACACATCCTTATCTCATTCAAATACACACACTATACTAACATATAACATAACAATAATATATATATTATATATATATATATATATATATATTATATATATATACACTATATCATACATATTCTTGACAATCTATGATACCTACATTCACATGATATCTATACTAGGCTCGTAGGTTACACAAAATGCCTACGTCGCATAGTCACTCTTCTACTTAAAATCAATACTGTACCAATTGGGCCTTCACAAAATTTAGGATTAAAGTATATTATAGCTCTCGTGTTAGCTTTTCAAAACTTCAAACGGATCGTATTTTCGTGTCCGGAAGCTCCCGAAATCGCGAAAACACGAAATGCGTTCTTCTTTCGTACAGCTGACACTCAAACAATTATATAGAAAGTTATAGAACGAATTTGGCTTATTAAAATATATATTTGGAAAGCTAACTTCGATACGCTTCTTTTAAAAAAATAGGAGGTTAATTGGAGTTATGAGATAAAGTTATGACATTTCTAAGTTGCTCTAGCTACTAAAAATGTGGATAAAAATTATGACGAATTTGGGTTGTTTGGACAAAAAACACATATAGGCCAAAATACTTGGATACCAACATAGCTATCTAAATAAAACTTATTCTAACTATCCTAAATAAAATCAATCCACTCTCTAAAAATTAAATCTGAGATTAAAACACTAATTTATCATTCCTACAATATATATATACATACAAGTGTCCAAAATAGGGGTTTTTCCACTAGGACACAACCACAACACAAAGGACACTCCTATGACCTCCAAATGGCACGAAATGGACACAAATGGAGATACAACCATGGGGGTCATTCCTATGGGTTTAAAATATTCCTATATGTATGTAGGGATGGATTAGATAAGAGATTATACCTTCCGGGAGAGAGTTTCAAAGAAAAAAAGCCTTCCGACTCGACACCGACACGTAGAAATTCCAAAAGGATACGAACGAGCTCTGAATCCTCCCAAACTTGGCTAGCACCCTCTAACTATGGAGTAGAGAGAAGAGAAGATTTGGTGGAAGAAATGGTGGATTTGGAGATGAAATCAATGGAGTTGTTCTCTAGAAATTTGGAGAACAAGAGAGAAAATGGATGGATAAAATGAAATGAAAGAGATGGTGACTTACTCCTTATCCCCCCCCCATAGGTGGCTGCCCAAAAAGGGTGAGGTGTCCCCATTTTGAATGTCCAAAATGTCCTCCACTAATCTATTTGATTTAAATTAAGAATGGGTTAAAGGTTGAGGTCAAATTAGTCTAGTTTTAAGTCTCTAATTAAACTAAACCTATCCATAAATAATTAGTCTAACTACTAACTAAAATTAATATCATGTGAACTAAAATTAATATCATGTGGACCATGTCTAACTAGTGTGTGGGTCCCACTAGAGTCAAATTACCCTCCGGGTCCCCGTTTCAAGTCGAATTGAGTTAAAATTCGAACCCGACTCAAATAACCCCAAAACAATATCATAAATAATAAAATAAATTTCAACCCCAAAATAATATCATAAATAATAAAATAAATTTTAAAAATATTCACAAATGCAAAATGACAAAAAAAACCCTGTTTCTGAAAACTGGGGGTGACAAACAGCAGTTGGCCGGGAACGGCCTGTGGCCGCGCGCGCAGGCCACGCCGCTGGCGCCGCCGCCGTGGCTGCCCCCCCCGGTGGGCGAACGTCGGCAACCCCTGGGTCCGCCACTTCTTCTCCGGTGCGACGTATAAGCGATTCGTGCATTTCGCACGAATTCCCGCCGTGACGAGCACGGAATCAAGTCCGTTTTGGCACCCCATCGCAGCAACTTCGTGCACGATTTTCAAGAAATCCGACCGTTGGATCGATAATTTCTTCGCTCTGTCACAATCTCGGTATATCTACCTTCACTCCTGTCAATTTTCGTCCGTTAATTTTATCGTTTGATACATCAAAACCGGCCACCAAGTTGACCGTTTAAATTATATAAATTTTGGACAGTTTTGCGGAGCCAACTTCGTCAGCTTGTACCTCCTCCACCGCAGCTCCATTTGGTATGCTACCAGTTCCTGTGTGAAGCTGGTATAACCCTCTTACTACCCCTCTAGTTTTGTTTCATTGTGAGCTTGTTTGATTAGTTGAATTCGACGCCAAAGTTGGCCGTCCGAATTCGTAATTTCCAACTTGTAAAATTCTATTTTTGAACACGAGACTCCAGATTTCATTTCTGATACCACTAGTTGACTCATGGCGTCGTTATGGCATGTTTTCATATAAAATTTGGTAGATTTGGAGGACGTGGACCCTGGCACGCATTTCGGTGTAAATTGGGTCCCATAGTCCGGGTCAACGGGTCATTTTGAGATCGGCTCATCAGAATCCAATTTCGGATATACCGTTAAGTTCGTATCGTCATTCTGGACTCGTTGACATATAATTTTCTAGGTTTTAGTGGGCATTGGTTCCGGCACGTATTTTGGTGCAAGTCGGATACCAATATCCGGGTCAACGGGTCACTTTGAGATCGGCTCATCGGAATCCAATTTCGGATATACCGTTGAGTTCGTATCGTCATTCTGGACTCGTTGACATGTAGTTTGCTGAGTTTTGAGAACATTTGCTCCAGCACACATTTTCGTGCAAATCGAAATTCTAATGTTCTGGTCAACGGACCAAATTGAGATCGGGTCAACGGAATCCAATTCTGGATATACCGTTGGGTTCGTATCGTCATTCTGGTTTCGTGAACATATAATTTGTTATATTTTGTAGACTTATTTTTTTGCACATTTTTTGGTGCAAAACGGCTCGACACGGATACCGTTTTGACCCAAAATTACCTATTTGCCCTTGTGTCCAAATTGGATCGAGGGGTAGGCTATCCTAGCTAATTTGACCATTCTGGACACGTTGGCGATGTTTATTTCATCATCCGACAATGTTTGTAGATAGTTTCTCTATGTATCACATTTTTAATTATAATTAATTTTTATAATATTCGTATTTCGGGATTAGCACAACGAAACTGAGATCGGTCAATTCTAGTGATCTCACATCGCTGAAATTGACAAGATGGATACGTGGATCACTATAATAAGATTATTAACTTTACCATTAATCATCTTATCTCGATTTGCGTGTCGTAAGTTTCGACGTACAAATAACGAAGTATATTTATATCTTTAATAATTAGACTAGAATTGACCATGTTTGATCAGAGTTGACCAGTTGACCAAAAGTCGACTGTAAGTCAACACTTGACCTAGTTGACTAGATTGTTGACCTAGAGTTGATCTGGCTTAGAAGAGCCTAGAATAATATAGATTTCTTGTAGAGATTCATTTATTACAACTTGAACACCTTGTAACCTGTGTTGCTTTAAATAGGACTCTGTGGCTTCAGTTGGACCCCTATACCTATCAGCTGTTCAGGTTATCAGGCGAGTACATTCTCTAATCATTTCATATCCTGCATTAGGAGTATATTTCCTGCTTTAGATTACTTTACATGATGCTGACATGTTGGAAATACGAATTAGTACTATATGGATCTTATCGTGCGATGTTATCCCCTTGGCGGATACATCGGGTATTCGTATTCGTGTACTTTATCGTGAGCATCGTGTACTCCTTGTATTCGTGACATTCGTGTACAAATCGTGTGAAATCGTATATATTCATGTATTCTCATGATCTTCGTGTACGACTATACTTCGTGTGCAATAACATAACTTGGCTAGATCCTTGTGTATTGATTGGGGTGGGGGAGTAGAAGTGGTTATGTAATCAATCCAGTAGATTACTCGTGTACAACCTCTGTAGATTACTCGTGTACAACATCGTGCCGTTTACATAACCATCTTGTGCTCTGAATCACTAGTCACTGATAGTTCTCTATATACTGTAGCTATTTACTTACAGTCTCTCTCTTTTTACATCATGTTGTTCTTCAGTTTCCTGTATCTTACTCTCTAGCATGTTTATATTTCCTAGCCTGTTATGATTTGTTGAGATGTACTATACTCGCTCCTGTCCTGACTGGACCTGTTGATAAATTTTACAGATAGCTTGGAGATTGCCTGCTAGCCTAGAGGAGACAGTAGAGGTTGTATAGATAGTTATTTCAGTTGTCTTGAGTTGTATTATTATATGGATTACTGTATTTGAGCTTTGAGATGTTTTCTGATTTTGTGTATCTTAGACACTTAGACTTCTGGATTGTATCTCTGTGATTTTCGTTCTGGTTATCTATCTTTTATCATGCTCTACCTTAGTTGTGATTGAGATTGTATCTGCTATATCACCTCCATTCGGAGAGTATATACTGTACAGGTACCTTTTTTTGTTAGATGTTCGACCTAGGACAGCGTTCTACCGCCGACACTGCGGCGTAGGCTGGACGTACCCACGTCTCGTGCCCTTATTCTAGGGTGCGGGTCGTGACACGTTATTAGTAGTGGCCCATGCAGGTCGAGTTTGTGTAGTGGTATTCGAACTAGAGTACCACTACATCCTGCAGTAGGATTAGGATATATTTTTGAAGGTACTCAATCATAGTTAGGATCCCTTGAGAGATTCCTGGGACGACCCTTGAGAATCTTATTTTAACTTCGATTTGAAAACTCTTCTTCCCTTGATTTGATTTATCTTTACTTTCTGTTGTTGAACTTGATTTTGATGGATTATTGTTGAACTTGAGTTTGTATTTATTGATTTTGATGGATGATTGTTGAATTTTGAATCTTGATGTTAGTTGTTGCATCCGAGTTTGTATTTATAGGATTTGATAGATTATTGTTCAGTTTTGAATCTTGATGTTCGTTGATAAATTTGATTTTGGATATCCATTGTTGATTTAATTTAATTTTTGTCAAGATGAAATTATATGGGCTAGGTCATTTAAGTTATGGAATCTAGTCTTCTACAGTCACATTAGCCAGCATGGTGAGGACATATAGTCTGACTTTGGATATATTTTTCGGGTGTGGGAATTTAAGGTTTTCGCAGCCAAGCTAGCGGCATCGTAAAAATTTTAAATACCATGATTCTAGAGGTTGTGCCTAAGTCGAGGACTTTGTGATTATCGTAGCCTTGCTTACTAGTATGACGAGGATTTAGAGTACCATAATTTTGGATAGACGCATATGATTATCAGATTGTACCTTAAATGTTCTTGAACATGTTTTCTCTACTTTTGTTTCAGTCATTCTCAAAAAAATATTGATTGTTTTGTTTTGTTTCTCATTATTTAATTTAGGAGTAGCTTTAGCTGTTTTTATAAACCCTGTGTAACTTCTTGCTATGAATTCCTTCTTAATACGATGAATCAATAATTTTGCTAGACCTTTTCTTGGATTTGATATTATAGCTCTGGTTTCAAAATGGTTCCTTCTTTTAAACAGATAAGCAGAACAGATTTATCGTTATTTCCTTCTTGCTATTATTTTTGTATTAAATAATAATAATAATAAAACTGTCTTGATTACATCAATCACCTGCTTTGCAATCTTGGTAGGAATCTAAATGTAGTCTTGATATAGAATTTGTTTTTTTATTGGGACATGAGAATATATATAGTGGACACAGACACTTTGTCTGACATGTATGCATGCTATACTTTGATTACCAACCTATCTAAATACATATTAATATGTTGTTGATGTTTAAATTATCAAAATCCCAATATTTCTGATACAGTACAGTATCAGAGACTGGTTCTCTGCTTTTTCCAGTTTAAATTCATAATTTAAATATAAATTTCATGCAAGTAGTTTTGTTTACATCACTGCACATGTATGTTATATACAGGGTTGAAATTCTTAAAGAAATTGGTTGAATTTGTGTTGAATTTGTCAAATCTAAGACTGTGTGCATATTAACCCTTAATACTGGATTCCAAATGTTTAGTTCAATTTGCTGTTTTGTTTTTTTTAAATATAATATTTAGAGCTGTGTACATTGTTGTATGTAGGGATATAATGTTAGGTTTATACTCTTACATGTTAGGTTGTGATAAATATTGGGTTGGTTGATGTTCGAATTTTTCCAAATCCTCCTAAAACTGAATACATGTTAACATTTTCATATTGATTTCAAATGTTTAGTTCAATTTCAGATTTAATATGTAATATTGAACTGTATGCATAGCTAAATGTATGGATAGTATGTTAGGGTTTCTTCTCCATCATGTTAGGATGTGTTGGGAGCATTGAGTTGGTTGTGATGTTTCAAACCCCTAAAATCTGAAACTGTATTATGTTAATATTACACTTGTTTAAATGTTAGCTTATTTTCAGATTTTGTATGTAAATGCTGAACTAAAACTGGATTTAACCTTTCAATACTAAGCTATACCCTGTACAAGGACACACACACCCTAACTTAGTATATACTGCCATGTAAACATAACCTTTCCTCTCTATGTTATGTTCATATACCTATATAGATATATGTAAAGTTTATGCATACATGTTATAATGTATATAGATACATAACTAAATCTCTACCTCTTTATATATATATATATATATATATATATATATATATATATATATGGTTAGCCATGTATGTTATGAGTAAATAGGTTGTGTATTGTGGACTGTTTAACCAAAATGTCATGAGTAGTGTAACTTGATAGCTATTGTTTGAAATCCAAATCCTCCTATACACTTTCATGTATATTTCACATACACACATGCCTACTATCTAACCATATGAACATGTCCACATACACCCATGAACCACATAACCTTTACATAATGCTAGCTTTTCCCTCTCTAACACACTTTCTATATATATATATATATAATATATATATATAATATATATATTATATATAAATAATATATATATATATATATATATAATATATATATTGTGATTGGATTTCAATGCAATCGACTTTCATTAATTAAACTTGTGATTTTGATTTTTCTTGAATAGTATCCCTTAATAGATAATTGGTGGTTATCTTTATTTTATTTTTGATAAGTACCAGTTTTCATATAGGATGGTAGACTGCCTTACAGTTTTGATGATTTGTTATTTCTGTAACTTTTCTAGTTTAGCACCCTAGATTGCTTGTGTGTTTTGATACCCTATGACCGTTTTGGTTAGCATGACTAGTATACCTATATGAGGCTTTCACTACCACCGTATACCATGACCATGTATGCCGTCCTTTTTAATCATATGATTTGTTTAAGTTCTGGGACTTGATTGTGGAGGTTTGACCTTGAAGGAGTATGAACATTTTAATTTCGAGGACGAAATTTTTATAAGGTGGATAGGATGTGAGCACCCTGAATTTCAGGTTGTTTTTTTTTTTTTTCTGATTGATTTAGTTTCAATAAATAATTTATTCTGGTTATTTATCTATTAGTGTACTTTCCTGTGCCTTTGATATTTGGAGTGTCATGGATGTTCAACTCCGGAAACCTTCTTCACGAGTTTTGTAGTGGACAGGATTATCTTCATGATGGTATATAATGTCCCACTCAAACTTGTTCCCTTGTACTCTTTTTGCTTCGCACAACTTCGGATCGAATTAGACCATTTGATCATTAATTAATTTTCCCACTCTTTTCCTTGATCATTATTAGCACGTTACCGTGACTTTTAATTTGGGAGCGTAAGACCAGTCATTTTCTTGAAACTAACTTTTCATGCATGATCTACTCGAGACGCTCTTCACCGATGACCTTCGTGTCCCACTCAGACACACAATTTTGTGCTCTATTTTGTTCACACAACTTTTCTGACACGTGACCCGATTTTATTTCACCCCACGGTGTCACTTTTATTTTCCAACTTGATTTGCGGGTACCCTGTCGACCAAAACCTATCAGCCCCAAATATAGACATGGCCCACATTGAGCCTACTACCCGCTTGACACTTGTGTCCCATTTATTGGAATTCCTACATGCTACTTATTGACCCGATTATCAACACCTATTTTAATTCGATTATTGCGCCATGTCCGGATTTGATCCAATCCTGCTTGACCGAACCAGTCCAAGCTTCATGTTTCCCTCTCTCATGACGCCCTCATTTTTCCTGGCCCAAAAATAATATTGAATATCCTGTCTACCTATTTTAATATTTAATGGAAAATTCTATTGATTTTAATTCCTAGAATAACCTATTTTTCTACATTTAAATCCTAGCCATTGGGTTATCTCATTTAATGCTCACCATTTATTTCCCTCACATTCACACTCATAGCCACAGTCGGCCCTAAAATCTAGGAGGAATAATTTCCTCATCTCTCTCGCTTTCTCTCTTCATCAATTATTTTCTTCTCTCTCTTTATAATATTTTTCCCACACCACACCAGCAGCCATTCTCTTCGATATCCCGAGCTCCACAAACCATCACAACAGCCGAGCCCAGCCTCCTCCTGGCCGAGCTCGACCGACCACCACCCTGGCTAACTCCTCTCCTCCTCCATCTCCACCATGATCACTTCATTTAAACCACCACAACCAACCATTCCACCTCCACCATCCAGCAAACCGTCGTGCCCCCCCGTCGCCGGGCCAGGACAGGCCGTGCGCCACCGTCGACCTCGTCATGGCCGCGCTGTCCCGCGCGTTGGCTGGGCACCCCGTGCCAGGCTGTGCACCGCCGCACCACAGCAGCGTCACAGCAGCTGCAAACAGCAGCAGTTGGCCGGGAACGGCCTGTGGCCGTACGCGCAGGCCACGCCGCTGGCCGCCACCGATGTGGCTGGCCCACCCCGCGGTGGGCAAACGTCGGCGGCCCCTGGGTCCGCGACTTCTTCTCCGGCGTGACGTATAAGCGATTCGTGCATTTCGCACGAATTCCCGCCGTGACGCGCGCGGAATCAAGTCCGTTTTGGCGTCCCATCGCAGCAACTTCGTACAGGATTTTCGAGAAATTCGACCGTTGGATCGGCAATTTCTTCGCTCCGTCACAATCTCGGTATATCTACCTTCACTTCTGTCAATTTTCGTCAGTTAATTTTATCGTTTGATACATCAAAACCGGCCACCAAGTTGACCGTTTAAATTGTATAAATTTTGGACAGTTTTGCGGAGCCAACTTCGTCAGCTTGTACCTCCTCCACCGCAGCTCCATTTGGTATGCTACCAGTTCCTATGTGAAGCTGGTATAGCCCTCTTACTACCCCTCAAGTTTTGTTTCATTATGAGCTTGTTTGATTGGTTGAATTCGACGCCAAAGTTGGCCGTCCGAATTCGTAATTTCCAACTTGTAAAATTTATTTTTGAACACGGGACTCCAGATTTCATTTCTGACACCACCAGTTGACTCGTGGCATCGTTATGGCATTTTCATAAAAAATTTGTTAGATTTGGAGGATGTGGGCCCTGGCACGTATTTCGGTGTAAATTGGGTCCCACAGTCCGGGTCAACGGGTCATTTTAAGATCGGCTCATCAGAATCCAATTTCGGATATACCGTTGAGTTCATATCGTCATTCTGGACTCGTTGACATATAATTTTCTAGGTTTTAGTGGGCATTGGTTCTGGCACGTATTTTGGTGCAATTCGGATACCAATATCCGGGTCAACGGGTCACTTTGAGATCGGCTCATCAGAATCCAATTTCGGATATACCGTTGAGTTCGTATCGTCATTCTGGACTCGTTGGCATATAGTTTGCTGAGTTTTGAGAAAATTGGCTCCGGCACGCATTTTCGTACAAATCGAAATTCTAATGTTCTAGTCAACGGACCAAATTGAGATCGGGTCAACGGAATCCAATTCTGGATATACCGTTGGGTTCGTATCGTCATTCTGGTTTCGTGAACATATAATTTGTTATATTTTGTAGACTTATTTTCTTGCACATTTTTTGGTGCAAAATGGCTCCGACATGGATACCGTTTTGACCCAAAATTACCTATTTGCCCTTGTGTCCAAATTGGATCGATGGGTAGGCTATCCTAGCTAATTTGACCATTCTGGACACGTTGGCGATGTTTATTTCATCATCCGACAATGTTTGTAGATAGTTTCTCTATGTATCACATTTTTAATTATAATTAATTCTTATAATATTCGTATTTCGGGATTAGTACAACGAAACGACGATCGGTCAATTCCAGTGATCTCACATCGCTGAAATTTACAAGATGGATACGTGGATCACTATAATAAGATTATTAACTTTACCGTTAACATCTTATCTCGATTTGCGTGTTGTAAGTTTCGACGTACAAATAACGAAGTATATTTTATATCTTTAATAATTAGACTAGAATTGACCATGTTTGATCGGAGTTGACCAGTTGACCAAAAGTTGACTGTAAGTCAACACTTGACCTAGTTGAATAGATTGTTGACCAGAGTTGACCTAGAGTTGATCTGACTTAGAAGAGCCTAGAATAATATAGATTGCTTGTAGAGATTCATTTATTACAACTTGAACACCTTGTAACCTGTGTTGCTTTAAATAGGACTCTGTGGCTTCAGTTGGACCCCTATACCTATCAGTTGTTCAGGTTATCAGGCGAGTACATTCTCTAATCATTTTATCCTGCATTAGGAGTATATTTCCTGCTTTAGATTACTTTACATGATGCTAACATGTTGGAAACACGGATTAGTACTATATGGATCTTGTCGTGCGATGTTATCCCCTTAGCGGATACATCGGGTATTCGTGTTCGTGTACTTTATCGTGAGCATCGTGTACTCCTTGTATTTGTGACATTCGTATACAAATTATATAAAATCGTGTATATTCATGTATTCTCATGATCTTTGTGTACGACTATACTTCGTATGCAATAACATAACTTGGCTAGATCCTTGTGTATTGATTGGGGTGGGGGAGTAGAAGTGGTTATGTAATCAATCCAGTAGATTACTCGTGTACAACCTCTGTAGATTACTCGTGTACAACATCGTGCCGTTTACATAACCATCTTGTGCTCTGAATCACTAGTCACTGATAGTTCTCTATATACTGTAGCTATTTACTTACAGTCTCTCTCTTTTTACATCATGTTCTTCAGTTTCCTGTATCTTACTCTCTAGCATGTTTATATTTCCTAGCCTGTTATGATTTGTTGAGATGTACTATACTCGCTCCTGTCCTGACTGGACCTGTTGATAAATTTTACAGATAGCTTGGAGATTGCCTGCTAGCCTAGAGGAGACACAGTAGAGGTTGTATAGATAGTTATTTCAGTTGTCTTGAGTTGTATTATTATATGGATTACTGTATTTGAGCTTTGAGATGTTTTCTGGTTTTGTGTATCTTAGACACTTAGACTTCTGGATTGTATCTCTGCGATTTTCGTTCTGGTTATCTATCTTTTATCATGCTCTACCTTAGTTGTGATTGAGACTGTATCTGCTATATCACCTCCATTCGGAGAGTATATACTGTACAGGTACCTTTATATTATTAGATGTTCGACCTAGGACAGCGTTCTACTGCCGACACTGCGGCGTAGGCTGGACGTACCCACGTCTCGTGCCCTTATTCTAGGGTGCGGGTCGTGACACGTTATTAGTAGTCTATTACAGCAAACTAGTCTCTCATCCAGTCGATACCGAGGATTACATCAAATCCGGGCAATGACATCACTAGAAGTCGAGCCCTAAGCTTCCTTCCAGCTATAGTGATAGGGTAATCCACCATCTCACTAACTGGCACTACCCCTCCTCTTGTCATAATCCGATAGTTCCTCCTAGTAGGCTTAGGTGTGAAGCCGTGTCTATACAGAAACTCATATGATATAAAGCTATATGTGGCTCCAGAATCAAACAATGCAATAGCAGGAAATAATATATGATGATAGAACCTGTGATAACATCTGGAGCTGCCTCCTCCTCCTCAACTGCGGCCATGACGTAAGTACGTCCCCGCTGTGGTCCTCCCTCTGATACTGCTGGTGTTGTGCAAATCTCTGTTGCTGAGGTGGTAGAGCTGTTCCTCCTCTCTGGGGTGTAGCAGGCAGTGCTCTGGGTGGTACAGGTGGTGGTCCTCCTGCTAATCTGGCTGTGGCCTGCTGGCAGTCTCTCATCTGATGAGCGTCTGACCCACAGAATAGACAAAGTCCGAGCCTCTTGCGACAGACCTCCACGTGGTGTCCTGGCCGATGACAGTATGTGCAAGTGATCTCCTGCTGTCTCTGATGCTGAACTGCTGGAACTCTGGCAGGATGATGCTGAACTGCAGTCGGCTGTGGTGGCCTCGTCTGAGTCTGAATCTGTGCCCTCTTCGCGATGCCTGGTAACTGCTACTGTCGATGTCCCTATCCCTCTTGGGCCTCGGGTACATCTCTTTCTCCACAGCCTAAGCAATCTTGAGGATGCTCGAATAAGTCGTCGCCTGGCTGATCGCCACTGTGTGCCGCAGCTCTCTGGCGAGGCCCTTCTTGAACCTCCAAGCCCTCTCCTCTGGCGTGCCGACTACGTTCTCTGCGAACCTGAGTTAAGCGAACTCCCACGAATACTCTGCCACCGTCATGGTCCCCTGCTGCAAGGCCTCGAACTGCATCTGAAGCTCGTATCTCTCAATATCGGGGAAAAACTTCTCCTTAAACAGAGTTTTGAAATCTGTCCAAAGAACCTGGGGAGGTGCTAACTGGGGCTCCTCACGGTACCAGGCTCTGGCAAGGTCGAAAAGTCGCATGCTCGCAACTTCAACCTTCAAGTCATCCGGGATCCTCGCCATCTTCAGCGTCCGCTCCATATTTTTCAGCCACTCGTCCGCATAAACAATCCCCTCATGGCCCCAGAAATCCATTGGACAGAGATTCTGGTAGTCTCTGGCAGTCCCCGGTCTCAGTGCTGCTGGTGCTGGAGGTGCTACCGGTGCTGGTGCTACCGGCTCTCGAGTTCTGAGTGCATCCACAATAATCGCTCTGAACTGTGCAGCCTGGTGGTTTTGGGCCTCCATGAACTGCTGGAACATGGCAATCACCTGAGCACCGTCGAACATTATCGTCGGGGACAATGGAGGAAAGATAGGAGGCGGTGGCAGAAGCTGCTCTACTGGAGCGTCTGATGCAGACTGTCTCGAACTGCCTGCAACTCAAGGCTGATCTGCGACCTTCCTCGTAGTGACCATCCTATAAAGAAAACTTCGTTGATTGAGAAACCCTAAAACCTAAAAATAAATAATTGTTTATAATATCAATGCACCTGATAAACCTAATATACCCTTATTTCCTGATTTTTTCTATGTTGTGATCAAGTTTTCCTAGTGTAATCAAATCCCCCAATAGTATGCTAAGACCTAGGTACCATTAGGATAAACCTGCATTGGCCACCACTAAAAACATGTCATGACCCGCTCCCGAATAAACGGACACGAGTCGGACACACCCAGCCTTCGTCGTTAGACACGATGAAGTAAGTTGTACCAATATCGAAGAAAAACTATAAATCCAGATAAGAATGAAAGTACATCACAGCATATAATATCGAATCCCATAATCAAAGTAAAGTCTAGAGTTATTACATTTCCAGCAAATGTAGTAAACTGATGTCTCTAATACAAAGTCCAAATAAAACTAAAAAAGAAAGGGGCTAGGCTTCCTCAGCCTCTAAGTTCAGATCAACATCAGCTGGCTCATAGGTGCCTCCAGGCTCCTGTCCGTAATAAATCTCACAGATAGCCTCCAACTCACCTGTAACATATCCAAGTTAGAAGCAGAGCTAAGTATATCCAAGGAAATGAACATGAACATCATGGTATGAAAATGAATACATGAAAAATATAAGGTACAAAAAAAAGAACATGACAAGAAACCTGAACATGAATACTGAAAAGTAAATACAGGGAACATGAAATGAATCCTGAACATGAAATACACAATGAACCTGAAGTGTACAATATATCGAAATACATCCAGAATGTGTGATCGGCTTGGGTAGATTCAGGGAACATGAAATGGTACGGCTTCGGTCCCGCATGCACGATACGGGGCCTAAGCTATTCACATGAATAGTAACTCGGGTATGATCACACATCTGTAGTATTTTCTCTTCCAGACGCAAGTAAACTCAAGGAACCAGATACCAGACAATCTCGTAAAATATCGTGTCAACCAGAAGATACAAGAATGAATATACAAGACATGAAGAAATGAACCAGTCCGAGGAGTATAATTGCCTTGCTCAGGGTGATCAAGTGGGGGTAGTGATGCTGGATATCCTCCTGTTTAGATGATTACAAGTTGATTAAAAACTTAACTAATTCTAATTTGGTTATCAAGCAATTCTATTCATGGCTAACTACTAGTTTAATTCTCTACTTAAAATCTCTCTTACAATTCAGTTCTCTATCTACACAATAATCTAAACACAAGTTGTCATGGGGTGTTACTTCCAAGCTATGGAGACAATTTCAAGTAACAGTTTGCCCATGTAACCATTTAAACTTGTTAACTTGTTTAATTGAACAATCTTGTTTAATGAAGGATATAACTAATCTTCAAACAAGTTTTAATATGGAACAGGACATTAGAAGGATATAGGACTTAGTGTTCAGTCAAAAGGACTTAGTGTTCAGTCAAAAGACTCCTCATATCAAAATCTGAAGTTACATAAATTGATCCAAAAGTGACAGGTCCTACCCTTTCTTAAATATCAAAGTCACAGCCAACCCAACCCTTCAGGTAAGGTTCAAATATGTAAATTCCTTTAGTTGTAGTACTACAGACAATACCTCAAGTAACAGTATAAATAGAACTGCCATTAAACAGTCTCAAACCAAAATGCTCTATACATAACAGTCCATTCAAAATCAGGAAACAGGTGACCAACACTTGGTTTAGGTGAGAACCCAGTTTAGAGAAGGGCATTAAATCTAAGCTATTCAAACATGGTCAATCATGAATCTGAACATGAGAGTGGTGCAAGGTTTGACACCAAAATATGAATCATACAGGAATGATTCACATGTACCAGATTCCTGCCGCTTACTCCAAGTGACCATGTCACAGTTTAAACACCAATTCCTGGTGGGGTTCAGTCCTTAAATAGGACTGATATCAATATCTGAAATGACAGTCTCCCATATAACACTAAACTTAACTTATCCTGAATTCAGAAATGAACTCGCTTCACTTACACTATTGGAAGCCATCAGTCCCTTCTAAACAACTAATTTACCACCAACCTTTCTAATGTCCACAGGTTCCTGGATTGATTCCTCACAACTACCAACCTTTCCAACCAATTCCTGAGTTTACAACAACACCCTAACATGACTGATAACTTAGAGTGTGCTGCCAAATAGAAAAACAAAGGTTTTCAAACTAATAACAGTAGTGGCTCGGATAACCTCACTATCTCACTAATCCTAACATAATGTTATAAAATCAGTCCCCTAATCTAAGTTCAACTCATTACTTGCTCGGATCTGTACAATGGTTCAGTTCAGCAGCAGAACAGAACAATCACTGTATATTCAACATCAAGGAATCGACCTATCCATACATTAAGTAAAATCACATAGCAGTTAGACATTTGAATACTGTCAAATAGGTAGGGACCTGAGAATCAAGATATGATCTCAGATTACTTATCTAACAGTATGCAAGTATCTTATGAAAATGGATACAGTATATTCAAGTAACCATCAAGTTATTCTCCAGATTTACTAAAACTCCCCTCTCTCACTCTGTGATACCTGGTGATCCTAACCAAAAGAACAAAGTATCCTAACCCAACGACTGCACTAACAGTTGAGTGCAAACACAACATAACTGAAACCAAACTCAACATGAGACACCACCCCACATGTCGATATCTGACCCGAAAGATAACAGTCCCTGCTACTGATATAGTACTAAATTACTCTGATACATATATCAACTGAAATAGACTATAATTAACCAAACATAAACTAGATTAGGGAATTATCTTGATAGAACTTCTTCCTAAGATGTCGAGCTCAAGAGTTTGTGGGACAATATCCTATCATCTCAATCACTGGAACCATGTTCTCAATTGGTTATGATATCCTTCAATCAACCAATATCGAAATATTTGTGAAACAACGAGGATTAGCCGATACTCACGTGTCCAATTTTAAGATCTTTAAGACACGGATGCTCACCCCTATGATCCTGACATTCCTGTTTAGCACTCCACATCAGTGAATCAAAGTTCGAACCATCAATCATGCGAATCACAAATGGAATTACAACTCAGATTTGGAGAATTAGAACTCAACTCACCAGCATTCAACTATTCGATTAGAATAAAAACTCGATCAGAATTCGATCGAAGAATTCTAAACTCGATATACGCTCCAACACTCGAAATGCTCCGATATTCAAAAGTAATACAGAAATTTAGGAAAGAAATCACAAACCAAAATTTAATCCCATGGAAGATAATAACTCCTCACCTCTAAACGATTGAGGATTTCAAACAAGAACAGATCTGAGCAACCCCAAAGTAAAATCAACTGTTCACGAATCTCAGTACAAATACTCAAATTTGATCAAAGGAAGAATCAATTGAAAAATAAAACATGCTCGGGATTTCGAATACTCACATGAATTATCCTATTCGAATGGATGAAATTGAATGGGGATGACAGAGGAAACCGTCCTTCTTGCCGTCGTTGCTCTGGAAGGAGAAGACAACGAAGAATCCTTTGAACGTCGTCCGAGTCGACAAGGAGCTGATGTCAGTCGATCGAACTCTGGATCTCCTTGTTGTCGTCCCAATCTAGGAATTATCTGTGGATCGAAGAAGAGCTTGACCGAAGAAGAATTTCGACGCCATTATTAGAACCTCCGAAGAACTCGATGTGGAATGAAAAGGAAGAAGAAGATGCTCTCCAGAGTCGGTTAGATCTGAGTAGCAATAAAGAAGAAAATTGACGAGGCTTTATAGGTGGTTGGAGTTTGTTACGACAGCTGGATCTGTGGAATTCGCGGAAGAATAGGAATTTCGAATTGCTTAAAATTGTTGGTAAGCAAAGAACTGTGTTCTTCTCACAGCTGAGAAGAATAATGAAGGAGAAAGTTGGTTATTGGCTGGGTGATGAAGCCCAATAACCAAAAGTAATAAAACAATTAGTTATTGGGCTGGGTGATGAAGCCCAATAACCAAAAATAATAAAATAGGAACCCATATTGATAATAAGATTTAAAAAATTACCAAACCAAAGAATAATATCTAATAGGAAATATTATACTAAAATATTAGAGAAGTGGGGTTACAGAAAATAAACTTTTTTACTAGAAAAATTTATTTAAAAATACGACCAAAATGAATAACTAAAAATTTAAAAACTCGGAAAGTGGTCTTATAGAAACCAAGTCCAGTGAACAGAGGTAATGGCAATTTCATATGCACATTTGACCAATAGGTTAACTGTGTTGGATCCTATCTCTTAAAACATCTGAACATTAGTTGGGAGTGCCTGAGCATGAAGACAGCATGTTTGAGTATGAATACTATGTTAGCTCAGCAGGTCCACAGGACAGAATGAGTATGGACAGCTGATACTTGAGTGTGCATCAGAGCTATTAATAAACAGTAGCATAAGCATAAGGATAAACACATGACAATCAAATATTAGAGTATCCTAATTGCCTCTTGTATCAGACTTTCCTTAGTACTCTAATTCAAACTCTGAGTACAATATGTTGGTGTTTTCTTACATGGAGAGAGCTTGCTCTCAACATGCCTTGTAAATTTTAGTCCCACATCGAAAATGCACCATGAGTTATCTTAACATATATACTTGGGTGTTTGTTGAGAGATGCACATGGGGTGGTGACCCTAAGGAGGGAACCATGTGGGTGATTTTACAAGGAGGTAAGAATAAGGCTCCAAGGATTAAGCATTAATGTTTTTGTCATTCTCTTGGATTAATTCCATTTGGAGCTAAGCCCCAAAGGGCTTAGCGACTCGGACTCGGACTCGGGCTCATGTGATCATGAGCGTAATGTGGCGTTTTGTTGGCTCACTTTGCACTTGTGGTCTTTATGCGGCTCATATGCGGCCATGCGGTCTTATGCGGCATGCGGCTCATATGCGGCCTCATGTGGCCATGCGGCTCATGCGGCCATGCGACTCATACGGCACATGCGGCTCATGCGGTACATGCGGTCCATGCGGCTCATACGGCCCATGCGGTCCATACGGCTCATGCGGTCCATGCGACTCATGCGGTCCATGCGGCCATTAGGCTCATACGGCCAGGCTGCTGCTGCTGCATGGAAGGATCCGCTGACTGTGCAGATTACAAATCAGTTATGGAAAGGCTGAATCAATACGATTAAATCAGATCCTATCTTTGTGAGATTTGAATTAATTCAGATCCTATCTTTGTGGGATTTGAATTAATTTTGGGGATTTGAATTAAATCTCGTTGCTATCTTTTGGGATTTGATTCAATCTTTCCATAACTGAAGAGGCGGCTAGGGTTTCCACCCTCTCTCTATAAATACTCTCTTCTGGCCTCCTTTGTTACTACTACGAAAATTACCAGTCAGAAAAGGAGAGAGAGAGAGAGTTGCTGCCGCCATTGCAAGTCCATCCGAGGTGTCTGAACAGAGGTGACTTCGAGCGTTCCACAAGTTTTTCAACTTGCTGGTTCCTGGAAGCAGATCGTGTGGAGCGAATCTTGCTTTGAGCAACGGTGTTTTGACACCCCAGTATTATTTTTCTTCTTATCTCTCTAGTTTTATTGTAACTCATTCTGTTCCAATTGCAACACGTTTGCAAGGAAGAACGAGAGATCTTCTCTTCTCTTTTTTCCTCCTTCAGATTGTAATTTGGCTATTTGATTTATTGTACCATCGTAGATCTTGAGTTTGATCACTGCGAAGTTTTGTGTGACATCTCAGATCTCGATTGCATCTGTTTTTCATCTTTGATCAAGCCCCGGGACTAACAATCTCAAAGCAAGATCCATGTAGATGGAAAACATTAATGCTTCGCTCCTCCAATCGGACTTCTGCAAGTTGGAAAAGTTCGATGGAGAGCACTATCAAGTCTGGAAGAGAAAGGTTTACCTAACTCTTCAACTGAAAGACGTTGATCATGTTCTGTTAGAGGAAGAACACTCTATTCCAGACACTGGATCTACTGCCGCAATCAACGCGGCTACCAAACTCCAGGCCAAGTGGAGAAGGAAAAATAGCATCTGCAGGCTTCTCATCCTGAATGCTATGGAGGACTCCCTGGCAGAATCCTACTCAAGGAAGGAACTTGCCAGAGACATATGGGAGTCTATGGAAAATCTGTATGAAGAAGACAATAACAGGAGCAAAATGTTTGTGGTTGAAAAATATCACAAATTGCTCTTTGAGGACGAAAAGTCCATGCTGCCATAGGTGAAGGAATTTCTGAAGCTGCGTCAGAAACTGGAAGACGAAAAGATGTCCCTTCCCGACAAGTTTGTCGTCGGAGGAATCGTCTCAAAACTTCATGCTGGATGGAGTACCTTCTATGCAAGGATGCACAGAAAGAAGCTAGACATTAGCTTGGGAGATCTACTGCAAGAGATCCATGTTGAGGACGAGATGCGTTCCCAATAGAAGGTGGACACTCTGTCCAAACAGTTGGCTAAAGCCAATCTTGTGCAGACGAGAGATCCCAAGGGAAAGCAGGCGGCTTCTCATCCCAAGAAGAAGGACTTCACTAATCTAAAAGTGAAGGGTCCTTCTTTCAAGCAACAGAAGACTAAGTCCCACGTGACTTGTTACAATTGTGGCAAGAAAGGCCACTACAAGAGTGAATGCAGATCTAAGCCTAAACAATCAGAGAAAGGTGAGCCTAATAAGGTTTCATTGGTTTCTAACTTTGTTGCTATGATCGCACAGGTCATAAATGTGGAGGTTAACTCTGACTGGTGGACAGATACTGGTACGACTTGTCATGTCTGTTCTGGCAAGGAATAGTTCGTCACGTACCAGCCTATATCTGAGAAGGTTGTCATGGCGAACCAGGCCCAAACTGAAGTTCTGGGGATCGGGACCGTGGAACTGAAACTCACTTCTGGGAACACTCTGACACTTCAAGGTGTGAAGCATGTTCCGGCGATTGCCAAGAACCTGATCTTTGGGAGCCTGCTCTGCAACGCATGCTTGAGGATGGACATCAATGCTGGTCAGATGGTGATGTCCAAGAAAGGAACATACTTCGGGAAGGCTTATCAAACCGAAGGAATATTTAAAATTCAGCTTGTCAACCAGTTTGAAGACATTAATGCAGTTGCTTTTTCTGATTATTCTCTTGAGTTGTGGCATAATAGACTAGGACATGTTCATTGTAAAAAATTAACAAAATGTCTAGTCTAGGACTTATCTTCAAATGTGGGGGTAAGGTGGAGAAGTGTGAAGTGTGTGCTCAGACGAAGATCACAAGGAAACCCTTTCATCGGGTCAATCGAAGCACAGATCTTCTGGAGTTGGTGCACTCCGATATCTGTGACTTCAAATATTTCTCCACGAAGGCCGGGATGAAGTATTTCATAACCTTCATCGACGACTTCTCAAAATACGCGTTCGTCTACTTGCTCAAGTCTAAAGACGAAGCTTTCGAGAAGTTCAGAGAGTTCAGGGCCGAAGCTGAATGGCAGACTGGACAACAACTCAAGAGGTTAAGGAGTGATCGAGGTGGGGAGTACAGGTCTCATGAATTCGCATCGTTCTGCAAAGCACATGGAATTATATATGAGACTACTGCTCTATATTCTCCTCAATCCAACGGAGTAGCGGAGAGGAAGAACAGAACGTTGACAGAAATGATGAACTCAATGCTGCTAACCGCAGGTCTTCCTAAATGCTACTAGAGAGAAGCTGCATTGACGGCCACTTTTATTCTAAATAGAGTGCCATATGCAACTTCGGACGCAACTCCTCATGAACTCTGGTTCAAAGTTAGACCAAACTTGAATGTCATTCGAGTGTGGAGGTGTCTGGCGTATGTGAAGCTCCCAGATCTGAAGATTCAGAAGCTAGGGACAAGGACTACGAATGCGATCTTCTTGGGGTATGCCGAGAAAAGTGATGCTAGGAGATTTCTTGATATTGAGTCAAATCATATCATCGAATCTCGTGATGCTGAATACTTTGAAGACAAGTTTGCAAAAGACAAAAATATTGTTCTTTCGGACATTCTGGAAAATGATGTAGGTGCAAATGAGACTGAAATCTCATATGGGCCAGTAGTCCAAGAAGAGCTGTTGTTGAGGAAACAACTCTTGTACCAGAACTCGCAGAGCCGTCAGCTAAGCGAGCGAAGAGACCGAAAGACTTCGGAGATGACTTTGTCACCTATCATGTGGAAGCAGATCCGCTTACCTATGATGAGGCGATGAAGACCAGAGATGCTATCTTCTGGAAGGAGGCAGTGAATGACGAGTTTGACTCTATCACCTCCAATAACACATGGGTGTTGGTAGATCTACCTGAAGGAGAGAAGCCTATCGGATGTAAATGGATCTTCAAGAAGAAGATGAAGGCAGATGGAACTATTGACAAGTTCAAGGCCAGGCTGGTAGCCAAGGGATTTTCTCAGAAACAGGGGATAGACTACTTTGACACGTACGCTCCAGTAGCTCGGATGACCACCATCAGGATGTTAATCGCTCTAGCAGCTATACATAAGTTGGTGATACATCAGATGGATGTAAAGACCTCATTCCTGAATAGGGAGCTGACCGAAGATTTACATGCAACAGCCAGATTGATTTGTCGTCAAAGGTCTTGAAGACAAAGTCTACAAGTTGGTAAAATCATTGTATGGTTTGAAGCAAAATCCCAAGATGTGGCATGAGAAGTTTGACAAAGTTATTAGGTCAAACGGCTACAGAGTCAGCGAGACGGACAAATGTGTTTACACAAAGTTCGCTGATGGAAGAGGAGTCATCGTTGTCTGTACATGGACGACATGTTAATCCTAGGTACGGATATAGGCTGTGTCACAGAGACAAAGAAGTTCCTCTCAACCAAGTTCAGTATGAAGGACTTAGGGGATGCAGATGTCATCTTGGACATAAAGATCATCCGGACAGACACTGGAGTAGCGTTGTCACAATCTCACTACATTGAGAAGATGCTAACACGCTATGGGTATAAGGATCTTCCAGGGATCGATACGCCATACAGGTGTGATCAGAAGCTGAAGCCAAATTCAAGGGAAAGCATCAGGCAGCTGGTATTCTAGCGTTATCGGAAGTTTGATGTACGCAACCACTGCCACAAGGCCTGACATAGTTTTCGCCGTGGGAATGCTGAGTCGGTTCACAAGCAACCCAGGGGTTGAGCAGTGAAAAGCTGTGAAGCGGGTGATGATAATCTCAAGAAAACTCAGACATATGCACTATACTACAACGGGTATCCGACAGTAGTGGAAGGCTTCAGTGATGCTAGCTGGTGTTCAGAGGTGGAAAGCGAGAAATCTACAGGTGGATATGTCTTTTCCTTGGGTGGAGCTGCTATATCGTGGAAGTCGAAGAAGCAGACTATACTCTCTCGTTCCTCCATGGAATCTGAATTCTATGCACTTGAAACTGCAGCAGATAAAGCAGAATGGCTTCGGGAGCTCATGTATGATCTTCTAGTGGTTGGGGCTCAGATACCGACGATACCGATATACTGTGACAACCAGGCGACTGCGACGGTGGCATCAAATGACCTCTTCAACGGAAGAAGAGGACTGTGCGGTTGAAGCACAGGGCAGTACACGATCTTATCAAAAGAGGTATAATTGCAGTGGTTGATGTTCGGAGTCAGGAGAACCTGGCAGATTCGTTCATAAAGGTCCTCAAGCGCCAGTTGGTCGATGATACAGCTTGTAAAATGGGCTTGAAGGCATTCTGATAGTGTGTCTTTGTAATCCTACTATAAAGTTTTATGCTATTAGTTCAAAGAGAAATCTACTAGGCATCTAACTTTTGGTTCAAAGGAGGATCACTGACTGGGAAACTATCAGGTAACAGTGGGTACTTGTTCTTTGGAACATGGAAGGGATACGGACCCATAACCACTGTTGTCTACTATGTATTTTTCTGTGGAAAAAAAGATCCTGTGGAAGGTTGGCTTAAACGCCTTAATGAGTTCTCAGGCAGAGTGAATGCCTGGTGTGCTTTACAGGAAGCACGGTAGAGCAGCACTACAAGGAGTGAAACTCCATGCTACAGTAGGGTGACTCCACCATGAGGTTCCCAGGTAGGGATAATGCCTCGGCTTTGCAAGCCAAGTCACAGTGGCGTAGCACCGCAAATAGGCAGGTAGCCTAATGCTGTATGACGTAATTAAAGAGTTGTAGACAGCACTACAAAGGGGAGGATGGCCCCATGTTACAGTGGCACGACACCACGATGAGGTACCCAGGTAGGGGTAAAGCCTCGGTATTACAAGCCATGTCATTGCGGCGTAACACCGCAAGGAAGCCTTAGGCTTCATGCTGGGTAGTTTGGCACTACAAAGAGGCTTGTGACCTCATGCTACAGTAGTATGACACTACGATGAGGTTCCCAGGTAGGGGTAATGCCTCGGCTTCAGGCCATGTCATAGCGGCGTAGCACCGCAAGGAAGCGCAAGGCTTCATGCCATATCTCTTTAATAAAGAACTCACCTATAGTATATGGAAAGAGATATCAGGTCGTCTCTTGAGGGTAAACTTGTAGACGCCCAAATTATACACTGAAACCAGGCTGGCACAGGGCCTCTAATGTGCAGCCAGAAGCACACATAACTACACTTTATGAGTGGGAAGAATTATAATTGTGGTGCAGAATTCAAGGCGTAGTACATTCTTGTATCACATTGTTATTTAACCCATGCGGGAAGATTCAAGTCGTCAATGACATCTATCCTAATACAAAATGGACAGTTACTGTGGGGAACGCTCCACCCTGGACACATATATATGTTGTGATATGTGGGGGATTGTTGGTGCTTTCTTTACATTGAGAGAGCTTGCTCTCAACATGCCTTGTAAATTTTAGTCCTACATCGGAAATGCACCATGAGTTATCTCAACATATATACTTGGGTGTTGTTGAGAGATGCACATGGGGTGGTGACCCTAAGGAGGGAACCATGTGGGTGATTTTACAAGGAGGTAAGGATAAGGCTCCAAGGATTAAGCGTTAATGCTTTTGTCATTCTCTTGGATTAATTCCATTTGGAGCTAAGCCCCAAAGGGGCTTAGCGACTCGGACTCGGACTCGGGCTCATGGGCTCATGAGGCGTAATGTGGTGTTTGTTGGCGCACTTTGCACTTAGCACGACAGCAGTCATGCAGTCTTTATGCGGCTCATATGCGGCCATGCGGTCTTATGCGGCATGCGGCTCATATGCGGCCTCATGCGGCTTATGCGGCCATGCGGCTCATGCGGCACATGCGGCTCATACGGCACATGCGGTCCATGCAGCTCATGCGATCCATGCGACCATTAGGCTCATGCGGCCAGGCTGCTGCTGCTGCCGTATGGAGGGATCCGCTGACTGTACAGATTACAAATCAGTTATGGAAAGGCTGAATCAATGCGATTAAATCAGATCCTATCTTTGTGAGATTTGAATTAATTCAGATCCTATCTTTGGGATTTGAATTAATTTTGTGGGATTTAAATTAAATCCCGTTGCTATCTTTTGGGATTTGATTCAATCTTTCCATAACTGAAGAGGCGGCTAGGGTTTCCACCCTCTCTCTACAAATACTCTCTTCTGGCCTCCTTTGTTACTACTACGAAAATTATAAGTCAGAAAAGGAGAAAGAGAGAGAGTTGTTGCCGCCATTGCAAGTCCATCTGAGGAGTCTGAACAGAGGTGACTTCGAGCGTTCCACAAGTTCTTCAACTTGCTGGTTCCTGGAAGCAGATCGTGTGGGGCGAATCTTTCTTTGAGCAACGGTGTTTTGACACCCCAGCATTGTTCTTCTTCTTATCTCTCTCTAGTTTTATTGTAACTCATTCTGTCCCAATTGCAACACGTTTGCAAGGAAGAACGAGAGATCTTCTCTTTTCTTTTTCCCTCCTTCCGATTATAATTTGGCCATTTGATTTATTGTACCATCGTAGATCTTGAGTTTGATCACTGTAAAGTTTTTGTGACATCTCAGATCTCGATTGCATCTGTTTTTCATCTTTGATCAAGCCCCGGGACTAACACAATATGGGATGTGGATATCGGACATGGCCAATGGCCAAGTATCAGTAGTTGAGTTGAGTGCCAAATAGGCCTGGGGTATACAGCAGTTGGCACCAAGGAGCATCACAAGCCTAGACACAGGTACAGAGCATGGTTGGTATCACAAGTTGGTTCCTGTTAAATATAGGTATCCAATAGGTCGTACAATGCAAGGGATGATAGATCCAAACACCCAAACACAAGTACAGGTAGGGTCTTGGTTGATAGGCACAAGTAGAGCATTAACTTTGACTTGTGTATGTTAGTACCCTAAGTTTATGGACTATGGGTGTGTGTGTATCAGAGAATTTATAAGAGTACCAGCTATATGGTAGGTACAGGGAAGTGGGAAAAGGTAAACAATATATTTTAGTTTTGAAGGAAAGCACATTAACTAATGTGTACAAACATGACCAAGGGGTTTTACCTGGGCAATAGAGTATCAAAAATAGAGGTATGGAAGGAGGTACCAATAATATCCACCCACATGTTCCTAGTACAGGCACAAGGGTGAAGAGTCCATTAGAAATAAGGATAATTAGCAATAATTAAAAGTAGATTTATTTTGGTTAATTATGTATTGGTTATATTAATTTACAAATAGGTTTTGGAGACCGTAACTCAGCACTTAACCCATAGTCGGCAGCTCAGGACTACAGGCAAGTATACCTTGCCTTTCTTTATAGCTTTATTTAAATGCTTATTCCTCTCATTGTCCAGTTTTCCTAGTTGATTATTGACATGTGTTTTGCTCATATCATGTATATTAGTTGGTTATTCATTGCTATATAGTCCTTGCTCGTAGTTAGACTTGTAGTTCATATTGGACCTATTCTTCTATTTACTCGATTGAGTCGTATCGTGGAATGAGTGCGTCGTAACTGAACTGCTTTTCTTGTTTCGATTTTCTCAAGCTACGAGTCCACACTCGGGGCAAGGGTTGACTTTTTGCACCTCCGAGTCCATACTCGGGGTGAGAGTTAGTGATTTGTTTAAACCTGCGAGTCCACACTCAGGGTGAGGGTTTGGTATCCGTTGATCTCTTGTTTGCCTGTTTACTTACAGCAGTTCATTTATGCGTAGTTATTCACATATTCGTGCATCGTCATTGCTTGTCACGACCCGTACCCTAGAGTAAGGGCACAAGACGTAGGTACGTCCAGCCTACGCCGCAGTATCGGCGGTAGAACGCTGTCCTAGATCACAATATCTAGCAATAATATACTAAGCAGTTTATACTCCCCGAATGGGGGTGACATGATAAAAGTAAACTCAATCACAACTAAGGAAGAAGAAGCACGATATGATATAGAACTCAAGGAAATACAGATGATAAATAGCAGATTGATAGATAAATAAAACTGCTGAAATGGAAGGAATCCCAAGTACAAACAGAGAGTCTAAGATAAATACATAATCCCAGATCCCAAGTATCAATATGTACAATCATCCAAGAATACTGTAAATGAAAACATCCTAGTCTAAGGGTGTGTCATCCACAGCTAGTGGGGCCTGCTGATGGTCCAGGTCCAACATCTCATCTAAGGTGGCACCGTAATAGGTATCCACACCAGCCTCCTTCTCGTCCTCTGTAATATTTTCAAC
Source organism: Iris pallida (assembly GCA_029216955.1). Classification (NCBI taxonomy): domain Eukaryota; kingdom Viridiplantae; phylum Streptophyta; class Magnoliopsida; order Asparagales; family Iridaceae; genus Iris; species Iris pallida. Next base: position 760,809 of record JANAVB010031620.1, on the reverse strand, counting down.
AGGTCTAGTCAGTACAGGAGCGAGCACAATACATCTCAACAGTTCATAGCAGGTTAGAAAATATAAACATGCAGTAGAGTAAGATACAGGAAACTGAAAGAAGCATGGAATGTAAACAGAGAAAACTGTAATGGAAATATATATACAGTAAATAGAGAGCTAACTGTGGCTAGTGAGTCAGAGTACAATATAAACATGTGAATGGCATAGGAGATTCTGGGAACTATACTATAGAGTGATTCTGGAAACTACACTACTTGGATATTATTCACATGTTTACTTCTACTCTCCCGTACCCCCAATCAATACACAAGGATCCAGCCAGGTTATGTTATGATTCCATGCAAAGGCCCACAAGGGGTGATACATGGATAGCCCATAAATGGGTGATTCTGGGAATGCCCACAATAGGGTGATTCTGGGAATGTCCATAAATGGGGTGATTCTGGGAAGACTCTGTGATCATGAGAGTACATGTCACAAGTGATCGAAGAATCGTGAAGCATAGTGATACACCATGTAAGTGAAACGCACAGAACATGTAGTATACGATGCTCCCTGAGGGGATAACATCTCAAGAATGGATCCATATAGTACTAATCCGTGTTACCAACGTGACAGCATCAAGTAAAGTAATCTAAATCAAGAAAATAATTCTAACAGGATATGAAATGATCAGAGAATACTCGCCTGGTATCTGAGTGTCCAACTGAAAGGTACTGTCCGAGGAGTGGCATCTGGCTCCTATTTAGAACAGCACAAGTCACAACAAGTCCAGAATGGTAAAATGAAACACTACAATGCATTCTACATGAATCTAGGTCAATCTAAGCCAAAGTCAACTCTTGGTCAACTCTGGTCAACCCTAGAAGTCAAACTAGGTCAACTATGGTCAAACTAGGTCAAACAAGTCTAAATTGGTCTAACTAGTCTATATTAGTCTATACTAGGTCACACAAGCCTATACTAGCTAGTACACACCACTTCTAGGCCATACAAGCCAAACCATCCTATCAAGTCTAAATTAGTCTAATCAAGTCTAGCTTAGTACTCATACACAATCACAAGATCAAAACCAACATCACACATACACAATTCCTATATACATATTTCTATGTATACTATATATGTACACACACACACTTGGCATAGGCTAAGTCAACCTATCATGGCAAATCTATTAGACATTGCATTTAGCTATAAAACTTATATACATTATAAGAATTTAAGACTAACATATACATTACATTACATATATGCATAGAGAGAGGGAAGGCAATGTGTGTGTGTGTGTTACTTGCATGAGTGTAGTGAGGAAGTGTCAAGTGTGTGAGTGAAGGATAGGAAGAGAGTGAAAGGGTGTGAAAGTGAACAGTGAAGTGTGTGTGTGTTGACAGTTAGTGATATGCTGTGAGGACAGTGTGGTGTGAGTGATATGTTGCACAGGAAATAGTGTGTACATTTAGAAAAATCAGTGAGTAGTGAAGAAAAGAAAGGAAAAATTCCTATTCCATGTTTTCAGCCCCAAATATCACTCCAAAACAACAACTCAATAAAATATGAGACTTCACATCTAATTCAGTTCAGTTTGGACAGAGGAAGGGAAAGAAAAGGAAACCAATGTCATTTCTCAGTTCAGAAAAATAGGAAAGGAACCCAATTCATTAACCATTCAAACAATTCTCAGGAAAATACATTCAAGTCCCCATTTGAATCCAATTCAAAGCTAAAACACCCAAAATCGACCCACAAGTAGAATTCATATAGGAGGACTATATTAGGGACTTAAACAGTGATTAACAACAATCAAATAGGCCAAAAAGTCAATTCAAATTCGATTATTAAAACTGGGAAAAAAGGAAAAAAAATGAGATATGGGCGTGTATCAGAATTTTAGGGGTAAATGGAAATTGATGCATATAAACAAACTAATATGGGTAATTAGTGGTTGGTAAATATAAACACACTTGTGCACGTGTCTTAGGGTCCACTTCGTGTCCACCACATGCGACACAGATGTGTCCAATGGTCAAAATGCCAAGTCGGGTAAGTTCAGTGCACTGAACAGACACAGTGAAGAGCACATGTTCACACGTGTCGTGTACACGACACGACACAAACTAGGACACGTGCTCATGTCAGTGGGTGCGCCTAGGGTAGACCTAGGTCTGACACACCCTGAATCGTGTTCTCGTGTCGCCGTGTCAGACTGAACAAGCCGTATCAGTGGCTAATTTACACTGTGCACAGATCAGTGAAAAATCAGTATACGACTGATTTCTCTCCAACCCGACCACGAAACCCAATGAAACTTTGGGGGCATGATGTCAGTGCATGCCCCCTCGTGTCCATCAAGTTTTGTGTCCAACCAAGCCGTGTCGTGTCCTGTAGAAGCCCCGAGCAGCAGGGGACTCGCCTGGGCCGCGCGCGCGTGTCCAAGAACGTGTGCACGAGTGTCATAGCGACACGACACGAACACGATACAAGCTCAGAGCAATGGAAACGTGTAAGCGACACAAAATACATTTTTCCATTCAAAAAAGTTTCACGAAAATAGAACGAAATGTCCATTGAGGCATTTCGTCAAACACCTATAGCTATCACTGATACGTGTCCGATACGGACACAAAATTCTACAAATCCTATTCCTACATGGTCATGATACTTAGGGCTAGGCATCCATGCAATTAAAACCAAATTTTAATGGGTTGATTAGGATTTTACCTATGGTGTTCTCCAACACAAAAACCCTTTGAATGAGGATTCCCAAAAGCCACCAAACTCCTTCAAATTGGTAGAAAACTGAGAATAACAAATTCCAACAGCAAGAGAACATCAATTGAACCTATTGCAATTTGTTTGGATTAAAATGGAGTTAAATGGATTTTCTAGGGATTTTTGGAGTTGGAAAAATACCTCTTTCTAAACTTGCTCTTTCCTAATAAGGCTAGCCCTAAATGGAGGAGAATATTTATAAGGGTTACCAATGGGTGTAGTGACTGGACAATAAAGTTAGGATTAGGGTTAGGCACTAGTTAATGGGCTATGGGCCTCTATGGCTAGTTATTGAGTTAAGGTTTAATCACAAGTCATGGCTTATGACTTAAAATCTAACTTAAGTCAAATAACCATACTATGGGTCAACTCTAGTCTAACTAGGGCTGCATAACCTAATTAAGTCCAAACTCAACTAGGGTTAGCTCCTAGGTTAGTCTACCATGGTCATTGCTAGTCAAAGTCAACATAGTCAACCCTCATTCAAACAATTCCAAAATAAATTCTAAAAATTCCCATAAATTCAAATAAATTATAATAAATTTAAATAACCCCAAAATAACAAAATGCCCTCAAACTAGAAATGTGGTAGTGACATTGCTGAGTCTTTTTCTGTTTATATCCGATATTTTCTTCATGCATGATAAACTGTTAGATAGGCATATTTTATGTATCTTGCTAGTCCCATGAGGGCCTGATGACCTCTTCAGGTTTACCCGAGTTTGAGCCAGGTATAGAGGAGCATGTTTGAGCCAGCATCTGACCACGGTACCACTGCAGCTGAGAGTGTCATTGATGATTAGCAGTTTGGACTCAGTTATTTTACTTCATGTCTTTATTTTATTTTCGTCTATTGGTAGTGGATTTGTATCCACCGGACATGACTTGGATTCTTGATAACTTGAAAATATCAGTTTATATTCTCTATTACTTAATTTTATTGACATTAATTGGTCTTAGTTGTACCTTGTATTATGTGGATGAGATATAGATTGCCAAGTGACTCTAGATTTTGTGACTCGTGTATACTAGACAGCGTTCTACCATTGACACTACGGCGTAGGCTAGACTTGGACACAGACTAGCATCCAAAAAGCAAGTACGGGTTGTGACAGGTCGGACTTGTGATCGATGATTAAGTAAATTTGAGGATTGAGTAGATCCAATCTGCGTATCAAGAATGAATTAGTCTAGACTCAAAGCAAGAATTACATCCTGATGAGGATGACTATCCTGCGGGAGTGTTAGCATGGTAATTTTATGTCCACCATGGATGATCAGACTTGCATGAGATTGGGACATGATATATTGCTATGCTAGAAGATCTTGTGATCGAATACAGAAATTATATTAAATGACTTAGGGAATATGGAATGAGGATTATGGTTAGTGTTCGTGTCATGTTTGACTTGAATATGACGGATAGGTAGATTACATCAAACATGTTCGAGGAGGTAGACTATACAAATTCTAGTTTGGACGTGCCATAGTAAAATGCAGAGGATCTGGTTGAGAGAAACTTACCGTAAGATGGCTTTGGTGAATGACTCGGACCCCTGGGCTTGATCGTTGCAAATGCGAATAGGAGAAATCTATGCTCGAAGTTTAGAAATTGGAGTGATACGAGCTTGGGTAGAAAACCCCGTACTATCAACTTTGGTTTGACCTTGTAGCACCCAGCTTCCCAAATGAGGGTAATTTTGAAATTTTGTGTTTATAATTATTTTAATAATGATATTTAATTCATGATATAATTTTTGGTGATTTTAAATTATTTTAAAATTATTTAAATCAATGACTTGTGGTTTTGACGTTTGCTAGTGAAACCCTAGAGACTGTTTGACCTAGAGCCTAACCATGTGATTATGATATTTTAATGTCATTTTGGCCTAAGAATATTTTGCATTTGACCTCTTTGAATTATTTTGATATTATTTTATTATTTATGATTGTTTTGGGGTTATTTGAGTCGGGTTCGAATTTCAACTCAATCCGACTTGAAACGGGGACTCGGGGGTAGTTTGACTCTAGTGGACCCACACACTAGTTAGGCATGGCCCACATGATATTAATTTTAGTCCACATCATAGAATATTTAGTTAGAGGTTGACTAATTATTATGGATAAGGTTAGTGTGATTAGAGACTTTAGAATGACTAATTTAGCCCCAACCAATTAGCCCTTTCCTAATACTAATAGAATATGTTAGTGGAGGCATTTTAGACCTTACCATAATAGACAAATAGCCCCATATGGCTAGCCACTTTAGGAGAGGATAGGCTCAAGTTCATTTCATTATCTCATCCACACTCTCTCTCTTGTTCTTCCCCAAATTTTTAGAGAGCAATCCCTAGCAATTTCTTCACCAAATCCTTCCATTTTGCCACCAAATCTTCATCTTTCCTCTCCATTCTAGCCAGAAGGAAGCTACCCAAGTTTGGGAGGATTCGAAGCTCGTTCGTGTCCTTTTGGAATCTCTATGTGTCGGTGTCGCTCCGGGAAGGCTTTTCTTCGATTCGATCTACCGGGAGGTATAAATCCCTTCTCCTTTCATTTCCTCATGCATATAGGTCTATTTTGAACCCATAGGAATGACCCCCATGGTTGTATCTCCATTTGTGTCTATTTTATGTCCATTTGGAGGTCATAGGAGTGTCATTTGTGTTGTAGTTGTGTCCATGTGGGAAAACCCCAAATTTGGACACACTATGTGTTGTTGTTATGTATGAATGAATTATTACATGTTTAATCTCATATTTTTGTATTGGAGATGTGTTCTATAGTGTCTCATATATATATATTAGTGTAGAGAGTGAGTTCTTGATATATTATATATGTGTTCTTTTGTCTCAAACTACCCAAATCCGTCATGATTTTTATCCACGTTTTTAATTTCAGCCCTAACTTAGAAATATCATAACTTCTAGCTCAAAGTTCGGTTTAATCTCCTATTTTTTTTAAAAGAAGCGTATTGAAGTTAGCTTTCCAAAAACATGTATTAATAGGCCTAATTCTTTCTGTAACTTTCTGGAGAATTATTTGAGTGTCAGCTGTACGAAAGACAAACGCGTTCTCGGTGTTTTCGCGATTTCGGGAGTTTCCGAAAATGAAAACGCGATCCGTTTGAAGTTTCGGAAAGCTAACACATAGATCTATAACATACTTTAATCCTAAATTTTAATTCATGCTGAGATGGTACAGTATTGATTATTAGTAGGAGTTATTCAGCATATGCATCTTGTGCACCCTTGTGTGTAATATAATATTCTATTTGATTTTAACCCATGTTAATGTATATACATTATGTATTAAATAGAGAATGCAAGCATGAGTAAATGGTTAAATAAATGATGTATGAGGTGTAAGTATCCTATCTAATGTAAGCATGTATAAGTATGGCTTGTGATGAATATGTAGGTTCCATAGTATGTAATGTATGGTGCATATAGTGGTGCAAGAGAATAAATGAATGATGAATGAATGCAAGCATGAATGTTATATAATAATAGATGTAATGCATGATATGTTAGATGAATGAAATAATATATATCTATATATAATATATATATATAATATATATATATAGATATATATATATATATCCTCTTTACATTTATGTATTTTTTTTTTTTTTTTTTTACATTTATGTATATATATATGGTTGAATGCAAGCATGTAGGAATGCAATTAATGTAATATGTAAGCAATACATAAATGCATGAATGAAAGAATGATATACAACATGCATGAAAGTATATAATGAATGCTAGATATAATGCAAGGTATATATGTAATGATAGATATGAATGCATAATGTATAAATATTATAAATGCAATATCAGATTTCATAGTAGACATAGAACCAATGCATAGCTGATATTGATTGAATGTTAGTTCATTTTAGGTTGTTCGAACACTGAACTGTCCATGTAAGAATATATACCTTCCTTTTCCTATTACCAAGCCAATTTTAGTTTTCAATATAGTGGAGTGTCTATGAATGTAATGTTAACCTTCAACCCCTTAATTTGAAATATTAGTTAATTTCAGTATTAGACAATGCATGAGCTGTATGCATATGGAATGTTGGCTTAATGGCAGATTTCAGATAACATGGTTCATTTTATGTGGTTAGTTACACCAGTTTATGGGATAGCTCACTTTAGTTTATATGTAAATGTGGAACTAAACTGAGAATGAACTTCACCCTCTGCACAAGGACACCCCACTCTATATCAACCACCATGCCATGTAACCCTTCTCTAAATGATTGCTATAATATATTTAGATTTATGTAAAGTATAGATGCATGTTAGTTATAACTTAAATAGTCTCTACTCTAATGTATAGATGTATACTTGTAGCCATGCATGTTAAGTATAATACATATGTAATGTAGATGGGTTAGCTTTGTGCCATGTGTAGTGTAAACTCATAATTAGTGTTGATTTTCTTTTCATGTACACCTCCATGTTCACACACCACATAGCTTTACTTGTTAGTTCCTTTCTCTTATATATATATATATAGAATATATGTATGATAGTGATGTATCTTGATGTGTGACTTGTGTGGCTTGTATAGCCTTATGATTGGTGTGTGACTGCTAGCCTAGGCTTGGTTAGGCCTAGTGAACTTATTAGACTTGTTTGGGCTAGGACTTGACCTAGTTGACTAGTGTAGTTGACTAGAGCTGACCAAGTGTTGACTTTAATCTAGTTTGACCTAGACAGCATGCAGATGCATTATAGATTACTATTAGTATCCCCTGTATACATCTTGACTTGTGTTGCTCTAACTAGGAGTCAGGTACCTCATCTCGGACAGTACATTTACTTCAGACATTCAGATACGAGGTGAGTACATTCTCTGACCATTTTACTTGTCTGGATTTACATTCTTGCTCTAGATTACTGTACTTGATGCTGACACGATCATTATCACGGATTGGTACTATACGGATCTTCTTCTGAGATGTTATCTCCTTGTATTCACTAAATACATATTGTGATGTGCGTTTCACTTACATATTGTATTTATTGAATACCCTTATCATTGTACACTCATTATGCATATTGTACTCTCATTATCACATTGAGCCATTGTACAAGCCATTGTACAAGCTATTGTACAAGCCATTGTATAAGCCATTGTACAAGCCATTGTATAAGGTAACATAACTGAATTGGATCCTTGTGTATTGATTGGGGGGGAGAGTAAAATTGGTTATGTGATCAATCCTATTGTATAAGAATTGTATATGTCCATTACACCCACGTACAAAGGTCCCATTTTATTGTATAACCTAACCCATTTACATAACCATATTATGCTCTAAATCACATGTTGCTTACAGTTCTTACTTATCATATATAGATATTTTCCATTATCAAATCTCTGCTGTTTTCATATACATTCTTCTTTCAGCGTTTCATGTATCTTACTCTATTACATGCTTTATATTTCCTAACATGATATGAACTGCGTGAGATGTTTTGTGCTCGCTTCCGTCCTGACTGGACCTGTTGAAAATTTTACAGAGGATGATGAGGAACCTGCACCCTTACTTGGAGTTTGCCTAGTTGACACTCGCGACCTGGACCCCTGGGGAGGTTCAGGTAGCTGCTCAGGATGATACCTTGTATAGTGTAGATAGCTTAGACTGTCCTTTTCTTTTCATGTTTAGCTGTTGTCTTATTTTCAGAGTTGTATATTTATAGATGTTGAGACTTTGTTATTTCTTTCTGTGTACCTCAGTTGAGGATTTCTTATCTGTTTTCCAGCTACATTCTACCTTAGATTGTGATTGAGTTGTACCTCTGTGTTGGCCTTCTTATGGAGAGTATTCATATTATGTTAGTTATAGTTCATGACCTAGAACAGCGTTCTACCGCCGACACTGCGACGTAGGCTGGGCGTTGTTACGCTCTCGTACCCTCACAGTGGGTGCGAGTCGTGACACATTTTAGTGGTGGCCCATGCAGGTCGAGTTTATGTAGTGGTATTCAAACTAGAGTATCACTACAGCCTGCAGTAGGATTAGGATATTTTTGGAGGTACTCAATCACATTAGGAAAACTCTTAATCCGATTCCTTTTGTCTAAAATTGTTGCTTATTGACTTCCCTTGAATATAACTGTTCTCCTTGAATTTTTGCTTCATTCTCAGAAATTGCTTCTTGTTTTGATCTGTCTTCATGATGGTTATAATGACATGATCTCATCGCTTCGGTTCGGGGGATACTATCGAGAGGCTGGCCACCTCTCGTCCTGTTCATCAGGGCCTCGAGACCGCAGCTTCGTTGTGCCAACTCAGTTGGTTTCTGCTATATTGGAGGTGCACCTCCGTCTGTACAGAGACTTTTTTCCTTTTCCGGTTTCTCTCAGCAGCAGCGATTCATGCACATTAGCAGCAGAGATTTGTGCAATATCAGCATCAGGCTGGAGGAAAACCAGCAGGGTGAGCTATCGTCAGGACAGTCGAGGATGCACAGACCGCTGGAGATCTTGCTGCAAGTTCCTTCTTCTCAATTCCATTCCCGTTTGTCTTTTATAATTACCTTGAAATCCGATTCCATCTGTTCCTTGTTGATTGATTAATTTTGTCATGTTACTCTTTTGTTGTGTTTGTTTTTCTTCTGAGAAAATCATATGGGCTAGGTCGCCTAAATCATGGGATCTAGAATCCTCGATAGTCGTATTAGTTGGCATAGTGAGGACGTATAGTCAGATTTTGGATGTACTCTCGGGTATGGGAATTTAAGGTTTTTGCCGTCGCATGCGGCAGTGCAAAAATTTTAAATACCATGAACCTAGAGGTACGTACCTTAGTCAAGGACTCTGTGATTATCGTAGCCTTGCTCACTAGCATGATGAAGACTCTGGACAACATAATTTTGGACAGACGCATATGATTAACAGTTGTATCTTGAGAAGGTTTAAACATCATACCCTTTTGATTGCTATAAATGACTTAGGAGTACGGATATTTAGTTTTGTAGAGCTTATTCATAGGTAGTTCCTTCATATATAGGTATGATGACTTGTAGAGTGTCTGTACCCTAGAGGTGATAGTTAGCATTGGTGTTAGAATAGTAACTCATTGCAGATAATTCTCCTGTTATATATAATACCAACCAGTTACACATAGGATGTTAGTATGCCTTACATCCTTGATGATTATTACTACTTTTCCTTACCTTTTCCAGTGAGGCACCCATGACCAGAGCCTGCCTTTGAGTATAGTTATAGTTTTACCTAAGACCGAGAGGAGTTTATTTGCATAGATAGATTGCAGATGATATTGGCATATGGGATAATAGGTTAGTTGGTATCTATAGGCCATTGTTGTATAGGGTTATAAACATGTTGTTTATCCTATACTTGGTTCAGTTTTCCATTTTAGTTAAGTTCTCTTCGTGTTGAGTTCCTTTGTGTTATCACCTTTGTAGCAGTGTGCAGACCCTTCACTAGATATCATGTCCCCTATTCAGACCATTCATCCTTAGCCTAGTTCTAAGCATTGTTTCAGACCCTTATAAGTTTAGTCTGCCTTAACCCTTGGTTTCAGTTATGTATATATAGATGTATACTTAGGATATATGTGATGGGTTGTTGCTCTTGATCATATATAGATATATATATATATATATATATATATATCTATAGATATAATATTATATATATATTTATATATATATTTTATATATATATATATATATATATATATAATATATCTATATATATATATAATGTGTGGTATTTGGTATTCATGTGCTTAGCTTGTAGGTATTTAGTTATAGGTGACTTGATAGGATTGGGAAGTTAAGAGTTAGTCTATTATAGAGTTTCTCTTTGCTAAATTCTAGTTGCCAACCCTAGATAGCTAGCATAGGTAAAACCCTAAGAAGTTGACCAGTTGATGACCAAGTACTTGGATGTTGAGAAATTGACTAGTGATTGACCCTTGACTATGTTTGACATAGAAGGGGTTACGATCGTCTTAATTTCGAGGACGAAATTTTTAAGGTGGGTAGGATTGTAGCACCCAGTTTCCCAATGAGGGTAATTTGAAATTTTGTGTTTATAATTATTTTAATAATGATATTAATTCATGATATAATTTTTGTGATTTTAAATTATTTTAAAATTATTTAAATCATGACTTGTGGTTTGACGTTTGCTAGTGAAACCCTAGAGAGTGTTTGACATAGAGCCTAACCATGTGATTATGATATTTTAATATCTTTTTGGCCTAAGGATATTTTTGTCATTTGACCTCTTTGAATTATTTTGATATTATTTTATTATTTATGATATTGTTTTGGGGTTTATGAGTCGGTTCGAATTTCAACTCAATCCGACTTGAACGGGGACCCGAGGTAGTTTGACTCTAGTGGGACCCACCCATACTAGTTAGGCAGGCCCACATGATATTAATTTAGTCCCACATCATAGAAATATTTAGTTAGAGGTTAGGCTAATTATTATGGATAGGTAGTGTGATTAGAGACTTTAGATGACGAATTTAGCCCCACCAATTAGCCCTTTCCTAATACTAATAGAATATGTTAGTGGGGGCATTTTAACCTTACCATAATAGGACAAATAGCCCCATATGGTCAGCCTTTAGGAGAGGATGCTCAAGCTCATTTCATTATCTCATCCACACTCTCTCTCTTGTTCTTCCCCAAATTTCTAGAGAGCAATCCCTAGCAATTTCTCCACCAAATCCTTCCATTCGCCACCAAATCTTCTTCTTTCCTTCTCCATTCTAGCCAAGGAGGAAGCTACCCAAGTTTGGGAGGATTC
>JANAVB010031620.1:527647-749211 GCA_029216955.1 Iris pallida | reverse complement strand
TGATTGATTTAGTTTCAATAATAATTTATTCTGGTTATTTATCTATTAGTGTACTTTCCTGTGCCTTTGATATTTGGAGTGTCATGGATGTTCAACTCTGGAAACCTTCTTCACGAGTTTTGTAGTGGACAGGATTACCTTCATGATGTATAATGTCCCACTCAAACTTGTTCCCTTGTACTCTTTTTGCTTCGCACAACTTTGGTCGAATTAGACCATTTGATCTTAATTAATTTTCTCACTCTTTTTCTTGATCATTATTACACGTTACCGTGACTTTTAATTTGGGAGCTAAGACCATCATTTTCTTGAAACCAACTTTTCATGCATGATCTACTCGAGACGCTCTTCACCCATGACCTTTGTGTCCCATTTAGACACACCATTTGTGCTCTATTTGTTCACAAAACTTTTCTGACACGTGACCCGATTTTATTTCACCCCACGGTGTCACATTTATTTTCCAACTTGATTTGCGGGTACCCTGTCGACCAAACCTATCAGCCCCCAAATATGGACATGGTCCACATTGAGCCTACTACCCGCTTGACACTTGTGTCCCATTTATTGGAATTCCCACATGCTACTTATTGACCCATAATTATCAACACCTATTTTAATTCGATATTTTGCCATGTCCGGATTTGACCTAATCCGGCTTGACCGAACCAGTCCAAGCTTCATGTTTCCCTCTCTCATGACGCCCTCATTTTTCTTGGCCCAAAAATAATATTGAATATCCTGTCTACCTATTTTAATATTTAATGAAATTCTATTGATTTTAATTCCTAAATACCTATTTTCCTACATTTAAATCCTAGCCATTGGGTTATCTCATTTATGCTCACCATTTATTTACCTCGCATTCACACTCATAGCCACAGTCGGCCCTAAATCTAGGAGGAATAATTTCCTCGTCTCTCTATCTTTCTCTCTCTCATCAATTATTTTCTTCTCTTTCTTTCTAATATTTTTCCCACACCACACCAGCACCATTCTCTTCATCCCGAGCTCCACACACCATCACAACAGCCGAGCCCAGCCTCCTCCTGTCGAGCTCGACCGACCCACACCCTGGCTACTCCTCTCCTCCTCCATCTCCACCATCATCACTTCATTTAAACCCCACAACCAACCATTCACCTCCACCATCCAGTAAACCGTCGTGCCCCCCCGTCGCCGGGCCAGGACAGGCCGTGCGCCACCGTCGACCTCGTCATGGCTGCTGTCCCGCGCGTTGGTCGGCACCCGTGCCAGCTGCGTACCGTCGCACCACAGCAGCGTCACAGCAGCTACAAACAGCAGCAGTTGGCCGGGAACGGCCTGTGGCCACGCGCGGAGGCCACGCCGCTGGCCGCCACCGATGTGGCTGGCCCACCACCGTGGTGGGCGAACGCCGGCGCCCCTTGGGTCCGCCACTTCTTCTCCGGCGTAACGTATAAGCGATTCGTGCATTTCGCACGAATCCCGCCGTGACGCGCGCAGAATCAAGTCCGTTTTGGCGCCCCATCGCAGCAACTTCGTGCACGATTTTCGAAAATTTGACCGTTGGATCGGCAATTTCTTTGCTCCGTCACAATCTCGGTATATCTACCTTCACTTCTGTCAATTTTTGTCAGTTAATTTTATCGTTTGATACATCAAAACCGGCCACCAAGTTGACCGTTTAAATTGTATAAATTTTGGACAGTTTTGCGGAGCCAACTTCGTCAGCTTGTACCTCCTCCACTGCAGCTCCATTTGGTATGATACCAGTTCCTGTGTGAAGCTGGTATAACCCTCTTACTACCCCTCTAGTTTTGTTTCATTGTGACCCTGTTTGATTGGTTGAATTCAACGCCAAAGTTGGCCGTCCGAATTCGTAATTTCCAACTTAAAATTCCATTTTTGAACACGGGACTCCAGATTTCATTTCTGACACCACTAGTTGACTCGTGGCATCGTTATGGCATGTTTTCATAAAAAATTTGTTAGATTTGGAGGACGTAGGCCCTGGCACGCATTTCGGTGTAAATTGGGTCCCATAGTCCGGGTCAACGGGTCATTTTGAGATCGGCTCATCAGAATCCAATTTCGGATATACCATTGAGTTTGTATCATATCATTCTGGACTCGTTGACATATAATTTTCTAGTTTTAGTAGGCATTGGTTCCGACACGTATTTTGGTGCAATCGGATACCAATATCTGGGTCAACGGGTCATTTTGAGATCGGCTCATCGAATCCAATTTCGGATATACCGTTGAGTTCGTATCGTCATTCTGGACTCGTTGACATATAGTTTGCTGAGTTTTGAGAACATTGGCTCGACACCATTTTAGTGCAAATCGAAATTCCAATGTTATGGTCAACGGACCAAATTGAGATCGGGTCAACGGAATCCAATTCTGGATATACCGTTGGGTTCGTATCTTTATTCTGGTTTTGTGAACATATAATTTGTTATATTTTATAGATTTATTTTTTGCACATTTTTCGGTACAAAATGGCTCCGACACGGATACCGTTTTGACCCAAAATTACCTATTTGCCATTGTGTCCAAATTGGATCGATGGGTAGGCTATCCTAGCTAATTAGACCATTCTGGACACGTTGGCGATGTTTATTTCATCATCCGACAATGTTTGTAGATAGTTTCTCTATGTATCACCTTTTTAATTATAATTAATTCTTATAATATTCGTATTTCGGGATTAGTACAACGAAACTGAGATCGGTCAATTCCAGTGATCTCACATCGCTGAAATTGACAAGATGGATACGTGGATCACTATAATAAGATTATTAACTTTACCGTTAACCATCTTATCTTGATTTACGTGTCGTAAGTTTCGACGTACAAATAACGAAGTATATTTTTATCTTTAATAATTAGACTAGAATTGACCATGTTTGATCAGTTGACCAGTTGACCAAAAGTTGACTGTAAGTCAACACTTGACCTAGTTGACTAGATTGTTGACCAGAGTTGACCTAGAGTTGATCTGACTTAGAAGAGCCTAGAATAATAGATTGCTTGTAGAGATTCATTTATTACAACTTAACACCTTGTAACCTGTGTTGCTTTAAATAGGACTTGTGGCTTCAGTTGGACCCCTATACCTATCAGCTGTTCAGGTTATCAGGCGAGTACATTCTCTAATCATTTATATCCTGCATTAGGAGTATATTTCCTGCTTTAGATTACTTTACATGATGCTGACATGTTGGAAACACGGATTAGTACTATATGGATCTTGTCGTACGATGTTATCCCCTTAGCAGATACATCGGGTATTCGTGTTCGTGTAATTTATCGTGAGCATCGTGTACTCCTTGTATTCGTGACATTCGTGTACAAATCGTGTAAAATCGTGTATATTCATGTATTCACATGATCTTCGTGTACGACTATACTTCGTGCAATAACATAACTTGGCTAGATCCTTGTGTATTGATTGGGGTGGGGGAGTAGAAGTGGTTATGTAATCAATCCAGTAGATTACTCGTGTACAACCTCTGTAGATTACTCGTGTACAACATCGTGCGTTTACATAACCATCTTGTGCTCTGAATCACTAGTCACTGATAGTTCTCTATATACTGTAGCTATTTACTTACAGTCTCTCTCTTTTTACATCATATTTTCTTCAGTTTCCTGTATCTTACTCTCTAGCATGTTTATATTTCTAGCCTTTATGATTTGTTGAGATGTACTACTCGCTCCTGTCCTGACTGGACCTGTTGATAAATTTTACAGATAGCTTGGAGATTGCCTGCTAGCCTAGAGGAGACACAGTAGAGGTTGTATAGATAGTTATTTAGTTCTTGAGTTGTTTTATATATGGATTACTGTATTTGAGCTTTGAGATATTTTCTGGTTTTGTGTATCTTAGACACTTAGACTTCTGGATTGTATCTCTGCGATTTTCGTTCTGGTTATCTATCTTTTATCATGCTCTACCTTAGTTGTGATTGAGACTGTATCTGCTATGTCACCTCCATTCGGAGAGTATATCTGTACAGGTACCTTTATATTGTTAGATGTTCGACCTAGGACAGCGTTCTACTCCGACACTGCGGCGTAGGCTGGACGTACCCACGTCTCGTGCCCTTATTCTAGGGTGCGGGTCGTGACACCTTTGTAGTCTATTACAGCAAACTACTCTCATCCAGTCGATACTGAGGATTACATCAAATCCGGGCAATGACATCACTAGAAGTCGAGCCCTAAGCTCCTTCCAGCTATAGTGATAGGTAATCCACCATCTATAACTGGCACTACCCCTCCTCTTGTCATAATCCGATAGTTCCTCCTAGTGGGCTTAGGTGTGAAGCCGTGTCTATACAGAAACTCATATGATATAAAGCTATATGTGGCTCCAGAATCAAACAATGCAATAGCAGGAAATAAATATATGATGATAGAACCTGTGATAACATCTGGAGCTGCCTCCTCCTCCTCAACTGCTATGACGTAAGTACGTCCCCGCTGTGGTCCTCCTCTGATGCTGCTGGTGTGTGCAAATCTCTATTGCTGAGGTGGTAGAGCTGTCCTCCTCTCTGGGGTGTAGCAGGCAGTGCTCTGGGTGGTACAGGTGGTGGTCCTCCTGCTAATCTGGCTGTGGCCTGCTGGCAGTCTCTCATCTATGAGCGTCTGACCCACAGAATAGACAAAGTCCGAGCCTCTTGCGACAGACCTCCACGTGGTGTCCTGGCCGATGACAGTATGTGCAAGTGATCCCTGCTGTCTCTGATGCTGAACTGCTGGAACTCTGGCAGGATGATGCTGAACTGCAGTCGGCTGTGGTGGCCTCGTCTGAGTCTGAATCTGTGCCCTCTTCGCGATGCCTGGTAACTGCTACTGTCGATGTCCCTATCCCTCTTGGGCCTCGGGTACATCTCTTTCTCCACAGCCTAAGCAATCTTGAGGATGCTCGAATAAGTCGTCGCCTGGCTGATCGCCACTGTGTGCCGCAGCTCTCTGGCGAGGCCCTTCTTGAACCTCCAAGCCCTCTCTCGGCGTGCCGACTACGTTCTCTGCGAACCTGCTGAGTTAAGCGAACTCCCACGAATACTCTGCCACCGTCATGGTCCCCTGCTGCAAGGCCTCGAACTGCATCTGAAGCTCGTATCTCTCAATATCGGGGAAAAACTTCTCCTTAAACAGAGTTTTGAAATCTGTCCAAAGAACCTGGGGTGTGCTAACTGGGCTCCTCACGGTACCAGGCTCTGGCAAGGTCGAAAAGTCGCATGCTCGCAACTTCAACCTTCAAGTCATCCGGGATCCTCGCCATCTTCAGCGTCCGCTCCATATTTTTCAGCCACTCTGCATAAACAATCCCCTCATGGCCCCAGAAATCCATGGACAGAGTTCTGGTAGTCTCTGGCAGTCCCCGGTCTCAGTGCTGCTGGTGCTGGAGGTGCTAGGTGCTGGTGCTACCGGCTCTCGAGTTCTGAGTGCATCCACAATAATCGCTCTAAATTGCCTGGTGGTTTGGGCCTCCATGAACTGCTGGAACATGGCATCACCTGAGCACCGTCGAACATATCGTCGGGGACAATGGAGGAAAGATAGGAGGCGGTGGCAGAAGCCTCTACTGGAGCGTCTGATGCAGACTGTCTCGAACTGCCTGCAACTCAAGGCTGATCTGCGACCTTCCTCGTAGTGACCATCCTAATAGAAAGAAAACTTCGTTGATTGAGAAACCCTAAAACCAAAAATAAATAATTTTTATAATATCAATGCACCTGATAAACCTAATATACCCTTATTTCCTGATTTTTTCTATGTTGTGATCAAGTTTTCCTAGTGTAATCAAATCCCCCAATAGTATGCTAAGACCTAGGTACCATTAGGATAAACCTGCATGGCCACCACTAAAAACATGTCATGACCCGCTCCCGAATAAACGGACACGAGTCGGACACACCCAGCCTTCGTCGTTAGACACGATGAAGTAAGTTGTACCAATATCGAAGAAAAACTATAAATCCAGATAAGAATGAAAGTACATACAGCATATAATATCGAATCCCATAATCAAAGTAAAGTCTAGAGTTATTACATTTCCAGCAAATGTAAAGTAAACTGATGTCTCTAATACAAAGTCCAAATAAAACTAAAAAAGAAAGGTGCTAGGCTTCCTCAGCCTCTAAGTTCAGATCAACATCAGCTGGCTCATAGGTGCCTCCAGGCTCCTGTCCGTAATAAATCTCACAGATAGCCTCCAACTCACCTGCAACATATCCAAGTTAGAAGCAGAGCTAAGTATATCCAAGGAAATGAACATGAACATCATGGTATGAAAATGAATACATGAAAAATATAAGGTACAAAAAATAAGAACATGACAAGAAACCTGAACATGAATACTGAAAAGTAAATACAGGGAACATGAAATGAATCCTGAACATGAAATACACAATGAACCTGAAGTGTACAATATATCGAAATACATCCAGAATGTGTGATCGGCTTGGGTAGATTCAGGGAACATGAAATGGTACGGCTTCGGTCCCGCATGCACGATACGGGGCCTAAGCTATTCACATGAATAGTAACTCGGGTATGATCACACATCTGTAGTATTTTCTCTTCCAGACGCAAGTAAACTCAAGGAACCAGATACCAGACAATCTCGTAAAATATCGTGTCAACCAGAAGATACAAGAATGAATATACAAGACATGAAGAAATGAACCAGTCCGAGGAGTATAATTGCCTTGCTCAGGGTGATCAAGTGGGGGTAGTGATGCTGGATATCCTCCTGTTTAGATGATTACAAGTTGATTAAAAACTTAACTAATTCTAATTTGGTTATCAAGCAATTCTATTCATGGCTAACTACTAGTTTAATTCTCTACTTAAAATCTCTCTTACAATTCAGTTCTCTATCTACACAATAATCTAAACACAAGTTGTCATGGGGTGTTACTTCCAAGCTATGGAGACAATTTCAAGTAACAGTTGCCCATGTAACCATTTAAACTTGTTAACTTGTTTAATTGAACAATCTTGTTTAATGAAGGATATAAACTAATCTTCAAACAAGTTTTAATATGGAACAGGACATTAGAAGGATATAGGACTTAGTGTTCAGTCAAAAGGACTTAGTGTTCAGTCAAAAGACTCCTCATATCAAAATCTGAAGTTACATAAATTGATCCAAAAGTGACAGGTCCTACCCTTTCTTAAATATCAAAGTCACAGCCAACCCAACCCTTCAGGTAAGGTTCAAATATGTAAATTCCTTTAGTTGTAGTACTACAGACAATACCTCAAGTAACAGTATAAATAGAACTGCCATTAAATAGTCCCAAACCAAAATGCTCTATACATAACAGTCCATTCAAAATCAGGAAACAGGTGACCAACACTTGGTTTAGGTGAGAACCCAGTTTAGAGAAGGGCATTAAATCTAAGCTATTCAAACATGGTCAATCATGAATCTGAACATGAGAGTGGTGCAAGGTTTGACACCAAAATATGAATCATACAGGAATGATTCACATGTACCAGATTCTGCCCTTACTCCAAGTGACCATGTCACAGTTTAAACACCAATTCCTGGTGGGGTTCAGTCCTTAAATAGGACTGATATCAATATCTGAACATGACAGTCTCCCATATAACACTAAACTTAACTTATCTCTGAATTCAGAAATGAACTCGGCTTCACTTACACTATTGGAAGCCATCAGTCCCTCTAAACAACTAATTTACCACCAACCTTCTAATGTCCACAGGTTCCTGGATTGATTCCTCACAACTACCAACCTTTCCAACCAATTCCTGAGTTTACAACACCTAACATGACTGATAACTTAGAGTGTGCTGCCAAATAGAAAAACAAAGGTTTTCAAACTAATAACAGTAGTGGCTCGGATAACCTCACTATCTACTAATCCTAACATAAATGTTATAAAATCAGTCCCCTAATCTAAGTTCAACTCATTACTTGCTCGATCTGTACAATGGTTCAGTTCAGCAGCAGAACAGAACAATCACTGTATATTCAACATCAAGGAATCGACCTATCCATACATTAAGTAAAATCACATAGCAGTTAGACATTTGAATACTGTCAAATAGGTAGGGACCTGAGAATCAAGATATGATCTCAGATTACTTATCTAACAGTATGCAAGTATCTTATGAAAATGGATACAGTATATTCAAGTAACCATCAAGTTATTCTCCAGATTTACTAAAACTCCCCTCTCTCACTCTGTGATACCTGGTGATCCTAACCAAAGAACAAAGTATCCTAACCCAACGACTGCACTAACAGTTGAGTGCAAACACAACATAACTGAAACCAAACTCAACATGAGACACCACCCCACATGTCGATATCTGACCCAAAGATAACAGTCCCTGCTACTGATATAGTACTAAATTACTCTGATACATATATCAACTGAAATAGACTATAATTAACCAAACATAAACTAGATTAGGGAATTATCTTGATAGAACTTCTTCCTAAGATGTCGAGCTCAAGAGTTTGTGGGACAATATCCTATCATGCTCAATCACTGGAACCATGTTCTCAATTGGTTATGATATCCTTCAATCAACCAATATCGAAAATTTGTGAAACAACGAGGATTAGCCGATACTCACGTGTCCAATTTTAAGATCTTTAAGACACGGATGCTCACCCCTATGATCCTGACATTCCTGTTTAGCACTCCACATCAGTGAATCAAAGTTCGAACCATCAATCATGCGAATCAAAATGGAATTACAACTCAGATTTGGAGAATTAGAACTCAACTCACCAGCATTCAACTATTCGATTAGAATAAAAACTCGATCAGAATTCGATCGAAGAATTCTAAACTCGATATACGCTCCAACACTCGAAATGCTCCGATATTCAAAAGTAATACAGAAATTTAGGAAAGAAATCACAAACCAAAATTTAATCCCATGGAAGATAATAACTCCTCACCTCTAAACGATTGAGGATTTCAAACAAGAACAGATCTGAGCAACCCCAAACTAAAATCAACTGTTCACGAATCTCAGTACAAATTACTCAAATTGATCAAAGGAAGAATCAATTGAAAAATAAAACATGCTCGGGATTTCGAATACTCACATGAATTATCCTATTCGAATGGATGAAATTGAATGGGGATGACAGAGGAAACCGTCCTTCTTGCCGTCGTTGCTCTGGAAGGAGAAGACAACGAAGAATCCTTTGAACGTCGTCCGAGTCGACAAGGAGCTGATGTCAGTCGATCGAACTCTGGATCTCCTTGTTGTCGTCCCAATCTAGGAATTATCTGTGGATCGAAGAAGAGCTTGACCGAAGAAGAATTTCGACGCCATTATTAGAACCTCCGAAGAACTCGATGTGGAATGAAAAGGAAGAAGAAGATGCTCTCCAGAGTCGGTTAGATCTGAGTAGCAATAAAGAAGAAAATGACGAGGCTTTATAGGTGGTTGGAGTTTGTTACGACAGCTGGATCTGTGGAATTCGCGGAAGAATAGGAATTTCGAATTGCTTAAAATTGTTGGTAAGCAAAGAACTGTGTTCTTCTCACAGCTGAGAAGAATAATGAAGGAGAAAGTTGGTTATTGGCTGGGTGATGAAGCCCAATAACCAAAAGTAATAAAAAAATTAGTTATTGGGCTGGGTGATGAAGCCCAATAACCAAAATAATAATAGGAACCCATATTGATAATAAGATTTAAAAAATTACCAAACCAAAGAATAATATCTAATAGGAAATATTATACTAAAATATTAGAGAAGGGGTTACAGAAAATAAACTTTTTTACTAGAAAAATTTATTTAAAAATACGACCAAAATGAATAACTAAAAATTTAAAAACTCGGAAAGTGGTCTTATAGAAACCAAGTCCAGTGAACAGAGGTAATGGCAATTTCATATGCACATTTGACCAATAGGTTAACTGTGTTGGATCCTATCTTAAAACATCTGAACATTAGTTGGGAGTGCCTGAGCATGAAGACAGCATGTTTGAGTATGAATACTATGTTAGCTCAGCAGGTCCACAGGACAGAATGAGTATGGACAGCTGATACTTGAGTGTGCATCAGAGCTATTAATAAACAGTAGCATAAGCATAAGGATAAACACATGACAATCAAATATTAGAGTATCCTAATTGCCTCTTGTATCAGACTTTCCTTAGTACTCTAATTCAAACTCTGAGTACAATATGTTGGTGTTTCTTTACATGGAGAGAGCTTGCTCTCAACATGCCTTGTAAATTTTAGTCCCACATCGAAAATGCACCATGAGTTATCTTAACATATATACTTGGGTGTGTTGTTGAGAGATGCACATGGGGTGGTGACCCTAAGGAGGGAACCATGTGGGTGATTTTACAAGGAGGTAAGAATAAGGCTCCAAGGATTAAGCATTAATGTTTTTGTCATTCTCTTGGATTAATTCCATTTGGAGCTAAGCCCCAAAGGGGCTTAGCGACTCGGACTCGGACTCGGGCTCATGTGATCATGAGGCGTAATGTGGCGTTTTGTTGGCTCACTTTGCACTTGTGGTCTTTATGCGGCTCATATGCGGCCATGCGGTCTTATGCGGCATGCGGCTCATATGCGGCCTCATGTGGCCATGCGGCTCATGCGGCCATGCGACTCATACGGCACATGCGGCTCATGCGGTACATGCGGTCCATGCGGCTCATACGGCCCATGCGGTCCATACGGCTCATGCGGTCCATGCGACTCATGCGGTCCATGCGGCCATTAGGCTCATACGGCCAGGCTGCTGCTGCTGCTGCATGGAAGGATCCGCTGACTGTGCAGATTACAAATCAGTTATGGAAAGGCTGAATCAATACGATTAAATCAGATCCTATCTTTGTGAGATTTGAATTAATTCAGATCCTATCTTTGTGGGATTTGAATTAATTTTGTGGGATTTGAATTAAATCTCGTTGCTATCTTTTGGGATTTGATTCAATCTTTCCATAACTGAAGAGGCGGCTAGGGTTTCCACCCTCTCTCATAAATACTCTCTTCTGGCCTCCTTTGTTACTACGAAAATTACCAGTCAGAAAAGGAGAGAGAGAGAGAGTTGCTGCCGCCATTGCAAGTCCATCCGAGGTGTCTGAACAGAGGTGACTTCGAGCGTTCCACAAGTTTTTCAACTTGCTGGTTCCTGGAAGCAGATCGTGTGGAGCGAATCTTGCTTTGAGCAACGGTGTTTTGACACCCCAGTATTATTTTTCTTCTTATCTCTCTCTAGTTTTATTGTAACTCATTCTGTTCCAATTGCAACACGTTTGCAAGGAAGAACGAGAGATCTTCTCTTCTCTTTTTCCTCCTTCAGATTGTAATTTGGCTATTTGATTTATTGTACCATCGTAGATCTTGAGTTTGATCACTGCGAAGTTTTGTGTGACATCTCAGATCTCGATTGCATCTGTTTTTCATCTTTGATCAAGCCCCGGGACTAACAATCTCAAAGCAAGATCCATGTAGATGGAAAACATTAATGCTTCGCTCCTCCAATCGGACTTCTGCAAGTTGGAAAAGTTCGATGGAGAGCACTATCAAGTCTGGAAGAGAAAGGTTTACCTAACTCTTCAACTGAAAGACGTTGATCATGTTCTGTTAGAGGAAGAACACTCTATTCCAGACACTGGATCTACTGCCGCAATCAACGCGGCTACCAAACTCCAGGCCAAGTGGAGAAGGAAAAATAGCATCTGCAGGCTTCTCATCCTGAATGCTATGGAGGACTCCCTGGCAGAATCCTACTCAAGGAAGGAACTTGCCAGAGACATATGGGAGTCTATGGAAAATCTGTATGAAGAAGACAATAACAGGAGCAAAATGTTTGTGGTTGAAAAATATCACAAATTGCTCTTTGAGGACGAAAAGTCCATGCTGCCATAGGTGAAGGAATTTCTGAAGCTGCGTCAGAAACTGGAAGACGAAAAGATGTCCCTTCCCGACAAGTTTGTCGTCGGAGGAATCGTCTCAAAACTTCATGCTGGATGGAGTACCTTCTATGCAAGGATGCACAGAAAGAAGCTAGACATTAGCTTGGGAGATCTACTGCAAGAGATCCATGTTGAGGACGAGATGCGTTCCCAATAGAAGGTGGACACTCTGTCCAAACAGTTGGCTAAAGCCAATCTTGTGCAGACGAGAGATCCCAAGGGAAAGCAGGCGGCTTCTCATCCCAAGAAGAAGGACTTCACTAATCTAAAAGTGAAGGGTCCTTCTTTCAAGCAACAGAAGACTAAGTCCCACGTGACTTGTTACAATTGTGGCAAGAAAGGCCACTACAAGAGTGAATGCAGATCTAAGCCTAAACAATCAGAGAAAGGTGAGCCTAATAAGGTTTCATTGGTTTCTAACTTTGTTGCTATGATCGCACAGGTCATAAATGTGGAGGTTAACTCTGACTGGTGGACAGATACTGGTACGACTTGTCATGTCTGTTCTGGCAAGGAATAGTTCGTCACGTACCAGCCTATATCTGAGAAGGTTGTCATGGCGAACCAGGCCCAAACTGAAGTTCTGGGGATCGGGACCGTGGAACTGAAACTCACTTCTGGGAACACTCTGACACTTCAAGGTGTGAAGCATGTTCCGGCGATTGCCAAGAACCTGATCTTTGGGAGCCTGCTCTGCAACGCATGCTTGAGGATGGACATCAATGCTGGTCAGATGGTGATGTCCAAGAAAGGAACATACTTCGGGAAGGCTTATCAAACCGAAGGAATATTTAAAATTCAGCTTGTCAACCAGTTTGAAGACATTAATGCAGTTGCTTTTTCTGATTATTCTCTTGAGTTGTGGCATAATAGACTAGGACATGTTCATTGTAAAAAAATTAACAAAATGTCTAGTCTAGGACTTATCTTCAAATGTGGGGGTAAGGTGGAGAAGTGTGAAGTGTGTGCTCAGACGAAGATCACAAGGAAACCCTTTCATCGGGTCAATCGAAGCACAGATCTTCTGGAGTTGGTGCACTCCGATATCTGTGACTTCAAATATTTCTCCACGAAGGCCGGGATGAAGTATTTCATAACCTTCATCGACGACTTCTCAAAATACGCGTTCGTCTACTTGCTCAAGTCTAAAGACGAAGCTTTCGAGAAGTTCAGAGAGTTCAGGGCCGAAGCTGAATGGCAGACTGGACAACAACTCAAGAGGTTAAGGAGTGATCGAGGTGGGGAGTACAGGTCTCATGAATTCGCATCGTTCTGCAAAGCACATGGAATTATATATGAGACTACTGCTCTATATTCTCCTCAATCCAACGGAGTAGCGGAGAGGAAGAACAGAACGTTGACAGAAATGATGAACTCAATGCTGCTAACCGCAGGTCTTCCTAAATGCTACTAGAGAGAAGCTGCATTGACGGCCACTTTTATTCTAAATAGAGTGCCATATGCAACTTCGGACGCAACTCCTCATGAACTCTGGTTCAAAGTTAGACCAAACTTGAATGTCATTCGAGTGTGGAGGTGTCTGGCGTATGTGAAGCTCCCAGATCTGAAGATTCAGAAGCTAGGGACAAGGACTACGAATGCGATCTTCTTGGGGTATGCCGAGAAAAGTGATGCTAGGAGATTTCTTGATATTGAGTCAAATCATATCATCGAATCTCGTGATGCTGAATACTTTGAAGACAAGTTTGCAAAAGACAAAAATATTGTTCTTTCGGACATTCTGGAAAATGATGTAGGTGCAAATGAGACTGAAATCTCATATGGGCCAGTAGTCCAAGAAGAAGCTGTTGTTGAGGAAACAACTCTTGTACCAGAACTCGCAGAGCCGTCAGCTAAGCGAGCGAAGAGACCGAAAGACTTCGGAGATGACTTTGTCACCTATCATGTGGAAGCAGATCCGCTTACCTATGATGAGGCGATGAAGACCAGAGATGCTATCTTCTGGAAGGAGGCAGTGAATGACGAGTTTGACTCTATCACCTCCAATAACACATGGGTGTTGGTAGATCTACCTGAAGGAGAGAAGCCTATCGGATGTAAATGGATCTTCAAGAAGAAGATGAAGGCAGATGGAACTATTGACAAGTTCAAGGCCAGGCTGGTAGCCAAGGGATTTTCTCAGAAACAGGGGATAGACTACTTTGACACGTACGCTCCAGTAGCTCGGATGACCACCATCAGGATGTTAATCGCTCTAGCAGCTATACATAAGTTGGTGATACATCAGATGGATGTAAAGACCTCATTCCTGAATAGGGAGCTGACCGAAGAGATTTACATGCAACAGCCAGATTGATTTGTCGTCAAAGGTCTTGAAGACAAAGTCTACAAGTTGGTAAAATCATTGTATGGTTTGAAGCAAAATCCCAAGATGTGGCATGAGAAGTTTGACAAAGTTATTAGGTCAAACGGCTACAGAGTCAGCGAGACGGACAAATGTGTTTACACAAAGTTCGCTGATGGAAGAGGAGTCATCGTTTGTCTGTACATGGACGACATGTTAATCCTAGGTACGGATATAGGCTGTGTCACAGAGACAAAGAAGTTCCTCTCAACCAAGTTCAGTATGAAGGACTTAGGGGATGCAGATGTCATCTTGGACATAAAGATCATCCGGACAGACACTGGAGTAGCGTTGTCACAATCTCACTACATTGAGAAGATGCTAACACGCTATGGGTATAAGGATCTTCCAGGGATCGATACGCCATACAGGTGTGATCAGAAGCTGAAGCCAAATTCAAGGGAAAGCATCAGGCAGCTGGAGTATTCTAGCGTTATCGGAAGTTTGATGTACGCAACCACTGCCACAAGGCCTGACATAGTTTTCGCCGTGGGAATGCTGAGTCGGTTCACAAGCAACCCAGGGGTTGAGCAGTGAAAAGCTGTGAAGCGGGTGATGAGATATCTCAAGAAAACTCAGACATATGCACTATACTACAACGGGTATCCGACAGTAGTGGAAGGCTTCAGTGATGCTAGCTGGTGTTCAGAGGTGGAAAGCGAGAAATCTACAGGTGGATATGTCTTTTCCTTGGGTGGAGCTGCTATATCGTGGAAGTCGAAGAAGCAGACTATACTCTCTCGTTCCTCCATGGAATCTGAATTCTATGCACTTGAAACTGCAGCAGATAAAGCAGAATGGCTTCGGGAGCTCATGTATGATCTTCTAGTGGTTGGGGCTCAGATACCGACGATACCGATATACTGTGACAACCAGGCGACTGCGACGGTGGCATCAAATGACCTCTTCAACGGGAAGAAGAGGACTGTGCGGTTGAAGCACAGGGCAGTACACGATCTTATCAAAAGAGGTATAATTGCAGTGGTTGATGTTCGGAGTCAGGAGAACCTGGCAGATTCGTTCATAAAGGTCCTCAAGCGCCAGTTGGTCGATGATACAGCTTGTAAAATGGGCTTGAAGGCATTCTGATAGTGTGTCTTTGTAATCCTACTATAAAGTTTTATGCTATTAGTTCAAAGAGAAATCTACTAGGCATCTAACTTTTGGTTCAAAGGAGGATCACTGACTGGGAAACTATCAGGTAACAGTGGGTACTTGTTCTTTGGAACATGGAAGGGATACGGACCCATAACCACTGTTGTCTACTATGTATTTTTCTGTGGAAAAAACAGATCCTGTGGAAGGTTGGCTTAAACGCCTTAATGAGTTCTCAGGCAGAGTGAATGCCTGGTGTGCTTTACAGGAAGCACGGTAGAGCAGCACTACAAGGAGTGAAACTCCATGCTACAGTAGGGTGACTCCACCATGAGGTTCCCAGGTAGGGATAATGCCTCGGCTTTGCAAGCCAAGTCACAGTGGCGTAGCACCGCAAATAGGCAGGTAGCCTAATGCTGTATGACGTAATTAAAGAGTTGTAGACAGCACTACAAAGGGGAGGATGGCCCCATGTTACAGTGGCACGACACCACGATGAGGTACCCAGGTAGGGGTAAAGCCTCGGTATTACAAGCCATGTCATTGCGGCGTAACACCGCAAGGAAGCCTTAGGCTTCATGCTGGGTAGTTTGGCACTACAAAGAGGCTTGTGACCTCATGCTACAGTAGTATGACACTACGATGAGGTTCCCAGGTAGGGGTAATGCCTCGGCTTCAGGCCATGTCATAGCGGCGTAGCACCGCAAGGAAGCGCAAGGCTTCATGCCATATCTCTTTAATAAAGAACTCACCTATAGTATATGGAAAGAGATATCAGGTCGTCTCTTGAGGGTAAACTTGTAGACGCCCAAAATTATACACTGAAACCAGGCTGGCACAGGGCCTCTAATGTGCAGCCAGAAGCACACATAACTACACTTTATGAGTGGGAAGAATTATAATTGTGGTGCAGAATTCAAGGCGTAGTACATTCTTGTATCACATTGTTATTTAACCCATGCGGGAAGATTCAAGTCGTCAATGACATCTATCCTAATACAAAATGGACAGTTACTGTGGGGAACGCTCCACCCTGGACACATATATATGTTGTGATATGTGGGGGATTGTTGGTGCTTTCTTTACATTGAGAGAGCTTGCTCTCAACATGCCTTGTAAATTTTAGTCCTACATCGGAAATGCACCATGAGTTATCTCAACATATATACTTGGGTGTGTTGTTGAGAGATGCACATGGGGTGGTGACCCTAAGGAGGGAACCATGTGGGTGATTTTACAAGGAGGTAAGGATAAGGCTCCAAGGATTAAGCGTTAATGCTTTTGTCATTCTCTTGGATTAATTCCATTTGGAGCTAAGCCCCAAAGGGGCTTAGCGACTCGGACTCGGACTCGGGCTCATGGGCTCATGAGGCGTAATGTGGTGTTTTGTTGGCGCACTTTGCACTTAGCACGACAGCAGTCATGCAGTCTTTATGCGGCTCATATGCGGCCATGCGGTCTTATGCGGCATGCGGCTCATATGCGGCCTCATGCGGCTTATGCGGCCATGCGGCTCATGCGGCACATGCGGCTCATACGGCACATGCGGTCCATGCAGCTCATGCGATCCATGCGACCATTAGGCTCATGCGGCCAGGCTGCTGCTGCTGCCGTATGGAGGGATCCGCTGACTGTACAGATTACAAATCAGTTATGGAAAGGCTGAATCAATGCGATTAAATCAGATCCTATCTTTGTGAGATTTGAATTAATTCAGATCCTATCTTTGTGGGATTTGAATTAATTTTGTGGGATTTAAATTAAATCCCGTTGCTATCTTTTGGGATTTGATTCAATCTTTCCATAACTGAAGAGGCGGCTAGGGTTTCCACCCTCTCTCTACAAATACTCTCTTCTGGCCTCCTTTGTTACTACTACGAAAATTATAAGTCAGAAAAGGAGAAAGAGAGAGAGTTGTTGCCGCCATTGCAAGTCCATCTGAGGAGTCTGAACAGAGGTGACTTCGAGCGTTCCACAAGTTCTTCAACTTGCTGGTTCCTGGAAGCAGATCGTGTGGGGCGAATCTTTCTTTGAGCAACGGTGTTTTGACACCCCAGCATTGTTCTTCTTCTTATCTCTCTCTAGTTTTATTGTAACTCATTCTGTCCCAATTGCAACACGTTTGCAAGGAAGAACGAGAGATCTTCTCTTTTCTTTTTCCCTCCTTCCGATTATAATTTGGCCATTTGATTTATTGTACCATCGTAGATCTTGAGTTTGATCACTGTAAAGTTTTGTGTGACATCTCAGATCTCGATTGCATCTGTTTTTCATCTTTGATCAAGCCCCGGGACTAACACAATATGGGATGTGGATATCGGACATGGCCAATGGCCAAGTATCAGTAGTTGAGTTGAGTGCCAAATAGGCCTGGGGTATACAGCAGTTGGCACCAAGGAGCATCACAAGCCTAGACACAGGTACAGAGCATGGTTGGTATCACAAGTTGGTTCCTGTTAAATATAGGTAGAATATCCAATAGGTCGTACAATGCAAGGGATGATAGATCCAAACACCCAAACACAAGTACAGGTAGGGTCTTGGTTGATAGGCACAAGTAGAGCATTAACTTTGACTTGTGTATGTTAGTACCCTAAGTTTATGGACTATGGGTGTGTGTGTATCAGAGAATTTATAAGAGTACCAGCTATATGGTAGGTACAGGGAAGTGGGAAAAGGTAAACAATATATTTTAGTTTTGAAGGAAAGCACATTAACTAATGTGTACAAACATGACCAAGGGGTTTTACCTGGGCAATAGAGTATCAAAAATAGAGGTATGGAAGGAGGTACCAATAATATCCACCCACATGTTCCTAGTACAGGCACAAGGGTGAAGAGTCCATTAGAAATATAAGGATAATTAGCAATAATTAAAAGTAGATTTATTTTGGTTAATTATGTATTGGTTATATTAATTTACAAATAGGTTTTGGAGACCGTAACTCAGCACTTAACCCATAGTCGGCAGCTCAGGACTACAGGCAAGTATACCTTGCCTTTCTTTATAGCTTTATTTAAATGCTTATTCCTCTCATTGTCCAGTTTTCCTAGTTGATTATTGACATGTGTTTTGCTCATATCATGTATATTAGTTGGTTATTCATTGCTATATAGTCCTTGCTCGTAGTTAGACTTGTAGTTCATATTGGACCTATTCTTCTATTTACTCGATTGAGTCGTATCGTGGAATGAGTGCGTCGTAACTGAACTGCTTTTCTTGTTTCGATTTTCTCAAGCTACGAGTCCACACTCGGGGCAAGGGTTGACTTTTTGCACCTCCGAGTCCATACTCGGGGTGAGAGTTAGTGATTTGTTTAAACCTGCGAGTCCACACTCAGGGTGAGGGTTTGGTATCCGTTGATCTCTTGTTTGCCTGTTTACTTACAGCAGTTCATTTATGCGTAGTTATTCACATATTCGTGCATCGTCATTGCTTGTCACGACCCGTACCCTAGAGTAAGGGCACAAGACGTAGGTACGTCCAGCCTACGCCGCAGTATCGGCGGTAGAACGCTGTCCTAGATCACAATATCTAGCAATAATATACTAAGCAGTTTATACTCCCCGAATGGGGGTGACATGATAAAAGTAAACTCAATCACAACTAAGGAAGAAGAAGCACGATATGATATAGAACTCAAGGAAATACAGATGATAAATAGCAGATTGATAGATAAATAAAACTGCTGAAATGGAAGGAATCCCAAGTACAAACAGAGAGTCTAAGATAAATACATAATCCCAGATCCCAAGTATCAATATGTACAATCATCCAAGAATACTGTAAATGAAAACATCCTAGTCTAAGGGTGTGTCATCCACAGCTAGTGGGGCCTGCTGATGGTCCAGGTCCAACATCTCATCTAAGGTGGCACCGTAATAGGTATCCACACCAGCCTCCTTCTCGTCCTCTGTAATATTTTCAACAGGTCTAGTCAGTACAGGAGCGAGCACAATACATCTCAACAGTTCATAGCAGGTTAGAAAATATAAACATGCAGTAGAGTAAGATACAGGAAACTGAAAGAAGCATGGAATGTAAACAGAGAAAACTGTAATGGAAATATATATACAGTAAATAGAGAGCTAACTGTGGCTAGTGAGTCAGAGTACAATATAAACATGTGAATGGCATAGGAGATTCTGGGAACTATACTATAGAGTGATTCTGGAAACTACACTACTTGGATATTATTCACATGTTTACTTCTACTCTCCCGTACCCCCAATCAATACACAAGGATCCAGCCAGGTTATGTTATGATTCCATGCAAAGGCCCACAAGGGGTGATACATGGATAGCCCATAAATGGGTGATTCTGGGAATGCCCACAATAGGGTGATTCTGGGAATGTCCATAAATGGGGTGATTCTGGGAAGACTCTGTGATCATGAGAGTACATGTCACAAGTGATCGAAGAATCGTGAAGCATAGTGATACACCATGTAAGTGAAACGCACAGAACATGTAGTATACGATGCTCCCTGAGGGGATAACATCTCAAGAATGGATCCATATAGTACTAATCCGTGTTACCAACGTGACAGCATCAAGTAAAGTAATCTAAATCAAGAAAATAATTCTAACAGGATATGAAATGATCAGAGAATATACTCGCCTGGTATCTGAGTGTCCAACTGAAAGGTACTGTCCGAGGAGTGGCATCTGGCTCCTATTTAGAACAGCACAAGTCACAACAAGTCCAGAATGGTAAAATGAAACACTACAATGCATTCTACATGAATCTAGGTCAATCTAAGCCAAAGTCAACTCTTGGTCAACTCTGGTCAACCCTAGAAGTCAAACTAGGTCAACTATGGTCAAACTAGGTCAAACAAGTCTAAATTGGTCTAACTAGTCTATATTAGTCTATACTAGGTCACACAAGCCTATACTAGCTAGTACACACCACTTCTAGGCCATACAAGCCAAAACCAGTCCTATCAAGTCTAAATTAGTCTAATCAAGTCTAGCTTAGTACTCATACACAATCACAAGATCAAAACCAACATCACACATACACAATTCCTATATACATATTTCTATGTATACTATATATGTACAGGCACACACACATTGGCATAGGCTAAGTCAACCTATCATGGCAAATCTATTAGACATTGCATTTAGCTATAAAACTTATATACATTATAAGAATTTAAGACTAACATATACATTACATTACATATATGCATAGAGAGAGGGAAGGCAATGTGTGTGTGTGTGTTACTTGCATGAGTGTAGTGAGGAAGTGTCAAGTGTGTGAGTGAAGGATAGGAAGAGAGTGAAAGGGTGTGAAAGTGAACAGTGAAGTGTGTGTGTGTGTTGACAGTTAGTGATATGCTGTGAGGACAGTGTGGTGTGAGTGATATGTTGCACAGGAAATAGTGTGTACATTTAGAAAAATCAGTGAGTAGTGAAGAAAAGAAAGGAAACAAATTCCTATTCCATGTTTTCAGCCCCAAATATCACTCCAAAACAACAACTCAATAAAATATGAGACTTCACATCTAATTCAGTTCAGTTTGGACAGAGGAAGGGAAAGAAAAGGAAACCAATGTCATTTCTCAGTTCAGAAAAAATAGGAAAGGAACCCAATTCATTAACCATTCAAACAATTCTCAGGAAAATACATTCAAGTCCCCATTTGAATCCAATTCAAAGCTAAAACACCTCAAAATCGACCCACAAGTAGAATTCATATAGGAGGACTATATTAGGGACTTAAACAGTGATTAACAACAATCAAATAGGCCAAAAAGTCAATTCAAATTCGATTATTAAAACTGGGAAAAACTGGAAAAAAAATGAGATATGGGCGTGTATCAGAATTTTAGGGGTAAATGGAAATTGATGCATATAAACAAACTAATATGGGTAATTAGTGGTTGGTAAATATAAACACACTTGTGCACGTGTCTTAGGGTCCACTTCGTGTCCACCACATGCGACACAGATGTGTCCAATGGTCAAAATGCCAAGTCGGGTAAGTTCAGTGCACTGAACAGACACAGTGAAGAGCACATGTTCACACGTGTCGTGTACACGACACGACACAAACTAGGACACGTGCTCATGTCAGTGGGTGCGCCTAGGGTAGACCTAGGTCTGACACACCCTGAATCGTGTTCTCGTGTCGCCGTGTCAGACTGAACAAGCCGTATCAGTGGCTAATTTACACTGTGCACAGATCAGTGAAAAATCAGTATACGACTGATTTCTCTCCAACCCGACCACGAAACCCAATGAAACTTTGGGGGCATGATGTCAGTGCATGCCCCCTCGTGTCCATCAAGTTTTGTGTCCAACCAAGCCGTGTCGTGTCCTGTAGAAGCCCCGAGCAGCAGGGGACTCGCCTGGGCCGCGCGCGCGTGTCCAAGAACGTGTGCACGAGTGTCATAGCGACACGACACGAACACGATACAAGCTCAGAGCAATGGAAACGTGTAAGCGACACAAAAATACATTTTTCCATTCAAAAAAGTTTCACGAAAATAGAACGAAATGTCCATTGAGGCATTTCGTCAAACACCTATAGCTATCACTGATACGTGTCCGATACGGACACAAAATTCTACAAATCCTATTCCTACATGGTCATGATACTTAGGGCTAGGCATCCATGCAATTAAAACCAAATTTTAATGGGTTGATTAGGATTTTACCTATGGTGTTCTCCAACACAAAAACCCTTTGAATGAGGATTCCCAAAAGCCACCAAACTCCTTCAAATTGGTAGAAAACTGAGAATAACAAATTCCAACAGCAAGAGAACATCAATTAGAACCTATTGCAATTTGTTTGGATTAAAATGGAGTTAAAATGGATTTTCTAGGGATTTTTGGAGTTGGAAAAATACCTCTTTCTAAACTTGCTCTTTCCTAATAAGGCTAGCCCTAAATGGAGGAGAATATTTATAAGGGGTTACCAATGGGTGTAGTGACTGGACAATAAAGTTAGGATTAGGGTTAGGCACTAGTTAATGGGCTATGGGCCTCTATGGCTAGTTATTGAGTTAAGGTTTAATCACAAGTCATGGCTTATGACTTAAAAATCTAACTTAAGTCAAATAACCATACTATGGGTCAACTCTAGTCTAACTAGGGCTGCATAACCTAATTAAGTCCAAACTCAACTAGGGTTAGCTCCTAGGTTAGTCTACCATGGTCATTGCTAGTCAAAGTCAACATAGTCAACCCTCATTCAAACAATTCCAAAATAAATTCTAAAAATTCCCATAAATTCAAATAAATTATAATAAATTTAAATAACCCCAAAAATAACAAAAATGCCCTCAAACTAGAAATGTGGTAGTGACATTGCTGAGTCTTTTTCTGTTTATATCCGATATTTTCTTCATGCATGATAAACTGTTAGATAGGCATATTTTATGTATCTTGCTAGTCCCATGAGGGCCTGATGACCTCTTCAGGTTTACCCGAGTTTGAGCCAGGTATAGAGGAGCATGTTTGAGCCAGCATCTGACCACGGTACCACTGCAGCTGAGAGTGTCATTGATGATTAGCAGTTTGGACTCAGTTATTTTACTTCATGTCTTTATTTTATTTTCGTCTATTGGTAGTGGATTTGTATCCACCGGACATGACTTGGATTCTTGATAACTTGAAAATATTCAGTTTATATTATTCTCTATTACTTAATTTTATTGACATTAATTGGTCTTAGTTGTACCTTGTATTATGTGGATGAGATATAGATTGCCAAGTGACTCTAGATTTCTGTGACTCGTGTATACTAGACAGCGTTCTACCATTGACACTACGGCGTAGGCTAGACTTGGACACAGACTAGCATCCAAAAAGCAAGTACGGGTTGTGACAGGTCGGACTTGTGATCGATGATTAAGTAAATTTGAGGATTGAGTAGATCCAATCTGCGTATCAAGAATGAATTAGTCTAGACTCAAAGCAAGAATTACATCCTGATGAGGATGACTATCCTGCGGGAGTGTTAGCATGGTAATTTTATGTCCACCATGGATGATCAGACTTGCATGAGATTGGGACATGATATATTGCTATGCTAGAAGATCTTGTGATCGAATACAGAAATTATATTAAATGACTTAGGGAATATGGAATGAGGATTATGGTTTAGTGACAAATCGTGTCGTAGCATGTTTGACTTGAATATGACGGATAGGTAGATTACATCAAACATGTTCGAGGAGGTAGACTATACAAATTTCTAGTTTGGACGTGCCATAGTAAAATGCAGAGGATCTGGTTGAGAGAAACTTACCGTAAGATGGCTTTGGTGAATGACTCGGACCCCTGGGCTTGATCGTTGCAAATGCGAATAGGAGAAATCTATGCTCGAAGTTTAGAAATTGGAGTGATACGAGCTTGGGTAGAAAACCCCGTACTATCAACTTTGGTTTGACCTTGTAGCACCCAGCTTCCCAAATGAGGGTAATTTTGAAATTTTGTGTTTATAATTATTTTAATAATGATATTTAATTCATGATATAATTTTTGGTGATTTTAAATTATTTTAAAATTATTTAAATCAATGACTTGTGGTTTTGACGTTTGCTAGTGAAACCCTAGAGACTGTTTGACCTAGAGCCTAACCATGTGATTATGATATTTTAATGTCATTTTGGCCTAAGAATATTTTTGCATTTGACCTCTTTGAATTATTTTGATATTATTTTATTATTTATGATATTGTTTTGGGGTTATTTGAGTCGGGTTCGAATTTCAACTCAATCCGACTTGAAACGGGGACTCGGGGGTAGTTTGACTCTAGTGGGACCCACACACTAGTTAGGCATGGCCCACATGATATTAATTTTAGTCCACATCATAGAAATATTTTAGTTAGAGGTTAGACTAATTATTATGGATAAGGTTAGTGTGATTAGAGACTTTAGAATGACTAATTTAGCCCCAACCAATTAGCCCTTTCCTAATACTAATAGAATATGTTAGTGGAGGCATTTTAGACCTTACCATAATAGGACAAATAGCCCCATATGGCTAGCCACTTTAGGAGAGGATAGGCTCAAGTTCATTTCATTATTCTCATCCACACTCTCTCTCTCTTGTTCTTCCCCAAATTTTTAGAGAGCAATCCCTAGCAATTTCTTCACCAAATCCTTCCATTTTGCCACCAAATCTTCATCTTTCCTTCTCCATTCTAGCCAAGAAGGAAGCTACCCAAGTTTGGGAGGATTCGAAGCTCGTTCGTGTCCTTTTGGAATCTCTATGTGTCGGTGTCGCTCCGGGAAGGCTTTTCTTCGATTCGATCTACCGGGAGGTATAAATCCCTTCTCCTTTTCATTTCCTCATGCATATAGGTCTATTTTGAACCCATAGGAATGACCCCCATGGTTGTATCTCCATTTGTGTCTATTTTATGTCCATTTGGAGGTCATAGGAGTGTCATTTGTGTTGTAGTTGTGTCCATGTGGGAAAACCCCAAATTTGGACACACTATGTGTTGTTGTTATGTATGAATGAATTATTACATGTTTAATCTCATATTTTTGTATTGGAGATGTGTTCTATAGTGTCTCATATATATATATTAGTGTAGAGAGTGAGTTCTTGATATATTATGTTATATACTTGTGTTCTTTTGTCTCAAACTACCCAAATCCGTCATGATTTTTATCCACGTTTTTAATTTCAGCCCTAACTTAGAAATATCATAACTTCTAGCTCAAAGTTCGGTTTAATCTCCTATTTTTTTTAAAAGAAGCGTATTGAAGTTAGCTTTCCAAAAACATGTATTAATAGGCCTAATTCTTTCTGTAACTTTCTGGAGAATTATTTGAGTGTCAGCTGTACGAAAGACAAACGCGTTCTCGGTGTTTTCGCGATTTCGGGAGTTTCCGAAAATGAAAACGCGATCCGTTTGAAGTTTCGGAAAGCTAACACATAGATCTATAACATACTTTAATCCTAAATTTTAATTCATGCTGAGATGGTACAGTATTGATTATTAGTAGGAGTTACTATTCAGCATATGCATCTTGTGCACCCTTGTGTGTAATATAATATTCTATTTGATTTTAACCCATGTTAATGTATATACATTATGTAATTAAATAGAGAATGCAAGCATGAGTAAATGGTTAAATAAATGATGTATGAGGTGTAAGTATCCTATCTAATGTAAGCATGTATAAGTATGGCTTGTGATGAATATGTAGGTTCCATAGTATGTAATGTATGGTGCATATAGTGGTGCAAGAGAATAAATGAATGATGAATGAATGCAAGCATGAATGTTATATAATAATAGATGTAATGCATGATATGTTAGATGAATGAAATAATATATATATATATATATATATATATATATATATATATATATATATATATATATATATATATCCTCTTTACATTTATGTATTTTTTTTTTTTTTTTTTTACATTTATGTATATATATGGTTGAATGCAAGCATGTAGGAATGCAATTAATGTAATATATGTAAGCAATACATAAATGCATGAATGAAAGAATGATATACAATGCATGCATGAAAGTATATAATGAATGCTAGATATAAATGCAAGGTATATATGTAATGATAGATATGAATGCATAATGTATAAATATTATAAATGCAATATCAGATTTCATATGTAGACATAGAACCAATGCATAGCTGATATTTAGATTGAATGTTAGTTCATTTTAGGTTGTTCGAACACTGAACTGTCCATGTAAGAATATATACCTTCCTTTTCCTATTACCAAGCCAATTTTAGTTTTCAATATAGTGGAGTGTCTATGAATGTAATGTTAACCTTCAACCCCTTAATTTGAAATATTAGTTAATTTCAGTATTAGACAATGCATGAGCTGTATGCATATGGAATGTTGGCTTAATGGCAGATTTCAGATAACATGGTTCATTTTATGTGGTTAGTTACACCAGTTTATGGGATAGCTCACTTTAGTTTATATGTAAATGTGGAACTAAACTGAGAATGAACTTCACCCTCTGCACAAGGACACCCCACTCTATATCAACCACCATGCCATGTAACCCTTCTCTAAATGATTGCTATAATATATTTAGATTTATGTAAAGTATAGATGCATGTTAGTTATAACTTAAATAGTCTCTACTCTAATGTATATAGATGTATACTTGTAGCCATGCATGTTAAGTATAATACATATGTAATGTAGATGGGTTAGCTTTGTGCCATGTGTAGTGTAAACTCATAATTAGTGTTGATTTTTCTTTTCATGTACACCTCCATGTTCACACACACACATAGCTTTACTTGTTAGTTCCTTTCTCTTATATATATATATAATATAGAATATGTATGATAGTGATGTATCTTGATGTGTGACTTGTGTTGGCTTGTATAGCCTTATGATTGGTGTGTGACTGCTAGCCTAGGCTTGGTTAGGCCTAGTGAGACTTATTAGACTTGTTTGGGCTAGGACTTGACCTAGTTGACTAGTGTAGTTGACTAGAGCTGACCAAGTGTTGACTTTAATCTAGTTTGACCTAGACAGCATGCAGATGCATTATAGATTACTATTAGTATCCCCTGTATACATCTTGACTTGTGTTGCTCTAACTAGGAGTCAGGTACCTCATCTCGGACAGTACATTTACTTCAGACATTCAGATACGAGGTGAGTACATTCTCTGACCATTTCATACTTGTCTGGATTTACATTCTTGCTCTAGATTACTGTACTTGATGCTGACACGATCATTATCACGGATTGGTACTATACGGATCTTCTTCTGAGATGTTATCTCCTTGTATTCACTAAATACATATTGT
Source organism: Iris pallida (assembly GCA_029216955.1). Taxonomy (NCBI): domain Eukaryota; kingdom Viridiplantae; phylum Streptophyta; class Magnoliopsida; order Asparagales; family Iridaceae; genus Iris; species Iris pallida. The sequence continues at coordinate 722,027 of JANAVB010031620.1, read as the reverse complement.
GATGTGCGTTTCACTTACATATTGTATTTATTGAATACCCTTATCATTGTACACTCATTATGCATATTGTACTCTCATTATCACATTGAGCCATTGTACAAGCCATTGTACAAGCTATTGTACAAGCCATTGTATAAGCCATTGTACAAGCCATTGTATAAGGTAACATAACTGAATTGGATCCTTGTGTATTGATTGGGGAGGGAGAGTAAAATTGGTTATGTGATCAATCCTATTGTATAAGAAATTGTATATGTCCATTGTACACCCACGTACAAAGGAGTCCCATTTTATTGTATAACCTAACCCATTTACATAACCATATTATGCTCTAAATCACATGTTGCTTACAGTTCTTACTTATCATATATAGATATTTTCCATTATCAAATCTCTGCTGTTTTCATATACATTCTTCTTTCAGCGTTTCATGTATCTTACTCTATTACATGCTTTATATTTCCTAACATGATATGAACTGCGTGAGATGTTTTGTGCTCGCTTCCGTCCTGACTGGACCTGTTGAAAATTTTACAGAGGATGATGAGGAACCCTGCACCCTTACTTGGAGTTTGCCTAGTTGACACTCGCGACCTGGACCCCTGGGGAGGTTCAGGTAGCTGCTCAGGATGATACCTTGTATAGTGTAGATAGCTTAGACTGTCCTTTTCTTTTCATGTTTAGCTGTTGTCTTATTTTCAGAGTTGTATATTTTAGAGATGTTGAGACTTTGTTATTTCTTTCTGCTGTACCTCAGTTGAGGATTTCTTATCTGTTTTCCATCATGCTACATTCTACCTTAGATTGTGATTGAGTTGTACCTCTGTGTTGGCCTTCTTATGGAGAGTATTCATATTATGTTAGTTATAGTTCATGACCTAGAACAGCGTTCTACCGCCGACACTGCGACGTAGGCTGGGCGTTGTTACGCTCTCGTACCCTCACAGTGGGTGCGAGTCGTGACACATTTTTAGTGGTGGCCCATGCAGGTCGAGTTTATGTAGTGGTATTCAAACTAGAGTATCACTACAGCCTGCAGTAGGATTAGGATATTTTTGGAGGTACTCAATCACATTAGGAAAAACTCTTAATCCGATTCCTTTTGTCTAAAATTGTTGCTTATTGACTTCCCTTGAATATAAACTGTTCTCCTTGAATTTTTGCTTCATTCTCAGAAATTGCTTCTTGTTTTGATCTGTCTTCATGATGGTTATAATGACATGATCTCATCGCTTCGGTTCGGGGGATACTATCGAGAGGCTGGCCACCTCTCGTCCTGTTCATCAGGGCCTCGAGACCGCAGCTTCTGTTGTGCCAACTCAGGTTGGTGTTTCTGCTATATTGGAGGTGCACCTCCGTCTGTACAGAGACTTTTTCCTTCGTTTCCGGTTTCTCTCAGCAGCAGCGATTCATGCAGCATTAGCAGCAGAGATTTGTGCAATATCAGCATCAGGCTGGAGGAAACCAGCAGGGTGAGCTATCGTCAGGACAGTCGAGGATGCACAGACCGCTGGAGATCTTGCTGCAAGTTCCTTTCTTCTCAATTCCATTCCCGTATTGTCTTTTATAATTACCTTGAAATCCGATTCCATCTGTTCCTTGTTGATTGATTAATTTTGTCATGTTACTCTTTTGTTGTGTTTGTTTTTCTTCTGAGAAAATCATATGGGCTAGGTCGCCTAAATCATGGGATCTAGAATCCTCGATAGTCGTATTAGTTGGCATAGTGAGGACGTATAGTCAGATTTTGGATGTACTCTCGGGTATGGGAATTTAAGGTTTTTGCCGTCGCATGCGGCAGTGCAAAAATTTTAAATACCATGAACCTAGAGGTACGTACCTTAGTCAAGGACTCTGTGATTATCGTAGCCTTGCTCACTAGCATGATGAAGACTCTGGACAACATAATTTTGGACAGACGCATATGATTAACAGATTGTATCTTGAGAAGGTTTAAACATCATACCCTTTTGATTGCTATAAATGACTTAGGAGTACGGATATTTAGTTTTGTAGAGCTTATTCATAGGTAGTTCCTTCATAGTATAATGGTATGATGACTTGTAGAGTGTCTGTACCCTAGAGGTGATAGTTAGCATTGGTGTTAGAATAGTAACTCATTGCAGATAATTCTCCTGTTATATATAATACCAACCAGTTACACATAGGATGTTAGTATGCCTTACATCCTTGATGATTATTACTACTTTTCCTTACCTTTTCCAGTGAGGCACCCATGACCAGAGCCTGCCTTTGAGTATAGTTATAGTTTTACCTAAGACCGAGAGGTTTATTTGCATAGATAGATTGCAGATGATATTGGCATATGGGATATAGGTTAGTTGGTATCTATAGGCCATTGTTGTATAGGGTTATAAACATGTTGTTTATCCTATACTTGGTTCAGTTTTCCATTTTAGTTAAGTTCTCTTCGTGTTGAGTTCCTTTGTGTTGATCACCTTTGTAGGCAGTGTGCAGACCCTTCACTAGATATCATGTCCCCTTGATTCAGACCATTCATCCTTAGCCTAGTTCTAAGCATTGTTTCAGACCCTTATAAGTTTAGTCTGCCTTAACCCTTGGTTGATCAGTTATGTATATATATAGATGATATACTTAGGATATATGTGATGGGTTGTTGCTCTTGAGCATATATATATATATATATATATATATATATATATATATATATATATATATATATATATATATATATATATATTATATATATTTTATATATATATATATATATATATATATATATATATATATATATATATATATATATGTGTGGTATTTGGTATTCATGTGCTTAGCTTGTAGGTATTTAGTTATAGGTGACTTGATAGGATTGGGAAGTTAAGAGTTAGTCTATTATAGAGTTTCTCTTTTGCTAAATTCTAGTTGCCAACACCTAGATAGCTAGCATAGGTAAAACCCTAAGAAGTTGACCAGTTGATGACCAAGTACTTGGATGTTGAGAAATTGACTAGTGATTGACCCTTGACTATGTTTGACATAGAAGGGGGTACGATCGTCTTAATTTCGAGGACGAAATTTTTATAAGGTGGGTAGGATTGTAGCACCCAGTTTCCCAAATGAGGGTAATTTTGAAATTTTGTGTTTATAATTATTTTAATAATGATATTTAATTCATGATATAATTTTTTGTGATTTTAAATTATTTTAAAATTATTTAAATCAATGACTTGTGGTTTGACGTTTGCTAGTGAAACCCTAGAGAGTGTTTGACATAGAGCCTAACCATGTGATTATGATATTTTAATATCATTTTTGGCCTAAGGATATTTTTGCATTTGACCTCTTTGAATTATTTTGATATTATTTTATTATTTATGATATTGTTTTGGGGTTATTTGAGTCGGGTTCGAATTTCAACTCAATCCGACTTGAAACGGGGACCCGGAGGTAGTTTGACTCTAGTGGGACCCACATACTAGTTAGGCATGGCCCACATGATATTAATTTTAGTCCACATCATAGAAATATTTTAGTTAGAGGTTAGGCTAATTATTATGGATAAGGTTAGTGTGATTAGAGACTTTAGAATGACTAATTTAGCCCCAACCAATTAGCCCTTTCCTAATACTAATAGAATATGTTAGTGGGGGCATTTTAGACCTTACCATAATAGGACAAATAGCCCCATATGGTCAGCCACTTTAGGAGAGGATAGGCTCAAGCTCATTTCATTATTCTCATCCACACTCTCTCTCTCTTGTTCTTCCCCAAATTTCTAGAGAGCAATCCCTAGCAATTTCTCCACCAAATCCTTCCATTTCGCCACCAAATCTTCTTCTTTCCTTCTCCATTCTAGCCAAGGAGGAAGCTACCCAAGTTTGGGAGGATTCGAAGCTCGTTCGTGTCCTTTTGGAATCTCTACGTGTCGGTGTCGCTCCGGAAAGGCTTTCTTCGATTCGATCTACCGGGAGGAATAAATCCTTTCTCCTTTTCATTTCCTCATGCATATAGGTCTATTTTGAACCCATAGGAATGACCCCCATGGTTGTATCTCCATTTGTGTCTATTTCATGTCCATTTGGAGGTCATAGGAGTGTCCTTTGTGTTGTAGTTGTGTCCATGTGGGAAAACCCCAAATTTGGACACACTATGTGTTGTTGTTATGTATGAATGAATTATTACATGTTTAATCTCATATTTTTGTATTGGAGATGTGTTCTATAGTGTCTCATATATATATATATTAGTGTAGAGAGTGAGTTCTTGATATATTATGTTATATACTTGTGTTCTTTTGTCTCAAACTACCCAAATCCGTCATGATTTTTATCCACGTTTTTAATTTCAGTCCTAACTTAGAAATATCATAACTTCTAGCTCAAAGTTCGGTTTAATCTTCTGTTTTTTTTAAAAGAAGTGTATTGAAGTTAACTTTCCAAAAACATGTATTAATAGGCCTAATTCTTTCTGTAACTTTCTGGAGAATTATTTGAGTGTCAGCTGTACGAAAGACAAACGCGTTCTCGATGTTTTCGCGATTCCGGGAGTTTTCGAAAACGAAAACGCGATCCGTTTGAAGTTTCGGAAAGCTAACACATAGATCTATAACATATTTTAATCCTAAATTTTAATTCATGCTGAGATGGTACAGTATTGATTATTAGTAGGAGTTACTATTCAGCATATGCATCTTGTGCACCCTTGTGTGTAATATAATGTTCTATTTGATTTTAACCCATGTTAATGTATATACATTATGTAATTAAATAGAGAATACAAGCAAGAGTAAATGGTTAAATAAATGATGTATGAGGTGTAAGTATCCTATCTAATGTAAGCATGTATAAGTATGACTTGTGATGAATATGTAGGTTCCATAGTATGTAATGTATGTTGCATATAGTGGTGCAAGAGAATAAATGAATGATGAATGAATGCAAGCATGAATGTAATATAATAATAGATGTAATGCATGATATGTTAGATGAATGAAATGATATATATATATATATATATATATATATATATATAAAATATATATATATATATATATATATATATATATATATATATATATATATGATATATATCCTCTTTACATTAATGTATATATATATGGTTGAATGCAAGCATGTAGGAATACAATTAATGTAATGTATGTAAGCAATACATAAATGCATGAATGAAAGAATGATATACAATGCATGCATGAAAGTATATAATGAATGCTAGATATAAATGCAAGGTATATATGTAATGATAGATATGAATGCATAATGTATAAATATTGTAAATGCAATATCAGATTTCATATGTAGACATAGAACCAATGCATAGCTGATATTTAGATTGAATGTTAGTTCATTTTAGGTTGTTCGAACACTAACTGTCCATGTAAGCATATATACCTTCCTTTTCCTATTGCCAAGCCAATTTTAGTTTTCAATATAGTGGAGTGTCTATGAATGTAATGTTAACCTTCAACCCCTTAATTCAAAATATTAGTTAATTTCAGTATTAGATAATGCATGAGCTGTATGCATATGGGATGTTGGCTTAATGGCAGATTTCAGATAACATGGTTCATTTTATATGGTTAGTTACACCAGTTTATGGGATAGCTCGCTTTAGTTTATATGTAAATATGGAACTAAACTGAGAATGAACTTCACCCTCTGCACAAGGACACCCCACTCTATATCAACCACCATGCCATGTAACCCTTCTCTAAATGATTGCTATAATATATATAGATTTATGTAAAGTATAGATGCATGTTAGTTATAACTTAAATAGTCTCTACTCTAATGTATATAGATGTATACTTGTAGCCATGCATGTTAAGTATAATACATGTGTAATGTAGATGGGTTAGCTTTGTGCCATGTGTAGTGTAAACTCATAATTAGTGTTGATTTCTCTTTTCATATACACCTCCATGTTCACACACACACATAGCTTTACATGTTAGTTCCTTTCTCTTATATATATATATAATATAGAATATGTATGATAGTGATGTATCTTGATGTGTGACTTGTGTTGGCTTGTATAGCCTTGTGATTGGTGTGTGACTGCTAGCCTAGGCTTGGTTAGGCCTAGTGAGACTTATTAGACTTGTTTGGGCTAGGACTTGACCTAGTTGACTAGTGTAGTTGACTAGAGTTGACCAAGTGTTGACTTTAGTCTAGTTTGACCTAGACAGCATGCAGATGCATTATAGATTACTATTATCATCCCCTGTATACATCTTGACTTGTGTTGCTCTAACTAGGAGTCAGGTACCTCATCTCGGACAGTACATTTACTTCAGACATTCAGATACGAGGCGAGTACATTCTCTGACCGTTTCATACTTGTCTGGATTTACATTCTTGCTCTAGATTACTGTACTTGATGCTGACACGATCATTATCACGGATTGGTACTATACGGATCTTCTTCTGAGATGTTATCTCCTTGTATTCACTAAATACATATTGTGATGTGCGTTTCACTTACATATTGTATTTATTGAATACCCTTATCATTGTACACTCATTGTGCATATTGTACTCTTATTATCACATTGAGCCATTGTACAAGCCATTGTACAAGCCATTGTATAAGCCATTGTACAAGCCATTGTATAAGGTAACGTAACTGAATTGGATCCTTGTGTATTGATTAGGGAGGGAGAGTAAAATTGGTTATGTGATCAATCCTATAGTATAAGAAATTGTATATGTCCATTGTACACCCACGTACAAAGGAGTCCCATTTTATTGTATAACCTAACCCGTTTACATAACCATATTGTGCTCTAAATCACATGTTGCTTACAGTTCTTACTTATCATATATAGATATTTCCTATTATCAAATCTCTGCTGTTTTTATATATATTCTTCTTTCAGCGTTTCATGTATCTTACTTTATTGCATGCTTTATATTTCCTAACATGATATGAACTGCGTGAGATGTTTTGTGCTCGCTCCCGTCCTGACTGGACCTGTTGAAAATTTTACAGAGGATGATGAGGAACCCTGCACCCTTACTTGGAGTTTGCCTAGTTGACACTCGCGACCTGGACCCCTGGGGAGGTTCAGGTAGCTGCTCAGGATGATACCTTGTATAGTATAGATAGCTTAGACTGTCCTTTTCTTTTCATGTTTAGCTGTTGTCTTATTTTCAGAGTTGTATATTTTAGAGATGTTGAGACTTTGTTATTTCTTTCTGCTGTACCTCAGTTGAGGATTTCTTATCTGTTTTTCATCATGCTACATTCTACCTTAGATTGTGATTGAGTTGTACCTCAGTATTGGCCTCCTTATGGAGAGTATTCATATTATGTTAGTTATAGTTCATGGCCTAGAACAGCGTTCTACCGCCGACACTGCGGCGTAGGCTGGGCGTTGTTACGCTCTCGTACCCTCACAGTGGGTGCGGGTCGTGACAGACCTTAGGATTGGGGTCAGTATTGATATTATTATTTGGGGATGATGATTCCAATACTGACAATTGGCTTTAGCCCGGAGAGATGGCCTAGCGGTTAGGCAAGACGTCCTTGATAGAATGAATCAAATATATTGAATTGGATTCACTATCACGAGACTTGGCTAAAATGCATATATTTCGGGGACGCCTTAATATGTGCACGATCCAACTAAGTGATAAGTTGAATTCAAATGAGAATAAAAGAACGAGAAGTTATCGAGGATTTTGAAAATGTGTGTTACGAAGAAAAGTATTGATGGTAGTGCGATCATTGGATTTGAAACAAACTCAGATGTTGATTGATTGGGTGGTCTACCCTAGAACTAAGTTGCCCATGTGTGCGACAAGTATAAGTTAGCCCCAGTTGAGATATAGTTGTTCGAGGTAAAAAATAAATATGGCACGTGCGTGGCTCGGATTAAAGAAAACGCATAGGCGAAGTGTGTTGATAAGTATGTAATCAGTAAGTTTCGATGACGAAACTTTTTTCGAGTGGTGTATAATGTAATGTCCTGTCCTGCTCAGTCCAATCGGAGGAATCAAAATGCCAACGGCGTTCAGATTTAGCCGTGCATCATCTTGCTCGAAGTCCCGCTCGACCGAGGCAACTCCTCGCTCAGGTGGGTAGCTTCGGTGAACTTGCCTCGGCTTGGCCTTCACACTAATAAAACAAACGTTTTCAATTGCACAAGTATGCTTGATAATAAAATAGACGAATCCATATAGCTAAGGAAATAATCCCAACTTGGGTCAGATTGAGTTAGAATATGAAAAGGTCTCACGGTTGGCTTAGAAGAGTTGCACGACGTGCTTTCAAAATGACCTCGGTCCTTCGTCCCACAGCTTGGGAGAAGGAAAGTTGGTTTATGTTGCCACAAAGCTATGAACTTAGCATAATTCATAGGTGTCGCACGTATAAATGCTTGATAAAACATGCACTATCCAATGTTTGGCTTAGCAAAGGTGTCCCACAAGTATGAATGCACGTTTCCACGATGCAAGGGCTTGGCATAGCCTTGCTTGTCCCACGGGTTAAGTTGTATCGTATGATGGAGTTAGGCAAAAGTTATGTCAAGGGCTATAGAAGTAATAGCAAGCACGGTCCCATGATTTCTACGGCTAGTTGTAGCCACACAGTCCTACGGTCTTAAAGCTCGTCATATAGAGTATGACTTGGGTGGTAGTGTCACACAGAGCACAATTGGTTTAAGGAACGAGCCACGGTTGATTCAAATTGAGTTTGGAAAAAGGGCTATCAAATAGTCGTTCCTGAGTTGAGTAAAATAATAGGACAACATGAAAGAATACTCGCGACCATGGGTCGTCGAGGCAGTCTTAAATATTGGGAGTCTCAACGTAGTCCTGAAAAATATGGTAACACTGGAAGAGTAATGACTGTGTAAGACGGTAGTTGGAGTCGAGTCTTGCATGATCACTGGACAACTTATCGACAAGGGAAAGTTTCCTCGGAACGACCAACCTGGGGCCACAGGATTGTTCTGACCTAGGAGGAAACATGGTATACCCGAGCTGGGAGTACCGTTCAAGTTATTCAGAAACTTTTAGCGGGCGCGCTACTTGCGCTGAAAGGGTCGCCGAATAGCAAAGCTATAAGTCCAAGCATAGTTTGTGGTACTAGTGACCATTTTATATAGATGTCGGCATATTAGCAGCGATCCACGTGCATTCCTTTAAATTGAGTCAAGATTTGTGTGCACGGTACCAATGAGTCGAGTTGAATGTGTGCACGATTTGTAACACAATATTTAGGCCTAAGATTTGGTTGCAATGAAGACACCGTGCTACGGCACGAAGTGTGGCGTTGGTTGGTAAGTCATTGACACAAAAGTATAAGTAAGTTGGATTAAGTCATTTCGAGTTTAAGTCAGGAAGGACCGTAAGGCAAAGTTGGTTAAGTGGTACTGAGTTGCGAGGCACGGCCTCACTGTGGATGCACGAATAGAGTAGATGGCACCGCCGTATGATTGAGTCTTAAAGTATGGGATAAAAGGCAAGTACGAGTCGATAAGTTGATGTTGTTGACACGATAAGGGTCTCGTGGCAAGTATAAGTAAGTTCTCCGTGCGATGAAATGGTGATGGTCTTGTGACCCAAATAGGCAAGACGTCTATGTCCAAAAATCGATCCTAAGACAAGAATAGAAAGACAATCATAAAGGGTTTATGTTGCACAAAGTAAATGAATATGTTCGTTTTTGTATGGGTGGACGAGGAGCTCACTCCACCAGTACAGTTGAGTACTGACACCCACACAGTTTCCCAGTGCAGGCATAGGCAGAAGCTCGTTGGCGCGTAGCTCGCTTGGATGCGTTGAGTCATGGAGTTCCTTGGTGTTTGAGGCGTACGGCCACATAGAGTTTGGACTTATACAGGATATAATGTATGGACATCGCCTTCTGAAGCATCCGCTGCCTCGTCATGCTTTGTATTGAGAAATGATAGAGAGCAGAGTTACTTGTAACTTGAGAGAAGAGTGAGACTGACTGATTGTAATCAAGGCCTCGTGCCACTTTTGTAATCCTTGTTCAATCAATAAAGAGCCTCTTTTGTTGAGTTGTGTTTTGGTTCTAACTTTTCGTTGGCTTATTTAATGTTTCTACTTGAGACTTCTGTACGACGACCCCGTCGCTTAGCCTAGAATCGACCGTTATGGAACCCGTCTTGCGTGAGCGCAATCTAGCCTCACGCGGCATCACGCCTTAGCGAGGACGATCGGTCCTAAGGGATCGGGTCGTGACATGGATATCCCGTGGGACATTAAAAAGAGCATTTTCTAACATCGAATATCGAAACAACATAAAACTTTAAAAGAGTTCAATCGGAAGTCCAAGGACGTAAACCCGTGCTCTGATATCATTATGTCACGTTGCTATTCCGCAAAGTCGATCGTCTCTCTAGGACGTGATTTTGCGCAAGCATAAGTTACGTCCGCGTAAGGCAAATACTAGAAACGGCCGATTCGCAGTCAGGCAACATAGTCACATAGAAGTAACAAGCTTAAGCATTAAATAAACAAGAACAAGTATTGAAAACAAAGATTTATTCATAAGCAGCAAAAATTATAATTGTTGGCTCGAAGCCAAATTACAACTCACTCAACTCACTCTATCTCTGAATATATTTCACTCATGCTCTCTCTCTCTCTCTCTCTCTCTCTCTCTCGCTCTCTCTCTCTCTCTCTCTCTCATTCTCTCAATTACAATATATATCATGCCCGTAGAATTACAATTTATGGAAGCTTCAGAATGCGATGTACATACATTATGGTCCGTATAAGTCCAGACTCCATACGGTTGCACGTCTTGAAACGCCAAGGAACTCCATGCCTCGATGCATCCAAGCGAGCTTCGTGTCGGACGAGCAGCATACCAGTGATCTGTACGCAAAATATTGTAGAGGTATCAGTACACAACAGTACCGATGGGGAGACCTCTCGTCTACCCATACAAAACCAATACATTTTTCTTTAGTGGGTGCACACTAGAAATTTAGTAATCTTTCTAATCTTGTCCTAGGATTAATTCAATGGCGTGAACTTTAAACCGTATTTGTGTCACTAGACCATTCTCATGCCTTGCACCAATAACTTAAGCCATATAGTGTCCCTAACCATTCATCGTGCCAACAACACTGATGAAACTCCCCATACTTGTCTTACAGCCTATACTTGCCTTACGGCACATACTTGTTCAACTTGTAACATAAACACAAAACGTAGAAACTCAGTGACATAGTCTGCCCATAACGTGGGAACTTATTGACAAACACCCTAGACCAACTCGAACCCTTTGTGTCAAAGCACGTGTCTTTGTCGAAGCCAAATTTTAGGCTTTTCAGTATGATGTGTGTCGTGCATCCAATACTTCTTAACTTAACCGACACCGTGCATGCGGATTGTCGTTCAGCACGCCGACTCATCTATATGAAAGGGTCACTAGCAATACAAGCTATCTGTGGACTTATAGCATGGTTCAGATGGGACCCTTGCAGCATGGGTAGCTATCCCCGCTGAAGTCCTAGAATCGTCGAAGTGGTCATATCCAGCTTAGCTATCGTGTCTTCCTCCTAGGCCGGATTGGTCTTGTAGCCCCAGGTTGTTATCCGAGGATGCATCACCCTTGTCGACAAGTTGTTCAATGACCATGGAATACTCGACTTATGGGCCCTTCTTTGTAACGATATTGATAAACTTCCAGAAAGGAGGCCTACTCTCTCATATTTATTACACTAAACTCTTTCCCAAAGTATGTGGAGCCAACTTCTCAACAAAAACATATGAGTAGAAAATGCTACTATAGTGCCAAAGAGCCTAAGGGGGTGTTTGTTTTTACCTCCATTAATTCGGTCTAATTAGAAGTGGGCCAACATAAAATGTCCTTAATTTTTTTGGTATCTAATTTGATACATGTATCGCCCCAGTCCCAAAATACGTAGGTCTAGGAACGTAGACATGTCAGTCGTATAATAAATATACGTAAGCTGTAAAATATAGTAAAACCAGGACAACTAATCTCATCCACAAAATAAAGATAAAGCGTTTATAGAATCAAGTAAAAATTTGTCTTTTGTACAAAATGTTGGGCGGAGACAAATCCACTACCAACTAGTAGGAGAAATAATACATAAAGTAGCATGGATGATCAAAGAGCAACCATCTTCGAAGGAATAGAGAAGATTGTGTCCTTGGCTAGAACACCTGCAAAAAGTCAAGAACACAAACCTGGAGGAATCAACAGGTCCTCAGATGGACGTTACAAGATACAGGAAGAACATGCCATAAAAACTGAATATAAAGTGCTCAACAATAATTTGGACCATAACATGGTTCAGTACCTTATCATCGAAGCAGTGAACCACACCTACAACCAAACAAGGACAAGGTGTAGCAAACTAGTCCGCGATAAAATATTGTTCTAAGCCATGGTCAGGCATTAGTGCATAAACCAAATGTACCTATACCTAACAGATAAGGTCACATAACCACTCTAGGTGTAATACAATTGTAACGCCCCAGAACCAGAATACTGGAGAGCGGGGGCGGACATAGCCAGCTACGTATATTGAAGTGCAATCCACCTCGCTATACGGTCACGACTGTCGGGATACATGAGGGTTTAACTACAAACCATCAGTCTCTTATGGTCATGAACAAACCTATTGTCTCAATCTCAAGCAAGTAGTAACAGTTACAAGATGTCAGAGCACCAAATATACAATAGTAAGGCGTCCCATACATTACATATTTGGATGATCATGAAGCTAGTCATACAAAATATGAAGACTAGCAAGAGTTCCAGTCATACATGATCAATCCTAGGATTTGTTCATCATGCTACAGCCCGTAGGCAGACAGTAAGTAAAGTGCAATCGAGCTAACACGTGCTCGTCGGCTAAATGCCTCAAAAGAATATTTTTACAATATAGTGGAAGAGCAAACAAAACTCACTCGTTGCCAGGGTTACGCCTGGTGGTCACCATCTGGCCGGAAGGTAGGAAGATCCTCTGGAGCTGCTCCGACATCTGGCCACGCAAAACCAGCTGGGTCAGATCCCAGAAAGAGCAACTGCCACAAAGGAGGCTTCACTTAAGAACTAAAACCAACATATTAGAACGTAAAATAAGAAGATAATTAAGACATGAAATCTAAAATAGGGCAATAAATATCAAGAGATGAGAAGTTATCCCGATCAGTTGTTGACAAGGTAAACATAAGCAATCCTGTTACTGAAGTAACCAGGTACTGGAACAAGACAAGGCTTAGACTCCATCCAACATTTACGGCCAAGCAATAAGTACGGCTTGATACTTTAACTAACTAGGGTTATCACATACCTAGTTACTAGCAAGATGCAATGAGATTATTCCAACAGCCACAAGCCCTGCAGACCATCCAGACTATCAGGACGCAAATTAGGGGTTGAATTCATGTGGGTACAGCGTCCAAAAAATGCATCTACCCTTAAGTAGCTTGAAGGGTGCAACGCATAACAGTGTGCTGGAAATGTGTCCTACTCGACGGCAGGCTACAGATCCCATAATGGGGCGCCCAGATAACGGGATTGCCTGTAGATGGGAAATCTCTTCATGACTACTGGATTAGGGATTGCCTGTAGATGGGAAATCTCTTCATGACTACTGGATTATTCTAGTTATTAGCCTTAGTCAATTTCAGTAGGTACCCCTGACCGTGGTACACAGGGGTCCCTGTCCTAGACATGATGCGAGACAGTACTGGTTCATTGTACAAACACAATCGTCCACGGTGTCCAGGCCATTTATTCTTGTCATGTCATGCTAGCCGTCGCAATAGCATTCAATAGTTTCCATCATGCTTGCTTGTCATATCATGTCATGTCATGTCATGTTTACTTCATTCCATATCGTGTACAATTACCATTCCAAACATATTAAATAATTTCGTGATTATCAAGTTCATGACAAAAGGCGTACGAATATAAAAGGGCAACGGGGTACGCCATATGGACTCAAAGTCTCTACGCGAGCAAGACTACGCTAGGTCAAATAGACCCCGAGCGTAAAACAGCTCTACGCTGGCAAGACCTAAGGATAGGCAGCTCTACGCGAGCAAGAGAGCAGGTGTGTGGGATTCTACGCGAGCAAGTGCTTTACGCTAGCAAAGCCGCATACGGGCGAGACGCCATGCGGGCAAACCCTCTACGCGAGCAGGAGTCTAGCTTCTGCGTAGAGCTCGGTCCAGCTCTGCGTACAATAGATTACGTGGTCACGTGAGAACGTGTGCGTAAAGGGTAATTAATACGCGGGCACGTGAAACGTGTGCGTAAAAAGGGTAAATGATACGCTGGCACGTAAAACGTGGGCGTAAAACTAAATACTACGCTAGCACGTAAGAACGTGCGCGTAAAAATTTTATCTTCTCCCCAAGGCCAAGACAAGCAAGCGTAAAAGCTCAAGAGCTCAAGAAAGCCCCATCTCGGTCAAGACTTGGTGAAATCCAGCCATTCAAAAGCCAAACTTGCGTAACATCAGAATGCCTTCTACATAGAACTCTTAGTTTTCGAAAACAAGCCAGTTTAGTAGATCAAAACCAAGAAATCCGAAAATACAACAAACTTAGATCTACATAAAATGAACCATGGAAACTAAAAATGCTAAGTACTAAAGTGTCTTAGAATCTCGTGAGGAAGACAATGGAACAACAAAAGTGAGTTCCTCCATGAAGCAAGATGCACTTGCCTACTGCGGGTGGTTGGTGGAGAAATGAAGAAGAAGAATAGTAGTAATAGGAAATGAATGAGGAGAGAGAAGAATTGTTGGGTTAATAAATGGAGGATGGTGGTAGGTAGGAGTTTGCATACTAACCCAAACCAAACCCAACCAGACCGAACCCAACCGAACCCGAACCAAGCAAATGAAATGCCAAAATAAACCATGCAATGAGACATGCAATAGGAGTCAAAATACGTACACTTATATCAAAATACGTAATACGAACTATGGGCGTTACAACAATCAAGAATAGTGCATAGTCGCATAACCTCCAAGTCAAGTCAAGATAAATAGTACCTCGGTAGCGAGTCCAAATACTATATATCATTCCTCAGTATCGAGCGAGTCTATAACGTATAGTCTACCTATCGTTCCTCAGTAGCAAGCAAGCCTACGATAGATAGGGAGGAGGTCAACGCCCAATTGTATTCTCCCCACGCATTGTTCTAAGTCTAAAAACTACTAGTCTTCTATCATGCAATCCTATTAGTAGTTATAGCCTAACGCTCGTTCTATGTGTTCCGCTGGCCACTCAATACACAAGTCCAAGATCTATATACGACTCGTGACTCGTGGCATACATGTGTCAAGGCCAATGAATGCAGGTAGTCTCTTAACTCTAGGTTTAATAAGCATAAAAATAATCAAGTAGCCGGCAATAGAACTAGACAGTAGAATTAAATATAACAATGTAGCACAATTTATCTTGCAGAAAAGTAATAATAAATAGATAAATGCATGCAGTATAATGAGCAAAGTAAACAAACAGTAATGGCAAGGTATCTTGCCTGGTGTGATACGATGATCATGATGGCACAGAAGGACTTGGGTGTTACAACTACGCAAGTTGACCTCCGATGATGGCACGGACTGTTCCATTGAGTCCAGAACGGTTAATTTAACTAGAAACGATACAGGGCAAGTCCAAATCGTAAGAAGAGGAGAATATGACTAGCCCCGAACAAGATTTTAAAATCAAAGAGATTTGTATAAATAGTACATATACTATTTTAGAAAATACTTGAAAAATATATTCTATTAATTAAAATAGTTCTTTTTAGATAAATACTTGAAAAATCTAGTAATTGTTTTAGGCAGAAATTCTAGGTTTTGTCAAAATAATATTTTAGGTCGATATATATATATATATATATATATATATATATATATATATATATATATATATATATATATATATATATCATAAGAATAAGAAGTATAATAATATCATTAGGCTTGAAAATCCTAGTTTGATATTATATGTAGGCCATGCCAAAACTATATATATGTTTGTTTTTTGAAAGTATTAAAGACAATTAATATTCACAAAGGTGTACTGATGGTACTAAAAAGCACAATAGGGCTAATACTATTCTCATTTTCCAAAAGGTAATATACTTAATAAAATAAAATCATAATTTAGTAGTAATTATTATTATTACTATTATTACTATTATTATTATTATTATTATTATCACAGCAACAATGTTGTTCTCTTTGCTCAATTACAAGAACAGAAATAATAATAATAATCAAAATCAAAATCAAAATAATCAAAATAATAAAAATAAAAAGGCTAAATTACAACTTGATACCCTCAACTATTTAAAATGTTCAACTTGATACCCAAAACTTTGATAGGTACTAACTTAATACCCTCAACTATATAATAATTTTATATTGATACCCAAAATTTTAAAAATGACAAAATTACCCCTCATTCCTTCTTCCCCGCGAGCTTCCCCTCCCGGCGCCGCCCCCGTGCACCCCTCCTCGTGGCCGTGGCCCCGTGCCCCCCCCCCCTCTGTCTTCGGCTGCTTCCCAAGCGCACGATCTCGCCGCCTCGCGTAACTCCGGTCTGGCCAACGCGGGGTGGGGGGAGGGGAGTTCGCGAGCTGGAGGGGGAGGGGAGATCGCCGACGGGAGGGAGGGGGGAGGGGGTGGGTAAGATCATCTGCGGGAGGGAGGGGGAGGGGGTGGGTAAGATCACCGGCGGGAGGGAGGGGGAGGGGGTTTGGATAGAGGGGGGGAGGTCGTCGGCGTGTGGGGGGGGAAGAGGTCGTCGGCCGGAGGCAGGAGGGGTCGGGGGAGGGGGGAGTTCGCCGGCAGGAGAGGAGGGGGGAGAGGTCGTCGACCGGGGGTAGGGGGGTGCGTTGGAGGGGAGGGACAATTTTATCAAAAAAAAATTCAGGGTATCAAGTTAGTACCTATCAAAGTTGAGGATATCAAATTGAAAAACTAAAATAGTTTAGGGTATTAAGTTGTAATTTAGCCAAATAAAAATAAAAAAACAACAACAGTTGTCTCCTCTTCTTACTCTCGGAGGAAACTGGAGGCGCACGCCGGATCTCAGCGCTGGCGATGGGAAGCATCGGAGGTTGTCGATGCCGGCCGATGCTCGAGCTGGAGAAGAGTCGGAGGCCCGCCAGCGCCTAAAGGTTCTCCGGATCTAGGTCGATTGATCGTCACTCGCCATCGAGGAAGCTGAGGAGATGGGTGACCAAGTGGTCGTCGACGATTGGGCCTGCGATGGAGCACATGGAACAAGGGTGGCTCTGGGCGTCTTGCAGCCGTGGGATGAGCGCCGAGCTGGAGGTGTACTGCTGGGGCAAGAGCAGGCACGGCGGATCTGGGCGCTAGGGCTGAGCTCGTCGGACGACTAGGCAGGAGGCGCGGGGGAGGCAAGGTAAGGGTCCCCTTTTTCTACTTTTCATCTGGTGGTGGTAGTATAGTGGAGGTCTCGATGGTTGTGTACGGGGATACAACGGTCGACCGGAGTGGTGGACGAGAAGAGGGCTGGGGAAAATTTTATGGTGGTGGTATTTGGCCACTGTCGGGACGGCAGGATTTGGATGAATCGTCGGGGGTCGAACGGTGGCCGGGCTGTGGCGAGGCATGTTGCTGCAGAGGAGAGATGGCGGGTGCTTGCCGGGGTGGCGGCTTGGCTAGGTCTAGGATTAGGTTTTGTCGTGTCCGCATGTCATGTGTCGGATACGGGAGCGGGGAGAAATCGTGTCCTGCGCGACATGGGTTGGAGATTGAGTCGTGTTCGGTGTGTCGAGCACGGAGAGGGGTTGCGATGTACTTGCATCGAAAATTTGACATAGTGGATCGACACCCGGGTCGGACCCGAGGCCGTCACGGCTGACACGGAGGAAGTGGATACTGACAAGGTGCACGACACTTTTGGGTGGAGAATATTTTTGGTTTGGAGAAATTTCCATAAAAAAAGAGCAAAGTAGCCTCTCCTTTAATACGAGGTGGAAGCTCCTAGTTGGATAAGGAATAGAAAAGTTTAAATTTCTAATAGATATTCCACCATTTAATTCAAATCGATTCAATTCAATCAAATCCAAATCCAAATCCAATTCAAATCTAGATAACATCTATTTTTAATTTAAAAGTTATTTAAAATAAAGTGAATAAAATCTTTTCCAATTTAAATCATCATAATTAATTAAATATTAAATCAAACAAAATTTCAAAATATCTTTTTTGAAATAATAAAATAATGATAATAATTAATTTCAAAATTCCAAATATATAAACATGAATTAATTTGATGTACTTCGTATGCAAATATTTACATAATCATAGTTTTCTAAATTACTACTATATTTGAACAATAAAATAATATTTTTAGAAATAAAATAAAGTTTTGGCAAATCTCGACGCGACGTGTTTTTACAACTTTAAGGAAATAAAAATATTTATCACATATTATTTTGAAAACTATATTTTTTTTTCTATACAAATAAAATCTATAATAAAAAAAAATTATAACAAAATATGTACCTCGCATATACGTACATATTCGCACTCGACGAACAAAAATAAATAATAAAAAAATCAATAGCAAAATAAATTAAATTAAATTAAAAAAATATAGTGAAAATTTAGGGGGTTTATATGAGAATAAAGCATTAGTGTGCAGCTTTTTTTGCAACACAACCTCTAATTGGAAGTAAAAAATATTGTAACCCCACAAAAATTTAGTACGCCTCCCTTATATACTTGACGCTGGTAAATATAACATCTGAAAAGAGATGAACACAAAGAAAGATAAATAATTCATGCACGAATTGTGTGATCAAATTGATGCTGATACAAACAAATTTTGAGGTTAATGTAAACCTTTTGGTGTTGTAGTTGTTGAGAGTGGTAAGTGACTTGTTTATGTTATGTTTTGTGATTGTTTTCACTTGCATGATATAGTATGAAAATGTGATATTTTACTTAATTTATAATGAAGTTATTAGTTTAATGTTGTCATGGATAATTTTTCGACATAACATAAAATATTTATTTTGGAATACTTTATATAATAAGGGTACAAAGGTAAGTTGACGTCGACATTAACAATCAAACATATAACTACTAATTAGTGGGAAAAAAAAAGCTTTATAAACCACTAATTAGGGGCTTTAATCACTAAAGTGGGACCCCACCCTCTAATTTAGTGCCACACCTCTAATTAGTGGAAAACTAGGGCCCTAAGACAGATACATGTGAAGGAAATCTTTGTTGGTCTTATTATAAAAGCTTGATATGAATCCCAGATTTTTCAAAATCTCTTCTCAATTTTGCTGCTGTTTTTTTAATTTTTCAAAATTACTTTTTTTTAGCGAAGCTCTTCAAACCACTCTGTCAAATAGGATGAGAAATTGGCAGTATCAATACCTAAGGCTAATTTATATCGGAACTGCTACGTTGCTTGCGGTTTGTAACTGCGGATGTGACCGTCGGCCGACGCGGCGGCCTGCCATTGGCCCCCTTGTCCGGATGGAACCCGGAGATAACAGAGGGAGGACAATGGCCGACCATCACGTCGGCCGACGATCACGTCCGCGGTTACAAACTTCGAACAAAATATCATTTTCTCGAATTTATATAGATTCATTTCATAAGAACTTGGTAGTCTCATTAAACAGCTAACAGCTAAATTTTAACACTGTTTGATCGATAGAGGGAACTTATTTACTCCTTACCTCATTATAAACCTTAGAAGAAATTCATGAAAAGATGGTCAATGGACGAAGAAAATAGTTGCTTTCCGCGTGATCCTTATTTGGAGCTGAAACAAGCAAAATTGATAAGATATGTTGAGGGAAGGCTCAGTTTAACAATAAAACCTGCAACCAAGACGATAGATATGATGAAATAAAACTGAGACCAATCTCGCCCACGTGGTGTACTATGTTGGCACATGAAATAAGAACAAAGTGTTAGCCCCGGGATGCAATTTTTGATAGAAAATTGAGAAAATGAAACGATTGTAAAAATAATATTTCTAGCAACACTTCAAAAAAGGTGCTTGACAGAAATCCTTGGAGGATTCGGGATAACAATAATCTAAAAAGATTTCGTTATAGCAGCATACGAGAGTAGTACTTCTAAAAAGAAATATCCAATCGAATTGCTAGCAGTAGCAGCGAAGTGGATGACAGGCGATAGATGGAAGAACTGTCTGCTGGGGTGAATTATTACCGTTGCTCAAAGCTGAATTCGCCTTACACGAACAGCTTCCAGGAACCAGCAAGCTCGACGGAGAACTTTGGAACACTCCGCTCTTCTGACTCCTCGGATGGCGCACGGACTCCTGTGTAAAGTAACGTTGATGCAATGCTTCTCTTCTCTCTTTAAAGTCTGTGAAAATTCGTAAAGAATTCTGAACACTTGTCTTGTTCTTATCTATATGCACTGTGAGAGAGAAGAGGCCTTATATAGGCCCACGCTGCAACTGCCCAGTTAGCAGAACATTCGGGACGTGAAAAAAATCGTTCTGAACGTGCTGTAACCGCTCAGATCATACACAGACATGATCTGAGTCGACTGGCGCACAGAGCGCGCCACTTGCGCCACCCGCGCAACATGCGCACCGCGCGCACCCCGCGCACCTTGCACACCACGGGTACAACGCCACTTGCGCCACCGGCGCACTCTGCGCAACCTGCGCCAACCGCGCGCCAACAGGCAGGGTCCACTGGGCCGCGCAACTGGACGCGTCTCTGGACCGCGCAACTCGGTGTGACACTTGGCCGTGCCAATTGGTCAGTGCCAATTGGTCGCGCCAATTGGTCGTGCCATCTGGCAGTGTCGATCGGCTGCGCAAGTGGCTCGCGCAACTTAAACGCACTATGCGCCTAGCGACGATGCTGACGTGCTAAGTGCAAAGTATGCCAACAAAATGTCACATTATGCCTCATGAGCCCGAGTCCGAGTCGCTAAGCCCCTACGGGTTAGGGTGGCTTCGTCGGAGGAGGAAGGCGGCGAGGAGGGTGGCTTCGTCGGAGGAGGGAGGCTGGTCGTCGGAGGGAGGGGTCAGCGGGCGAGCGGGGTCGCCGGGGGGAGAAGGGGAGGGTGTCGCCGGAGGGAGGGGTCGCCGGAGGGGAGGGTTCGCCGGGGGAAGAGGGGAGAGGGGGATCGAGCGAGAACAAAAAAAATTGGGGCGAAAAATTGTGATTTCGATCGGGCCAGTAACCCTATATGAAATACGTCAGCGACGTATAAAATCTACGTCGCAAAACGTCGCAATACAGCGACGTAAACAAATATTCGTTGCAAAATGTCGCCATTCAGTGACGTAATAAACTCTACGTCGCTACGCAGCGACGGTCAGCGACGTGTAACACTAGGAGTCGCTATAGTCAATTATCGGCGACTGCTTTTTCCGCCGTCGCTAATATACGTCGTTATTCTAGCAGATTTTAGTAGTGGCTCCATTGTAAATTAATTCTCCAGAACAAAAAATATGAATGCTTCATTGTTGATTTGGCCTTTTTTCCAACTAGAAAAATACCCCCATATGGTACACCCATGTGCACCTCCACACAACTTGTGCATCTCTAAACAAGCATAGCTTATATATAGAGATACATTTCTTTTGGCCTAGCCGATGTGGGACTAAAGTTTCTAATGCGAAGGCCAAAATCCTAACAATCTCCCACATATCTCTATATATGGGTTTGAGTGTTCCCCACAATAACTGTCCATCATGCATTAGGAGAGATGTCGCTGACGACTTGAATCTTCACGTATGGGCAAACAACAGACTATAATAAAAGAATGGACTAAGCCTTGAATTCTGTACCATAGCTGAAATTCTTTCCACTCACATAATGTAGTTACATGTGCTTCTGGCTACACATTAAAGGCCCTGTGCCAGCCCGGTTTTAATGTACAATTTTGGGCATCTACAAGTTTACCCATAAGAGATGGTCCGCTATCTCTTTCCATACACTATAGGTGAGTTCTTTGTTAAAGAGACATGGCATGAAGCACTTTGCGCTTCCCTTGCGGTGTTATGCCGCTATGACATGGCCTAAAGCCGAGGCCTTATCCCTGATTGGGAACCTCATCGTAGTGTCATACTACTGTAGCGTGAGGTCACCGCCTCCATACTACCCAGCATGAAGTCTTAGGCTTCCTTGCGGTGTTACGTCGCAACGACATAGCTTGCAAGGCCGAGGCTTTACCCATATACGGGTACCTCATCGTGGTGTCGTGCCACTGTAACATGAGGAACTTCTCCCCTTTGTTATGGTGACTACATCCCTCTTTAATTTCAACATACAGCATTAAGCTACCTGCATATTTGCGGTGCTATGCCGTTGTGATTTGGCTCGCAAAGCCGAGTCATTACCACTTTCGGGAACCTCATGGTGGAGTCACCCCACAATAGCATGGAGTTTCACTCCTTGTAGTACTGCACTACCGTGCTTCCAGTAAAGTACACTAGGCATTCACTCTACCTGAGAACTCATTAAGGCGTTTAAGCCAACCTTCCCACAGGATTCGTTTTTCGCAGAAAATAACAGTAGACAACTGTAGTTGTAGGTCCGTAACCTCTCCATGCCCAATAGGGCATGTACCCACCATTCCTGATATTCTTTCGATTAATGGTCCTCCCTTGAACCAAAAGCTAGATGCCTAGTAGATTTTTCTTTGAACTAATAGCATAAAACTTTATGGTAGGATTGTAATAATACAATATCAGAATGCCTTCAAGCTTATTTTACTTGCTGTGTCATCAACCAGCTGGCACTTGAGGTCCTTGGTGAACAGATCAGCCAGGTTTTCTTGACTCCGAACATCAATTACTGTATTTACACCTCTCTTGATAAGATCGTGTACTGTCATGTGCTTCAACCATACAGTCATCTTCTTCCCGTTGAAGAGGTCATTTGATGCCACCGTCGCAGTCGCCTGGTTGTCGCAGTATATCGGTATTGCCGATTTTTGTGCTCCAACCACTGGAAGATCATACATGAGCTCCCGAAGCCATTCTCCTTCCTCCGCTGCGGTATCAAGTGCAAAGAACTCAGATTCCATGGATGACTGCGAGAGCATAGTCTGCTTCTTCGACTTCCACGATATAGCAGCTCCACCTATTGTGAAAATGAATCCACATGTAGACCTCTCACTCTCCACCTCTGAGCACCAGCTGGCATCACTGAAGCCTTCCACTACCGGTGGATCTCCGCTGTAGTGCAGTACATATGTCTGAGTCTTCTTGAGATATCTCATAACCTGTTTCACAGCTTTCCAGTGCTTAATGCCTGGGTTGCTCGTGAAAGGACTCAGCATTCCCATGATGAAAGCTATATCAGGCCTTGTAGCAGTAGTAGCATACATCAAACTCCCGATAATGCTTGCATACTCCAGCTGTTTGACGTTTTCTCCTGAATTAAACTTCAACTTCAGATCACACCTGTAAGGCGTATCGATCCCTGGAAGATCTTGATACCCGTAACATGTGATCATCTTCTCAATATAATGAGACTGTGACAGCACTAGTCCAGCGTCTGTCCGGATGATCTTGATCCCTAAGATCACATCAGCTTCCCCCCAAGTCCTTCATATTGAACTTACTCGAGATGAACTTCTTTGTCTCCATGACACAGCTCATATCCGTACCTAGGATCAGCATGTCGTCCACGTACAAACAAACGATCACACCTCTTCCATCAGCAAACTTTGTGTAAACACACTTGTCCGTCTCACTGACCATGTAGCCATTTGACCTTATAACCTTGTCAAATTTCCCATGCCACATCTTGGAAGCTTGTTTAAGATTATACAAGGATTTTACCAACTTGCAGACTTTGTCTTCAAGACCCTTGACGACAAATCCCTCTGGCTGTTGCATGTAAATCTCTTCAGTCAGCTCGCCATTTAAGAAAGTCGTTATCACATCCATTTGATGTATCACCATCTTATGTATCGCTGCGAGAGCAATCAACATTCTGATGGTGGTCATCCGGGCTACTGGAGCATACATGTCAAAGTAGTCGATTCCCTGCTTTTGAGAAAACCCCTTGGCTACCAGCCTAGCCTTGAACTTGTCAATAGTTCCGTCTGCTTTCATCTTCTTCTTGAAGATCCATTTGCATCCGATGAATTTCGCTCCTTCAGGAAGATCAACCAACACCTAAGTGTTATTTGAGGTGATGGAATCAATTTCATTGTCAATCGCCTCCTTCCAGAAAACTGTGTCTCTAGTCTTCATCGCCTCATCATAGGTAAGCGGATCTTCTTCCACATGATAGGTGACAAAGTCATTTCTAAAGTCCTTCGGCCTCCTCACACGCTTAGCTGATGGCTCAGCTAGTTCTGGTTCAACCGTTGTTTCAACAACATCTTGTTGGACTACATCCTCATTGAAGACTTCAGTTTACTGCGCACCCTCATTATTCTCCGGAATATCCGCAAGAACAATGTTCTTATGCCTTGCAAATTTGTCTTCAAAATATTCTGCGTCGCGAGATTCAATGATATGATTTGATTCAATATCAAGAAATCTCTGAGCATCACTCTTCTCGGCATAACCCAAGAAGATCGTCTTTGTAGTCCTTGTCCCAAGCTTTTAAATCTTCAGATCTGGAAGCTTGACATATGCCAGACACCCCCACACTCGAATGACATTCAAGTTAGGTCTGACCTTGAACCAGAGTTCATGAGGAGTAATTTCTAAAGTTGCATGAGGCACCCTATTTAGAATAAAAGTGGCCGTCAATACAGCTTTTCCCCAGTAGCACTTTGGAAGACCCGCAGTCAACAACATTGAGTTAATCATTTCTGTCAACGTTCTGTTCTTCCTCTCGGCTACTCCATTTGATTGAGGAGAGTACAAAGCCGTAGTCTCATTGAAAATTCTACGTTCTTTGCAGAACGATACGAATTCATGAGACCTATACTCTCCGCCTCGATCACTTCTTATTCTTTTGAGTTGTTATCCAGTTTGCCGCTCAGCTTCGGCCCTGAACTCCTTGAACTTCTTGAATGCTTCGTCTTTAGCCTTCAACAAGTAGACGAACGCATACTTTGAGAAGTCATCGATGAAGGTTATGAAATACTTCATCCCGGCCTTTGTAGAGAATTGTTTGAAGTCACAGATATCAGAGTGTACCAACTCCAGAAGATTTATACTTTAATTAACCCGACGAAAGGGTTTTCTTGTGATCTTTGTTTGAGCATAAACTTCACATTTCTCTACCTTACCCCCACACTTGGAGATAAGTCATATACTAGACATTTTGTTTATTCGTTTACAATAAACATGTCCTAGTCTATTATGCCACAACTCAAGAGTATAAGCAGAATGAATGATTGCATTAATTACATTGGACTGATTTACAAGCTGAATTTTGAACATTCCTTCGGTATAAAAAGCTTTCTCGAAATATGTTTCCTTAATAGACATTACTATCTGGCCAGTATTGATGCCCATCCTCAGGCCTGCATTGTAGAGTAGACCTCCTGAGATCAGGTTATTTGCGATAACAGGTACATGCTTCACACCTTGAAGCGTCAGAGACTTCCCCGAAGTCAGCTTCAAAACCACCGTCACGATCCCGAGCACTTCAGCTTGTGCCTAGTTCACCACCATAACCTCTTCAGAAGTTGGTGTATAGGTGGTGAACCACTCCTTGATAGAGCAGACATGGCAGGTGCCTCCAACGTCTACCTACCAATCAGAGTCAGCCCCCACCGCATCGACCTGCACAATCATAGCAACAACACCAGTGATCATAGATACCTTGTTAGGCTCTCATTGTTCTGATTGCTTGGTCTTTGCTTTGCATTCATTCTTGAAGTGGCCCTTCTTGCCACACTTGAAACAAAGCATCGCAGACTTTGCCTTCTTTTGCTTGAAGGAAGTCACCTTTACGTTCAGATTGTTAGGGTCCTTCTTCTTGCTGTGGAAAGCCGCATGCTTTTCCCTTGGTTCCCTGGTATGAACCAGATTGGCGTTAGCCAATTGCTTGGACAATGCGTCCACCTTCAGTTGAGCCCTCATCTGGTCCTCAACGTAGATTTCCTGCAAGAGATCGTCGAGAGTGATCTCCAGCTTCTTCCTATGCATGTTTGCATAGAACTTGCTCCACCCAGCAGGGAGCTTCGAAACGATCTCTCCAACAACAAACTTGTCGGGGAGGGGCATCGCCTCATCTTTCAACTTCTGTCGCAGTTTTAGGAACTCCTTCACCTGCGGCAACATTGGTTTCTCGTCCTCAAAAAACCACTTGTGATATTTCTCAACAAGAAATATCTTGATACGGTTCTTATCATCCTCGTACAGTTTCTCCAGAGACTCCCAAATATCTCTGGCAATAGTCTTCTTTGAATATGATTCAGCAAGGGAGTCTTCCATAGCATTTAGGATCATAAGCCTACAAATGCTATTGTCCCTTCTCCATTTGACCTGGTTCTTAGTAGCCGCAGAGATTGCGGCAGCAGATCCAGTCTCTGAAACAGTAGGTTCCTCCTCATACAGCACGTAATCAACTTCTCTGAGTTGAATAGTGAGAGTAACCTTCCCCTTCCAGACTTGATAATGTTTTCCATCAAACTGTTCTAACTTTGTGAAGTTAGGATTGATGAGTGCAGCATTCAAGTTTTTCATCTCGTTAATTAAGCTTTGAAATTGTTAGTCCCAGGACGCAATTTTCGATGGAAAACTGAGAAAATGAAACGATTATAAAAACAATGTTTCTAACAACACTTCAAAGAAGGTGCTTGTCAGAGATCCTTGGAGGATTCTTGATAACGAGAATCTAAAAAGATTTCGTTATAGCAGCAAACGAGAGTAGTACGTCTAAAAAGAAGTACCCAATCGAATTAAAGTGGATAACAGACGATAAATGGAAGAACAGCCTGCTGGGTGAATTATCACCGTTGCTCAAAGCTTAATTCGCTCCACACGAACAGCTTCCAGGAACCAGCAAGTTCGACGGAGAACTTTGGAACACTCCGCTCTTCTGACTCCTCGGATGGCGCACAGACTCCTGTGCAAAGTAACGTTGGTGCAACGCTTCTCTTCTCTCTTTAAAGTCTGTGAAAATTAATTCGTAAGAAATTCTGAACAATTATCTTGTTCTTATCTATATGCGTTATGAAATAGAAGAGACCTTATATAGGCCCGCGCTGCAACTGCCCAATTAGCAGAACGTTCGGGACGTGGAAAAAATTGCTCCGAACGTGCTGTAACGGCTCAGATCATGCACAGACACGATCTGAGTCGACTGACGCACAGCGCGCACCACTTGCGCCACCCGTGCAACTTGCGCACCGCGCGCACCCCGCGCACCTTGCACACCGCGCACCTTGCACACCGCGCGCACAGTGCCACTTGCGCCACCTGCGCACTCTGCGGTACAAAGTACACCAACAAAACGTCACATTACGCCTCATGAGCCCATGAGCCCGAGTCCGAGTCCGAGTCGCTAAGCCCCTACAGGGCTCAGCTCCATTGGAAATTAATTTCCAAGAGCAAAAAGCATGAATGTTTCATTGTTGATTTGGCCTTTTTTTCCACTAGAAAAATACCCCAACATGGCACACCCATGTGCACCTTCACACCACTTGTGCATCTCTAAACAAGCATAGCTTAAATATAGAGATACATTTCTTTTGGCCTAGCCGATATGGGACTAAAGTTTCCAATGCAAAGGCCAAAATTCCAACATAATGTATTGCAGGAACCACAACCACTGACCTGTAACGTAGTTGCTGCTGGAGCTGGGACACTTCTACACAGAGAAATTTTTGGGTTCAATCTCTCTAGAGCTTAATCCAGACGAATCCAAAGTGTCTATCATTTGTAATCTTATAGCTGTGTTTTGGACAAATTTGATTACAAGTTGTCGCTCGGTTACATTGACAAATCCCCAATACCTGTGACTAATCCCCTTGATCTTCAGCTGCACTGCAAGTCGTGGTGCACCTGTCTATGATCTTACTGTTTGCGAGAGCATTCTTGAATTGCTTGACGAATTCGTCGCCTTCCTCCTCCACCTCCTCCTTTGGCGGAGTCTCGAGGTCCCAGACCTTGAATATGTTGTCGTGTGACTCGATCTCTTCCTGGAACCGATCTGGATCTGGACTATCTCCAACTGCTCGACGAGTTCGTCATCCTCGTCTTCCTCCGGCTTGAATGCGTAGTTCCAGCAACTCGAGAATTTCTCCCTGAGAACCGGCAACCTTTTCCTTCAACTGCTTCATCAGTTCATGATACTCCTTGTCTTCCACCTCCGGAGCAACCTCAAAATTACTACCACTCGACTCGATTACTTCAGTGTGGGCCCCAATGCCATCATCGTCCCTGGCTGCCGCTGCCGCTGCTGCTCCTCCTCCTCCTCTTGGTCGAAACGGAAGGTGATGGCCTCGAGGAGGGCCTCTCCGATCTGGGCCCACTACCGGTCGTCGGAAGGGAGTTCGGGGAGCGGAGCGAGGCAGGACTCCACCTACGATACGTCTTCCGGCGAGACCGCATGCGGGTTCGAGTTCCGACCGACGGATGCGGCAAGGAGGGCGGAGATGTCGGCGACGGGCATGTCTGCAGAGCATAACCATAGGAAGACACCGTCGAGTAAGTTTTACTAGCGTGTCCGTGTCACGTCGTGTCACATGCAAAAAACCCTCTTTTCGTTGCGTTCGAATAGAATGAGAAAAAGAAAGAAAGAAAAAGAACTTAGAAGAATTTTCAAAAGAATGAAGGGAAAGGAGGGCTTGCCTTCTTTTTCCGCCATTGATGAAGAAGAAGAAGGAGAACTGATTCTTCGTTAGTTCGTTCAATTTGGGATTCGAAACCCTAGTTTTGGAATATATTTTGACAAGATAAAAAAAAAGGCTAATTCTAAGGGCACCACACCAATTACTTGGGGCTATCCCAAAATTTTTACAAAAAATTACAAGTTTGCCATCAAATTTTTTTACTTGGGACTAGCCCAATTTTTTCCAGCAAATAGGACTGCCAACATGATGGCAGTCCTAACATATGTTAGGACTGCCAACTTGCTGGCAGTCCTAACACATGTTAGGACTGCCAACTTACTGGCAGTCCTAGGACTGCCAGCATGTTGGCAGTCCTAACATGTGTTAGGACTGCCAGCAAGTTGGCAGTCCTCGGAGAAGAAGAAGAAGCAGCAGCAGCACCTACGGATATCCATCCATGTCTCCTCCTCTCTCCTCCTCCTCCTCCTCCTCCTCATTGCTCCTCCTCCTCCTCCGGCCCCGTCCTCCGCCCCCTCCGATTCTCCACCGCCGTCGCCTCCTCCTTGCTCCTTCTCCTCCTCCGGCCCCGTCCTCAGTCCCTCCGCTCCTCCACCGCCGCCGAACTCGACTTCACGCACGTCATCCACTCCCGGTACCCCTCCGCTGGAGCAAGGAGGAGCAAGGAGGAGGAGGAAGGAGGAGGAGGGAGGAGGAGGAGGAGGAGAGAGGAGAGAGAAAAAAAAACCCTAATATTGGGCTGCCTCCAAGTAATTTTCGGGACGTCCCCAGTAAAAGTTCCTCAAACCTGGGCTGTCCCCTAGTAAAATGACGTCCCCAGTAATTTCTGTGGTGCCCTTAGAAAAAGCCAAAAAAAAATTCCGTTGCCGGGACTTGAACCCGAGTCTCTCGGATGAGAGCCAAGTATCCTAACCAAGACTACAACGGAACTACTGATGATATTTGAATAAACCTAGTAAGTCTATTCAAAGGAAAGGAAAACCAATGCAACTAACAAACTAGTCAAACAAGTTCATCTGAGTTCACTGAAATTGGAAGAAAATTTGTAAGTCTCCCGAACTCATATAAGTTTGTGCGTTTGGTTGCAAGGTGTGAAACTCCGTTTTGTTATTTGAAGTGATAGTTTGCAGTTCTTGTCCCCTACAAATTGATCAACTTCACATCCAAAAAAATATAATATAACTCCTCTCTTTGAAGTCTGGAGAAGAGAGAGAGAGTTCACTTTCATAAAAAAAAATTATTGTTCAAAAACTCAACTTTGTTGTAGTCACTCTCCCGCCGCTCGAGAGCAGCAGTAGCAATAGCCGCTGGACCGGAAGCGGCCCCCGGTGGTGGAGGCTTCGACTGTTTGAGAAAGAAGAATAATTTCTTCTTCTAAAAAAAATTAAGAAGAAGAATCGAGTCTGGAGAGAAAGATTTTGAAAAAAAAATGCAGTAGAAGAAGATGAATCCAAGAGATACATACTACTTTTGAAAAAAAATAAAGAAAAAGAAGAATCCAGATGAGTAAAGATAGAGAGAGAGTATGAGATTGGGGATGAAAGTGTGAATGGTTGGTTAGATATGTGAATGAAGAGGGAAAATAATAATAATAATCATTATCATCATCATCATCTTGGGTTGATTGTCACGGATTTAGTATTTTTGATACACTTTGACCCGTGCGGCGCACAAGTTTTCTACTCGAAGACATGTGCCAGCCTTCCCCAAACGCTTAGCTAGATTGCTAAGGCGATATTGAGAATATTGTGGAGCAAAAGATAGATTGGAAGATTAAAACTTCACTTCACTACAGAGAGATTACAACTTTGGATTGTGAGGAAGAAATGAGACCTCCCACTTATTTATAGTGCTCATAGGTCTTACAAGAAACTTCTAGAAACATAGTATTTTAGAGATTATTCTAGGAAACTCTAGAACTTAGATATTTATAAGGTGGCTTCTACAACATCTAGAAAGTTCATGAGTCTTCATAAAAATTTCTGAGTCTTCCAGAGGATTCCACAATCTTCTAGAATATTCCTGAGTCTCCCAGAGGATTCCCATCTTCTAGAAAGTTTCGGAAGCTTCTAACATAACCTCGTTGCGTGTAGAGTTATGCAAGTTCGTCTCGGTGGGGTGTTGTGCGTGACATTCTCCCCTACCAGGTTCATCGACGCCTTCGTCGACGGGTGTGCTAAGTCTTGGAACGACATCCACTCTCGTAGGCATGGTCACTGCATATCATCCGTTAGATATGTCGAACAATGTAATGCTCATAGCGAATCATAATAGTGTTGCGAGACTACTATAGTGCTTCAACAAAGCATTGCAAAGCTCTCACGGCCACATCATCATGTTGCCACAATGCACAATATTGTTGCAATGACAATGTAATTGCATGCTCCTTCTGATCAGATTTATGCTCCGACTTTGGGGAAGCTTTCTTGTGTGATATTCCCGAGTACCATTATGATTGGGAGGGATCTTGGATGATTTGGATGACTCTCAATCTATGTAGCATAGACACTCTCATCTAAGTAATATATCTTGTTCAGACTCTAGCACTCTCAGACAGTCTTCAGACATGTTTTGGACACATTTTTACGCCTTATCGTATTTTTATTTGAAATTAGGTATGAACACTCCGAATAAGGCCATTGTCATGATCCGCACCCGCTTTTAGGAATGCGAGTATGTGGTCAAGTCCAGCCTACGCAGCGGTATCGGCGGTAGAACGATATCTAGTCCGCAATAATCAATACTAGTACACAATATTTGCTCATAAAATATACTCTTTATTTGCTCATTCACAATAACTAAATCAAATTACAATATCCAAGGTTTACATTTGAGTAAAATACAATGTCTCACGAAATCGAAAATAACTAAATAAACCATATGATCGACTTTCATCTATCTAGCTAGTCTTCTAGGGTCGACCTCAGCATATATCCATCTTTCCTAAGGATCCGATGCATAGAGTAGCAGGCGACTATCTGAAAAATGGTTTCCAGTCAGAAATGGAACGAATACATTTCTAAGAGCAGTTCCAATAATTGATAAAGTCTATAAAACTGTAAATAGTAATGAAATACATGATGAATAAATAAGCATAGAATCATGAAACGGAACATAGATGAAACATATAAGTATGGTAATAATGACAAGTAAATGAGAACACTAATAAGACAGATAAGTCATGCACCAGCAATGTATAAAGTGGAACCAGAAAGACTCTACCTATCTAGTGTATTAAAATACCGCTTTCGACATGTGAACATCTAGGGGTAAATACGTCATCTCGCACGTGAAGTGTTCGAGAGCTATCGTTCTTGTTTCGACCTGAGGGAGTGGTTCTTGTTTGTAGAAATATTCACATATCTACTAAAGTATTTCCCCGCACGACTAGTACTAATGGATCCAAGTTACGATGTGTAAATCAAGATGTAAGGCTAGTGATACTAGTAAAGAAAATGATGCTTGTAAGCCAGTCTAGCATACAATGTTAAATTTCAGAACAAAGGCTTAAAGTAAACCAGCACAAAAATATGTATTAGAGCTATTAGAGATTCATGGTTCCACATTATCTTACTTCAAATGCTAGAACATAAACATAAGCAGAAGAACAATCTTCACATCATTAACACAAACCAAGATTCTTTAGGCGCATCCTACTAATATTTAAAAAAGGTTAATCATATCATTTAAGCTCCCCTATGTTAGCTATGAACACTAACCAGCTCCAATACATCAAATACTACCCACAAGAAAATAGAGAAAAAAAATGTTGATGCAAATTTAAGCAGCTATGGTTGTTGCTATTACTTACACACGGGTTTAAATAACTACAAAGTATTCTTCAGTTAGCTCCAACTTCTTCTGTAACTCATCTATTCAGGAATTCTGGTGCAGCATTTCTGCAGAGGAGTTGCATGACATTGGCTTTTGAGTGCTTATACTACTGCATGGAAAATCATGGTTATGGGAGACACCCTGCTTCCTATTTCCTTCTTAAGGTAAATGCTCGCAAAGAAGTGCTCATCCATCCCCTTGTACCTTGTAATGGTTCACGAGCATGGCCGAAAGGTATGGTGTTGTGTCAAGAAACCTAAGTTGACCACCACGATTTTGCCCAATAGGTCATCGACCATTGAAAATGGGACTAATGCCGCCTCTGGGCCTTATTTGAGGATGATTTCTTGAGTAGGGGAAAAGATGATCTTAGCATGTAACAACTCTTGTCTCTGATGGTGCTGAAGTTCTGGAGGGTACATGCTGGAAATCAATTGCTGGTGGGTTGAACTTGCCTGAGTTCCTGACAAATTCGATAATATTCTATTGTCATTTATGTTTGATAACAAAACATATAACAAGTGATATTTTCAATGTAAACATGCGTCATGCATGTTTCACACACTAGTGACTTCTAACTAATATCTTTGCACCTACTCTAAACTAGATTCGAGTTCCATGTTTGTCATAATACACTATCTTTTGAACTTCCAACTATAATTCATTAAATTCAATTAGATAACTCAATTCAAACTATCTTAAACATTTTCTGATGTTGTTGAATCCTCATAGGTCCCTTTGCTTCTCATAATACACATCTTTTAAAGTATCAACTACAATTCATTAAATTTAGGTATATAATTCAAACAAACTTATTTTTTTAGGTGGAAAATCCAGATGGGATAAACCACGGACGATCGGAGTCCAACCCTGAAATGCCTCCACTATTGGAAAAAGAAATACACCGACCCTTTACAAGCTCTTCTCACCGATACAAAACAAATCACCACAACTACTTGAAAGAAGAAAACTGAATTACAGACTTCGAAGAACAAAAGATAACGAGAAGAATTATCCGAAACAATCTCTCTTTCACAATAGCCTCAAATCCCTTTTTTTGTCTCTCAAAAGTTGTAACCTTGATATTATTATTATTTTTATCAATTTGCATGCATCAACCTTTTATAAACCCTTGCATAAATTAGGGTAATAATATATTGAAAATCTATATGTGGAAGTCCAATATATATGGAAAGTCCAATATACATCAATCATATATTTAATGAAAATCCAATCATAATTGGCTTGCATAAATTGGAAGTCAAATTATTTGGAAAGTCAATATATGAAAGATTCAATCATAAATATATGATCAAAGTCAAAGATGGAAATCCAATCATATATTTTCTTACCAAATATGTTCCAATATACGACAAACGATGCACTCTCCAAGCTTCTCTGATACACGGGTGACGCTCGTCGCACTCTAGGGCATTCTCCACATAGGTTGGGAATCCCACCCACTTCAACAAATCTCCCCCTTCCTAATTAGGTGGAGAAGCTCATCAAATCGACAATCCGCATACAGTACTCGAACTTTACTCTTGGTAGAACCTTCGTGAACATGTATGCTCCATTTTTTATCTGTTTGAACCTTCTTAAGGGTTGGTTCCTTCTTCTCAAGCATATTTTGTATCCAATGATACAGTCTCTCAATATATTTGGACCGACTAAGAAATGTCGGGTTCTTTCCAATGTGAATTGCACTTGTGGTTATCGCAAAGCAAAAATGTATTGCTCTTGCTTTAGTCCAATTTTCTGCAACAGCTTCTTCATCCACAACAACTTCTTGCAAGCCTCCGTCGCTACAATGTACTCTTCCTCTGTCGTAGACAAGACAATACACTTATGTACCCGTGACTGCCACGATACCGCTCCACCAACAAATATCATCACATAGCCAAAGTCGATCGTCTCGTTTCTACATCTCCAGTCATATCAGCGTCAGTATATCCGACCAGCTTCGGCTCGTCACCACCAAATGAAAGCCTCCAATCAGCAGTACCCTGACAGTACTGTAGAATCCACTTGACTGCATTCCAATGTATCTTCCCAGGATTGGAGAGATACAAACTAACCATGCCAACTGTGTGAGTGATGTATGATCTCGTACACACTATAGCATACATGAGACTCCCCACAGTTGAAGCATATGGAACCCTTTCTATATCTTTCTTTCCATCATCGGTAGATGGATAGTGCTAAGCTTAGGGGCAAGGTTCAAAATATCGGTATCGGTATCGGACAATTTGTATGAGTATCGGTATCGGTATCGGTAGTATCGGCGGTATCGGATCGAGGTATCGAATGTTTTTTGTATCGGTAGTATCGGCAATGTTTAATAATTATTAATAAATTACTAAAAAAATTGTCCAAATATTTTTTCAATTACTGTAATAAAAAAAGCAAATATTTAATTATATTTAGAATTTTAGTTTTATGCATAGTTATAAACCGTTACAATGCGACCCATGACACCAATTATTTTGTTTCATAATATACTAATTAGCTATAAGATTTATTCGCCTAGTCCTTCATTTAAACTTCACTCATAACCAATATGCATTTCCTCAAGCATAAGGCTTTTTGGCACCATTATTCTATCCTACTAACGTTATAAAAACGTAGCACACAATAATTAAAAATTATTACATAACAATAAATATTATACTTATAAAAACATTACATACAATAAGTTACACTTAAAATGTTACATACAATATAAAAAATATTACATACAATAATATTGTATTTATAAAAAAGATGTTACATACAATAATAATAGTATAGTACTTCATGATTGTTAGATATATATACAATATAATAATAGTATAGTATATAAACTATATGTCTTAGTTAGATATATATTATATGTATGCCAATAAAAACATAAAAATTCATTGATCATCTGGTTAGAAGTGTTGAGGGATAAACTAAAATTTCTTTCGGGTCTGGGTTCGAATCCTACGTGTGTGCTCATTTGTTTTAAGTTTTTTTTTTTTATAAACTGGCCCGGCCCATTAACTCAACCCTAAAACATAAATACTAGAAGAGAGAGAATGAGTCATTCTCTCCTTCCGCCGCCTCCAATGTTCTCTGGAAGAACACAGTGGAGAGGAGAGATCTGCCATGCTTTCTCTCCCCTCTCCGTCTCTTTTTTCGTTTCCCCTCTCCGTCTATATGATTTTGGTGGTGCATCTTGTTGAAAAATCAAATTTTGTGGAAAGATTGCTTGGAAATCAGCGGAGAGGAGAGGAGAGGAGAGATCGGCTTGGAAATCAAATTTTGTGGTGGATCTTGTTGAGGTAAGCATTTTTATATGATTTATCTTCCTATTTATAGAAAATTTTACTCTCCATTATTGATTTTACTTTAATTGTGTCCAATTTTCATTAGTGATCTTGCTTTTTTTTATTCGCCATGGATTTGAACGGATTTTGTGTTTTCCCTTTGTTTGGATGCTAGATTCGAATTTTTATACTTCTGCCCTCCTCCGTATCGGTTCGTATCGGTCCGTATCGGATACGTATCGGCCGATACAGACCGATACAATATTTTTTTCTCTAGATGGGCCGATACCGATATTTTTGGTCAGTATCGGATCAGACTTGGTCAAAACCGATCCGATACTGCCGATACGTATCGGTATCGGCCGATATTTTAAACCTTGCTTAGGGGTTGCTTACTTTTTGACACGTCCATCACGAAATGCTAAAGTACTCGGTGAATATTTCTTTTGGGACAAATAAAGCAGCTTGAATTCCCTCTCTCGGCTGATCTCCATCCCAAGAATAGCCTTTGATGCGTCCAAATCCTTCATAGAGAAGGTCGCACCCAATTGGTGCTTCAACTCTGCTATCCTGGTGACATTCCAACCCACCAATAGCATATCATCCACATAGAGCAGTAATATAATAAAATCATTCTCGATAAAATACCTCACAAATACATAGTGATCTGATGTCGTCCATGCATAACCATGCTCCCCTATAAACGACTCAAACTTATATACCAGTGCCTTAGAGCCTGCTTCAGACCACAGACTCTTCCTCAACCAACATACTAAGTGTGACTTGCCCTTCTCACAGAATTTCCTTGGCCGCTCTATGTATAACTCCTTCACTAAATCACCATGGAAGAATGTCATTTTCACGTCCATTTGCTCAACCTCTAAATTAAGACTGGCTGCTAACGCTAGCACCACCCGAATAGATGACAACTTGACAACCGGCGGAAGATTTCGTCGAAATTCACGCCCTTAATTCCAGTGATCGTACCCTTTAACTACCAGCCTTACTTTGTATCGAGGACGAGTAGTATCATCTGTCTGCTTCACTGTGAACACATATTAATTCTGCAAAGCCTTCTTGCCCTTTGGTAACCGCAGCAGCTCATAAGTGGAGTTTTGACTGTAATAAACACATCTCCTCCTGCATGGCCTGCATCCACTCCTGCATGTATTTTTCTTCCATCATCTCTACAAAATTTTCGGGCTCTCTCCGCCAATTAGTAACACATACTCATCAGGTGAGCATCTAGTAGATGGTTGACTCATTCTCGTGCTCCTCAATGGAACCTCTAGTGCTAGTTGTGTACCGACAGTCTCATTCCTTTTATTAATTGCCTCCTCGGCATGCTAATCCTCCTGACGGTTATCCTGACCACCAACAACAAAATGATGATTAAGGTGAATTATGTACAGTGTTATCTGGAAACAGCTTGAAGCAAAATGACTCTAACTCAAAAAATTCCTCAGGCTCAGAAGACATCTCAGAATCCTAAGTGTTGGCCGTGGACAGATCCTCGACAAACACCACGTCTCTGCTTCTGTAGAGCTTTCTTCCCACCGGGTAGTAGAGTCAATAGTCAAACTCATCCAGACCATAGCCAACAAAGACACACTTCCTCATCTTCGGCTCAAGTTTGGATCTCTCATCCTTCAGTACATGTACGAAGGCCTTGTAACCAAACACTCGCAGGTGATTGTATGACGGCTCTTTGTCGTACCATACTTTGTCAGGCACAACACCCTGCAAAGGAGCACTATAAGACAGATTAATAATATAAGCAACAATGTTGAGAGTCTCACCTCATTAATTGCCCGGTAAGTTTACTTCTGACAGCAAACATTGTACCCTCTCCATCAGTGTCAAATTCATACGCTTCGCTATACATTGAGCTGAGGTGTCTTTGGCAGAGTCTTCAGCTGTTGTATCCCTTCCTCTCTGCTATACTCATCAAAGAGACTAATTTTTTCGTCGCCATTGTCGGACCGAACACATAGTAACTTCATGTCCGTCTTCCTTTCAACAGAAGCCCGAAACTCTTTGAAAGTTACCAGCACCTAATCCTTAGTCTTTAAAGTATAGACCCAAACTTTTATGGAACAATCATTAATAAAAGTCACAAAGTAAGAAGCATTATCAATTGATTTTACCTTTATAGGACCGCAGACATCCGAGTGAACCAATTCAAGCAATGCCGACTTCCTTAAACCTTGGTGACTTTGAAAAAATACCCTATTTTACTTTTCTGCCAAACAATGCATGCATTTCTCCAACTTTGTAGACTTGAGCCCCGAAATTACCTTCATGTTCAACAAGTAGCTCATCCCTTCTCGCTGATATGGCTGAGTCGCTTGTGCCATAACTCGGTAGACGCATCACAGACCGCGTTCACCTTATGCCCCCTGTGCACGCCCCTCCATATAGTAGAGATCAAACTTTTCGCTTCCTTTGACAATTACCATAGAACCCCCAGAAAGCTGTTAGCCCAATGATTACATCGTATTTTTGATTATGGCTAATCAGTTAAGTTTAACATAATGATGTTACTAATATTCATATACTCATTATCATGTTGCTACTTAAACTTAGCATTATCCTAATTGTTCTATATAATATTGCCATGCATGTATCGTACTGCAAATATCATTTTGCTCGCCTAACATGTATTTGGAGACATGCAGTAAGCATGATCAAACATGATCAAACCAGGACATGCAATGGAGAATTAATGATGGGCCAAAGACGACGTCATACAAGAAGATTTCTCTGAACCGCCTAGCGACCTATCCGGGACCTCGTATCGGGGGTTCCCCCGAAAGGTATTCAGATTTGTTTATCTTTGGACGACTACTGTCAAGGAAAAAGACGTCTTCATATCTGCTCAAATATCAGAAAAAAGGCGTCATCAAAGGGCTCTTGGTTTTCCTATTTGTTTCAAGTCTGTAATCTTCAATTTATTGAGTCTATGAGAATGTATACGTTGAGTCGCACTGTGTCATCTCAACCCCTAGACATATCTCTCCACGCTCTACCATACAAACAGACCAATTCCTGAACAAAACCAAACCACCATAGCCCATTGAGAACTTCTGTCCCAAGGGAGACATAATTCGGGCCGAACTCTGTCTAAGGCAGAGTTCGGGCCGAACTCTGTCCTCTGATTTTCAGCACCCTAATTTTTAGGGCCTGCTTGATACAAGCTGTCCAACGTTCAAAAATTTGAATTCTTGGGACAGAATTCGGGCCGAACTCTGCCTCCCCAGAGTAGTATAAATAGAGCTTGAATTCTCTCATTTCATATTATCTCTCACCTTCAAATATTCAAGCTTTCTAAGCTCTACTACTTCAAGCCTCATTCTTCCATATCTCCTAAGCCACAACTCTCCTTAGCCCAAGGTGCTCAGTGCGATATTAGCTAGAAGTTATGTGCAAGAGTAAAGAAAAGTCACTTGGACAATTCCAAGTTTCACCACCTGCGAATCTGTAAGAAGTTGGCGTGCTCTTCTGAGTAAAGGCACGTGGTGTACGCTATTTCAAAATAGTGGATTTCAATCAGGAGCTTGAGTTCTCAGGCCTAGACTAGTCCTCCACGAGAAAAACTAGGTTAAAAACTGTTGTGTCTGCGTATGCTCTTCTGATCTTTATTTACATTCGCATTTCTCTCTGATTTATTTACTATCTTGATAGTTGTTTTGTGGAGGTGATATAGAGTTAATTTTTATTTTGTGATTATCGACACAAACTCTATTCACCCCCCTCTAGAGTTGCCTACACGTTACTTCAAAAGCTTCTACCGACCATTCTCGAAGAGACTGAAGAATGCCTCTTCATCCAACCTTCCAACCGACACTAGATTAAAACGAATATCAAACACATGACGGACATCTTTGATAACAGAAACTGCACACGCCTTCGTTCTCAAATGCACATCTCCAATAGCAGCAGCTTTTGACACATCTTCATTGTCCATCTTCAATACTCCACAGTCACATGATGTATAAGTGACAAATAATCCCTGTTGTGAGATACGTGCGCTGAAGTCTACAAGTCTATCAACCAAGAATGGTCATCGCAGGAGAGGTTCATGACTACCTCATCACCTACAATGATCATGTCGCCTCCATGTGCCGAGGCAACCACTGTAGTGTTCTCACTTTTCTTCCCCTTCTCGTCCTTCTATCTCTTCCAAGCGAAACAGTTCACTTGATGTGGCCCTTCTTGTCACAGTTGTAGCACTCGGAGTCCTCGTACCGACCCTTGGACTTTTTCCTACACTTGTCTCTGCCACCGTCTGAACCCCTACTTTAACTCCTTTCATGACTTTCTGAAACAAGCGTCTTTGAGTGGAATGTGGATGAACTGCCTTGAGAACGTCTCTGCATCTCTTCATTCAATATCCTACTCTTGGCAAACTCCTGATTGACCACGCCTTCGAGAGCAGAAGCGATCATAGATACTCGTGAGATTTCTCACAAGTCTAACAATGTACACAGCAACCATAGTCTATGTACCCCTCGTCGAACTTGACTCTACCACGCCCTGAAACTCACTCAAGAGATCCGTGATAGACGTACCATCTTTGTACTGCAGAACCATCATTTGTCAGATTAGGAACAACTTATTCACCCTGGCCTTCTTTGTCCCACAGTTTTGTCACGTGCTATACATTGGCAACGTGATTATACTCGTTCTCGTCAACAAACAACCTGATGTATCTACACACTTGCATGTGCTCGAAGTTCCAATCCTCTTCGAATTTATCAATTATCTTTCGGAAGCAAATACTGGCAGATGGAACTTTTTAACAAAAACTAAGTCTTTCATCTCTCCTCCAGTAGTGATAATTGGAACCGTTTAGGTTTACCATGAGCATCAGCTTCGTGTCTATCTCTTCTCCTTGGTTTGTGTCAACCCTGACACCAACCAATAACTCTGATACCACGTTTTGGGAATGAAACGCGAAACCATTTACCTAAACCAAAGAGACTACTAGAGAACCAAAGAAAAGCACACAAAACCAAACGTCAAAATCAAACAGAAAAACCAAATGCAGACGCAAGCGAGTTTTACATATAAAAAACTCAGATGGGATAAACTACGGGATGATCGGAGTCCAATCCTGAAAAGCCTCCACTATTGGAATAAAAAATACATCGACTCCTTACAAGCTTCTTACCGATTTAAAACGGACCACCACAACTGCTTGAACAAAGAAAACATAATTTACAGACTCCGAAGAACAAGGGATGACAAAAAAAATTACCTGAAACGATCTCTCCTTCACAATAGCCTCCAATCCTCTTTTTCTTTCTTTCAAAAGTTGTAACCTTGATATTATTCTTCTTCGTCGACTTGCATGCATCAACCTTTTTATAAACCCTTGCATGAATTAGGGTTACCATATATTGGAAATCTACATATGGAAGCCCAATATATATAGAAACTCCAATATATATCAATCATATATTTAAGGCTTAATTGCACTTTGCTACCCTCAACTATTACCATTTTTCAACTTTGTACCATAAACTATTTTTTGTAACAATTTGGTACCCAGATGTTATTTTGGACTAAAATGCCCCTACCCCGACCCCTAACCCTCCCCCCCTGCACGCTCCGGCCGCCCCCCCTGCTCACTCCGGCCGCCCCCCCCCTGCTAGCTCCGCCCCCCCCCCCCCCCCCTCCCGCCCCCCACCCCCCCCCTGCTCACTCCGGCCGCCCGCCCGCCCCCGCCTCTCCCCTAGGCCGCGGCAGCACGGGAGGAGGGGGGCTGGGGAGGGAGGGCGGGGCGGGAGGCGGGGCAGGGGGTGGCCGAAGGTAGCAGGGGGGGTGGGGGGCGGGGGGGGCGGAGCTAGCAGGGGGGGTGGGGCGGCCAGAGCTAGCAGGGGGGTGGCCGGAGTGGGGAAGGGGGTGGAGGGAAGGAAGAGGGAAGGGCATTTTCGGAATTTTTGAAAAATTAGGTATCAAGTTGAAAAAAAATAATAGTTGAGGTACCAATTTGTTACGAAAAAAAGTTTATGGTATCAAGTTGAAAAGGCGGAATAGTTGAGGGTAGCAAAGTGCAATTAAGCCTATATTTAATGAAAATCCAATCATAATTGGCCTGCCATAGGAAGTCCAATTAGATGGATAATATATAAAAGATCCAATCATAAATATATGATCAAAGTTAAAGACGAAAATCCAATCATATATTTGCTTACCATATATGTTCCAAAATACGACGAACGATGCACTCTTTAAGCTTCTCCAACACACGAATGACGCTCATCGTACTCCGAAGTATTCTCCACATAGGTTGGGAACCCCACCCACTCCAACATTTTATTCTTGGATAAAGTGCAAAAACCCCTCCTTAGATGCATACTTTCAGGAAAAAAAAAACCCTAGTTTAAAAAATATCTCAACATCTTAATTTGGATTATGTTACACCAAATCCCATTAGTTCGGACGTCAAAAAAGAAAAAATGGTTGAGGTTACTGTTATACCCATCTATTTCAGATCCAAAACTAAACTAAACTAATAAGGAAAAAAAACATAATCATTTCTCTAACTCCTTCACTATCCTACAATCAAAACCTAACGCCTTTCTGAATTAAATATTTCCATCCTCTATTTCTCTCTTTTAGTCTTCAGTCTCATCTTAGATTCTCGATTATAGTGAGATTAGTGAGAAAATCTTGTTTGACCATCACTTTGGAGCTGTGAGGGAACCATTTGTGAATTCTTGAATACGTACATCCCAAAATCCTATATTTTATAGTCTTTTTAAGATAAGTGGTCCCAAATTCTGCTTTTAGAATGAAAAAGTGGTCCCATTCAGTTTAGATACTGAAAATTGCATCACCAATGGTAGGCTAGAAAATCCTAATAGTCTTCTATTTGTTAGATTAATTTGTTTTTAATTTGTCATTGTAGAGAGAATAACTTCTCTCTTTATGACTAAAGCCATACTATATATAGTATTATTTGTTAGATTTGTTTGTTTTTTATTGTTGTTTGTAGTGCATCATCCATGTGTGTTTTTGCAGAGGGAATAACATCTGATGGATACCAAGCACGTTGTTTACATATTGTTGGGGGGCAATTTGATGAAGATGACAGATATGTTGGAGGTATTATGTTGGAACTTAAAGGATGTGTGGACATAGATGAGATGTGCTGGTTTGACCTTGATGGATTATGTGCAAATGCTAGGATACAGGCTCCATGTGAAGTTTTCTATTTTGACCCCCTGTAGATGGAAGTAAGACATAGATATTGGGTGACAATAATATTTTGAGATTTTCTTAAAAGTTTGCAAGTCCATGTGTTATCAAGTTTTAAGGTCACTCATTGATTATGATGATTATGTGAATAATACTTAGTCTACAAATAATCCGTCTTGTCCTCCTCAAGATGCTGTAGAGATAGATGTGCAATTGGGGATGAATTTTGAGCAAATATTGACTTGAGTGGGTAGTGCCTGATGAAGATGTGGAGTTGGGAGCTGGTCCTCCTTAAGATGTGGAGGATGAAGGAGCTACTATTGACTTTAGTAGTATTGTGCCCGATGAAGATATTGACCAAGACTCTGAGCATGCTCCTAGTGATGAGTTGGATAGTGTACACCCTTCAGAAGATAGTTTTGATGATGATGTTGAGTCTAGTCCTATAGATCCTATGGTGACTTAGAAAAGTTTGTTGAGGGATAAAGATGTGCCTTTTATGTAAAGGTTTGCTACACATGCGAAATTTAGGAGTGCATTGAGGCGTCATGCCATAAAGAACAAGTATAATATCAAGTGGACACACAATGAAAGGAAGAGGGTCACAACTAGATGTGCAAATGAAGCTTCTGAGTGGAGGATTCATAGGAGTGTTGTTGGTGATAATGGGTATTTTGTAGTGAAGTTTTTTATGTCTGACCATTCAGAAGACTGTGGTGAGGTGGACAGCAATAGACAAGCCAGTGCTAC
Organism: Iris pallida; assembly: GCA_029216955.1. Taxonomy (NCBI): domain Eukaryota; kingdom Viridiplantae; phylum Streptophyta; class Magnoliopsida; order Asparagales; family Iridaceae; genus Iris; species Iris pallida. The sequence continues at coordinate 678,209 of JANAVB010031620.1, read as the reverse complement.
TTTTCTTACCAATAGATATGTTCACAGGTTCAGAAATGATCCATAATGGAAGCATACTAGGTCTAGAAGTCATATTGCAGAAGATTTGAAGATTGATTTTTCCAGACATAAACGGACTAGGGCAAAAAGGAAGGCATTGGGCATGATTGATGGACATGCCCAAAAATAATATGCTTACATCAGAGAGTATGTCATGCTGGTGATGACTGTTAATCCTGGGAGAGTTGTACAAGTCAAGAGACAAGTAGAGGCTGATGGGAAGTCAACCAAATTTGTGAGGGTGTTTTAACTATTGAATGCAGTATTAAAGGGTTTTAAAGAGGGTTTGCAGACCATTCATTGGTGTTGATGGGTGTTCTTTATTCTCTATCCCCATAATAGCCCAAGCAATATGGTAACAACAACTTTTACCATATTGCTTGGGCTATTATGGAGATAGAGAATAAAGAAACATGGAATTGATTCATTTATCAGTTACGGATACACTTGGTGTAGATGGAAATGGTATCACTTGAAATTTTGATAGACAAAAAAGCTTGTAGGATGTGTTTCAGAATCTTCTTCCTCGGACAGAGCATAGATTTTGAGCCATGCACATCTATGACAATTTTAAGAAACATCCAGGGTCAAAGCTTACAAATTATGTGTGAGAAGCTTCAGATGCATGCACCTTAGATGATTTCGAGATTGGGATGGATAAAATAAAGAAAGTAAGCAAGGATGTCTATGAGTGGTTACATAAAATATCTCCAGACCAGTGGTCGAAGCATGGGTTCTCAACCCCTTCTAAATGTGATCACTCAAGCAACAATATGTGTGAATCATGGAATAAAAACATATTGAAAGCAAGAGACAAGTTTACCTCCTAAAAAGTATAAGAGGGATGCTCATGGTAAGGTTATAGGAGAAGAGAGAGAATGAGAGCTCATGATGGATTTCTTGTTCCTAAAGTGATAGAAAAGTTGGAAGAAGTGAGAGGGTATGAAAAAAGTGCATTGTTACTACTTCTAGATTTAACTAATATGAGGTGAGTCTGCGAGGAACTAATGATTCAGTTGACTTGGCAGCAAAGACCTGTAGTTGTAGAGTATGGGAACTCACAAGTATTCCTTGTGAACATGCAGTTGCATGTATTAAGAAGAAGAGACAATCAAATATTGTTTTGATAAGTACTATCATAAGTCAACCTACTTAAAGGCTTATGCAGAGGTAATCAATACTCTTTCAATGAGGAATCTAAGACAACTACGTGGGGTGGTACCTATGATTCCTCCTGTGGTCCATGTGCAAACAAGGAGAAGGCAAAAAATAGAAGGAAACAACATAATGAAGCCAAATCTAATTAGCAAGATGGAAAAGACAACTTTAGGGCAACTGTGACATGTGGCAAGTGCAAGCAGCCTGGGCATAATATAAGATCATGCCAAAATCCTTATAATGAGACTGTGGTAATGCCAACAGACAAACCAGGTAGGCTTAAGCTCTCTAAGTAAACTCTGCATTTGTGTCATGGTAATCCACCCCCTCATATTGAAGGAAGTGCCAACCAAGTCAACCATAATATTGGAAGTGATGTAAGGAGAGTTAGTGGTGGTACAAAGGTTAGTACTTGTTACTCTTTCAAATTAATTTCAGAATATTACAATGTTTTTATTAATTAATTCATCTTTTGACAGGTTGTAGACAAGTAGAGGCTCATTTTTATGACTAATTTACAAGATTTTGGTGACTCATTTTGGCATTTTGGTGACCCATTCAGTTAAATTCTTGTGGCAATGATGCAATGGAGTTATGTGAGGTTTAGGCCATTTATTGTAGCTCTGATAGTATTTATAGATGATACTACATGTAGCTCTGATGCTTTTTGCTACTGATGCTGCATAATTGTCTTTTGCTGAGCTTGTTGCTACTAGTGCTACATGGCTATCTTATGTGATTATAAGCTTAAGGCCATTATACTCTGATGTTAGATTGCGTGTTGCTACTGATTCCTGATACTGGCCTTAACTCACTAGCTCTACTGAGCCACTGTTTGTAAACAAAGTGTGGGTAAACAGGTTGGTTTGAATTACTGAAACTGATACTTGGTTTGAGTTACTTGTTCATTTCTACTACTTACTTCACTTGTGTTAATTTTGTAAACAGGTTGCTGCTACTAGTGGAGCTAATGTTGCTGTTAAAGCCCTCATCTATAATTTTGTAATTTACTTATGCTTGGATTACTTGTATAATTTTGGATTGTTACCATGCTCAAGCCCCAGTGTTCTGTTTGGTTACTTATTTACTTGTTTGGAAGAAATTATGTAGCATCTAAATTTTGTTTTTATATTTACTCGTTTACTTTTGCTTATAACTACTTGTTTGGAAGATGTCTGGTGCTTATTTTTCCTGAAAGAAGATTACTTGTTTGGAAGATGTCTATGTGTCTATGCAGAAGAAATAAACTTGTTTGGAAGAAATTTACTGATACTGGCCTTAACTTTTGTGTTTTGGTAATAAATTTGTGTTTGGAAGAGAAATTAGAAGAGGGTGAGAAATTTGTGTTTGGAAGAGTAACCCAAAAAAAATGTGTTCGCCATAAATTCTCACTTTAATTATCCATTGCATTCATCATACAAATATCTTAAACATTACAATACAGATTTAAAAACCCAAAATAAAATGTAAAACATGTATATGCAAGTACGATCTGGGTTCAGTCGCCGCCACTGTCAATTCTTTACAAGGAGATTGTAAACCTTGGCCTCGGTGTTCCTTCAATTCTTTCATTAAATTTCACATTAGGGTTTGATAGTGCTATGAAAATTTATCATCATCCCATAATAGAAAACCACGAGAATTTGTTAGAAAATTTGCACATCCGTAGAATCGTCTTGCAAGGTTTGTTGTTGTCCATGAAGTCTTCAATGGATTAATTAATCTGTAATAACAGTAAATTGTTCTTGCACGATTTTTATTGAATGTCATGAAAACAAAAATTGAGAGCTACAGACCATAACTTACAGTTGGGGATGAGCTTTACAAGAAAAGAAAAAAAAAGCTTCAATATAAATATATGTGTGTATGGTGTGGGAGGGGGGGAGGGGGGGCAAAGTAAAACAAGGGAGATAAAACATAGATAAAGGTAAAATTGGGAGTGTTTGAACCTACATGTAGAAAATGTAGAGAATAAAAAACTTGGCTCTTGGTTCTAAGGTTCACTTGCAACGTTCAGTTGCAACTTTTAGGGCGTATTTTGGTATTTCATGAAAAAAAAAAAATTGTCTCTAACGTTCACTTCAAACAGCTAGAAGACAGAAGGGGGCCGTTTAATCAAGTTTATCAATACGAGAGTGTTTAATTGATGAAAACGTCTATTAGTTTTTTTTGCTAAAAGTATGCTTCTAAGGAGGGTGTTTTTTTGCACTTAACCCTTGTATTCTACTTATTGGCCTTAGTTCCTCACACATTAGGAAACTTCTAGAAAGGAGGCCTACTCTACCCTATACATTACACTAAACTCTTTCCAAAGTATGTTGAGCACTTCCCAACAAAAACATATGAGTAGATAATGCTACAACCATGCCTAAGATATGAAATGATGGTTATTGATAAGATATGTTGAGGGAAGGCGTAGTTTAACAATAAAGCCTGCAACCAAGACGATAAATATGATGAAATAAACTGAGACCAATCTCGCCCACGTGGTGTACTATGTTGGCACATGAAATAAGAACAAAGTATTGCAGGAACCACAACCACTGACCTGTAACGTAGTTGCTGCTGGAGCTGGGACACTTCTACACAGAGAAATTTCTGGGTTCAATCTCTCTAGAGCTTAATCCAGACGAATCCATAGTGTCTATCATTTGTAATCTTATAGCTGTGTTTTGGACAAATTTGATTACAAGTCGTCGCTCGGTTACATTGACAAATCCCCAATACCTGTGACTAATCCTCTTGATCCTCCACTGCACTGCAGGTGGTGGTGCACCAGTCAGTGATCTTACTGTTTGCGAGAGCATTCTTGAATTGCTTGACGAAATCGTCTCCTTCCTCCTCCTCCTCCTCCTCTGGCGGAGTCTCGAGGTCCCACACCTTGAATATGTTGTCGTGTGACTCGATCTCTTCCTGGGAACCGATCTGGATCTGGACTATCTTCAACTGCTTGACGAGTTCGTCGTCCTCGTCTTTCTCCGGCTTGAATGTGCCGTTCCGCAACTCGAGAATTTCTCCCTGAGAACCGGCAACCTTTTCCTTCAACTGCTTCATCAGTTCATGATACTCCTCGTCTTCCACCTCCGGAGCAACCTCAAAATTACTACCACTCGACTCGGTTACTTCAGTGTGGGCCCCAATGCCATCATCGTCGCCTGGCTGCCGCTGCGGCTGCTGCTCCTCCTCCTCTTGGTCGAAACGGAAGGCGATGGCCTCGAGGAGGGCCTCTCCGATCTGGGCCCACTGCCGGTCGGCGGGAGGGAGTTCGGGGAGCGGAGCGAGGCAGGACTCCACCCACGACACGTCTTCCGGCGAGACCGCCTGCGGGTTCGAGCTCAGACCGACGGATGCGGCGAGGAGGGCGGAGATGTCGTCGACGGACATGTCTGCAGAGCATAACCAAAGGAAGACACCGTCGAGTTAGTTTTACTAGCGTGTCCGTGTCGCGTCGTGTCACATGCAAAAAACCCCTCTTTTCGTTGCGTTCGAATAGAATGAGAAAAACAAAGAAAGAAAAAGAAAAAGAACATAGAAGAATTTTCAAACGAATGAATGGGAAGGAGAGCTTGCCTTCTTTTTCCGCCATTGATGAAGAAGAAGAACTGATTCTTCGTCAGTTCGTTCAATTTGGGATTCGAAACCCTAGTTTTGGAATATATTTTGACAAGATGAAAAAAAAAATATTCCGTTGCCGGGACTTGAACCCGGGTCTCTCGGGTGAGAGCCGAGTATCCTAACCAACTAGACTACAACGGAACTGCTGGTGATATTTGAATAAACCAAGTAAGTCTATTCAAAGAAAAGGAAAACCAATGCAACTAACAAACTAGGCTTAATTGCTAATTGCTACCCTCAACTATCACACTTTTTCAAGTAGATACCCTAAACTTTTTTTTGTAACAACTTGATACCCGGATATTATTTTGGACAAAAATGCCCCTACCCCTAACCCCCCTCCCCCGTGCTAGCTTCGCCCCCCCCCCCCCTCTGCTAGCTCCGGCCGCAGCTCCCCCCCCCCACCCCCCCTGCTCGCTTCAGGCCATCCCCCCCCCCTCTCGCTCCGGCCGTCCGCCCGCTCCCGCCTCTCCCTAGGGCTCGACAGCGAGAGGAGGGGGGCTGGGAAGGGGGGTGCGGAGCGGGAGGCGGGGGGGGGGGGAGAGGTCGGCCGGAAGCGAGGAGGGGGGGGGGGGGGGGGAGGTCGGCCGGAAGCGAGGAGGGGGGGGGGGGGGGGTCGGCCGGAGCTAGCAGGGGGGTGGCCGGAGTGGGGGAGGGGGTGGAGGGAGGGAAGGGATAAGGGCATTTTGGGATTTTTTTTAAATGTTAGGTATTAAGTTGAAAAAAAAAATAGTTGAGGTATCAATCTGTTACGAAAAAAAGTTTAGGGTATCAACTTGAAAAAGTGTGATAGTTGAGGGTAGCAATTAGCAATTAAGCCAACAAACTAGTCAAACAAGTTCATCTTAGTTCACGAAAGTCGGCTGAAACTGGGAGAAAATCTGTAAGTCTCCCGAACTCGTATAAGTTGGTGCGTTTGGTTGCAAGGTGTGAAACTCCGTTTTGTTATTTGAAGTTATAGTTTGCAGTTCTTGTCCCCTACAAATTGATCAACTTCACATCCAAAAAAATATAGGCTTAATTGCACTTTGCTACCCTCAACTATTCCGCCTTTTCAACTTGATACCATAAACTTTTTTTCGTAACAAATTGGTACCTCAACTATTATTTTTTTTCAACTTGATACCGAATTTTTCAAAAATTCCGAAAATGCCCTTCCCTCTTCCTTCCCTCCACCCCCTTCCCCACTCCGGCCACCCCCCCTGCTAGCTCTGGCCGCCCCACCCCCCCTGCTAGCTCCGCCCCCCCCCCCCCCCCCCCGCCCCCCCTGCTACCTTCGGCCACCCCCTGCCCCGCCTCCCGCCCCGCCCTCCCTCCCCAGCCCCCCTCCTCCCGTGCTGCCGCGGCCTAGGGGAGAGGCGGGGGCGGGCGGGCGGCCGGAGTGAGCAGGGGGGGTGGGGGGTGGGGGGCGGGAGGGGGGGGCGGAGCTAGCAGGGGGGGGGGCGGCCGGAGTGAGAGGGGGGGGGGGGGGCGGCCGGAGCGTGCTGGGGGGGAGGGTTAGGGGTCGGGGTAGGGGCATTTTAGTCCAAAATAACATCTGGGTACCAAATTGTTACAAAAAATAGTTTAGGGTACAAAGTTGAAAAATGGTAATAGTTGAGGGTAGCAAAGTGCAATTAAGCCAAAAATATATTATAACTCCTCTCTTTGAAGTCTGGAGAAGAGAGAGAGAGAGTTCACTTTCATTAAAAAAAAAAAGGCTTAATTGCTAATTGCTACCCTCAACTATCACACTTTTTCAAGTTGATACCCTAAACTTTTTTTCGTAACAGATTGATACCTCAACTATTTTTTTTTCAACTTAATACCTAACATTTTAAAAAACCCCAAAATGCCCTTATCCCTTCCTTCCCTCCACCCCCTCCCCCACTCCAGCCACCCCCCCTGCTAGCTCCGGCCGGACCCCCCTCCCCCCCCCCCTCCTCGCTTTCGGCCAACCGCCCCCCCCCCTCCCCCTCCTCGCTTCCGGCCAACCCCTGCCCTGCCTCCCGCCCCGCCTCCCGCCCCGCACCCCCCTTCCCAGCCCCCCCTCCTCCCGCTGCCGAGCCCTAGGGGAGAGGCGGGAGCGGGCGGACGGCCAGAGCGAGGGGGGGAGGGGGTGGCCTGAAGCGAGCAGGGGGGGTGGGGGGGAGCTGCGGCCGGAGCAAGCAGAGGGGGGTGCGAAGCTAGCAGGGGGGAGGGGGTTAGGGATAGGGGCATTTTTGTCCAAAATAATATCCGGGTATCAAGTTGTTACGAAAAAAAGTTTAGGGTACCAAGTTGAAAAACGGTAATAGTTGAGGGTATCAAGTAGCAATTAAGCCAAAAAAAATTTATTGTTGAAAAACTCAACTTTGTTGTAGTCACTCTCCCGCCGCTCGAGAGCAGCAGTAGCAATAGCCGCTGGACCGGACCGGAAGCGGCCCCCGGTGGTGGAGGCTTCGACTGTTTGAGAAAGAAGAAGAATTTCTTCTTCTAAAAAAAATTAAGAAGAAGAATCGAGTATGGAGAGAAAGATTTTGAAAAAAAAATTGTAGTAGAAGAAGATGAAGCCAAGAGATACAGACTACTTTTGAAAAAAAAAAAATCCAGATGAGTAAAGATAGAGAGAGTATGAGATTGGGGATGAAAGTATGAATGGTTGGTTAGATATGTGAATCAAGAGAAAAAATAATAATAATAATAATCATCATCATCTTGGGTTGATTGTCACGGATTTAGTATTTTTGCTACACTTTGACCCGTGCGGCGCACAAGTTTTCTACTCGAAGACATGTGCTAGCCTTCTCCAAACGCTTAGCTAGATTGCTAAGGCGATATTGAGAATATTGTGGAGCAAAAGATAGATTGGAAGATTAAAACTTCACTTCACTACAGAGATATTACAACTTTGGATTGTGAGGAAGAAATGAGACCTCCCACTTATTTATAGTGCTCATTGGTCTTACAAGAAACTTCTAGAAACATAGTATTTTAGAGATTATTCTAGGAAACTCTAGAACTTAGATATTTATAAGGAGGCTTCTAGAACATCTAGAAAGTTCATGAGTCTTCATGAAAATTTCTGAGTCTTCCAGAGGATTCCACAATCTTCTAGAATATTCCTGAGTCTTCCAGAGGATTCCCATCTTCTAGAAAGTTCCGGAAGCTTCTAACATAACCCCGTTGCGTGTAGAGTTATGCAAGTTCGTCTCGATGGGGTGTTGTGCGTGACATTCTCCCCTACCTGTTTCATCGACGCCTTCGTCGACGGGTGTGCTAAGTCTTGGAACGACATCCACTTTCGTAGGCATGGTCACTGCATATCATCCCTTGGATATGTCGAACAATGTAATGCTCATAGCGAATCATAATAGTGTTGCGAGACTACTATAGTGCTTCAACAACGCATTGCAATGCTCTCACGGCCACATCATCATGTTGCCACAATGCACAATATTGTTGCAATGACAATGTAATTGCATGCTCCTTCTGATCAGATTTATGCTCCGACTTTGGAGAAGCTTTCTTGTGTGATATTTCCGAGTACCATTATGATTGGGAGGGATCTTGGATGATTTGGATGACTCCCAATCTATGTAGCACAGACACTCTCATCTAAGTAATATATCTTGTTCTGACTCTAGCTCTCTCAGACAATCTTCAGACATGTTTTGGACACATTTTTACGCCTTATCGTATTTTTATTTGAAATTAGGTACGAACACTCCGAATAAGGCCATTGTCACGATCCGCACCCGCTTTTCGGAATGCGAGTATGTGGTCAAGTCCAGCCTACGCAGCGGTATCGGCGGTAGAACGATGTCTAGTCCGCAACAATCAATACTAGTACACAATATTTGCTCATAAAATATACTCTTTATTTGCTCATTCACAATAACTAAATCAAATTACAATATCCAAGGTTTACATTTGAGTAAAATACAATGTCTCACGAAATCGAAAATAACTAAATAAACCATATGATCGACTTTCATCTATCTAGCTAGTCTTCTAGGGTCGACCTCAGCATATATCCATCTTTCCTAAGGATCCGATGCATAGAGTAGCAGGCGACTATCTGAAAAATGGTTTCCAGTCAGAAATGGAACGAATACATTTCTAAGAGCAGTTCCAATAATTGATAAAGTCTATAAAACTGTAAATAGTAATGAAATACATGATGAACAAATAAGCATAGAATCATGAAACGGAACATAGATGAAACATATAAGTATGGTAATAATGACAAGTAAATGAGAACACTAATAAGACAGATAAGTCATGCACCAGCAATGTATAAAGTGGAACCAGAAAGACTGTACATATCTAGTGTGTTAAAATACCGCTTTCGACATGTGAACATCTAGGGGTAAATACGTCATCTCGCACGTGAAGTGTTCGAGAGCTATCGTTCTTGTTTCGACCTGAGGGAGTGGTTCTTGTTTGTAGAAATATTCACATATCTACTAAAGTATTTCCCCGCACGACTAGTACTAATGGATCCAAGTTACGATGCGTAAATCAAGATGTAAGGCTAGTGATACTAGTAAAGAAAATGATGCTTGTAAGCCAGTCTAGCATACAATGTTAAATTTCAGAACAAAGGCTTAAAGTAAACCAGCACAAAAATATGTATTAGAGCTATTAGAGATTCATGGTTCCACATTATCTTACTTCAAATGCTAGAACATAAACATAAGCAGAAGAACAATCTTCACATCATTAACACAAACCAAGATTCTTTAGGCGCATCCTACTAATATTTAAAAAAGGTTAATCATATCATTTAAGCTCCCCTATGTTAGCTATGAACACTAACCAGCTCCAATACATCAAATACTACCCACAAGAAAATAGAGAAAAAAAATGTTGATGCAAATTTAAGCAGCTATGGTTGTTGCTATTACTTACACACGGGTTTAAATAACTACAAAGTATTCTTCAGTTAGCTCCAACTTCTTCTGTAACTCATCTATTCAGGAATTCTGGTGCAGCATTTCTGCAGAGGAGTTGCATGACATTGGCTTTTGAGTGCTTATACTACTGCATGGAAAATCATGGTTATGGGAGACACCCTGCTTCCTATTTCCTTCTTAAGGTAAATGCTCGCAAAGAAGTGCTCATCCATCCCCTTGTACCTTGTAATGGTTCACGAGCATGGCCGAAAGGTATGGTGTTGTGTCAAGAAACCTAAGTTGACCACCACGATTTTGCCCAATAGGTCACCGACCATTGAAAATGGGACTAATGCCGCCTCTGGGCCTTATTTGAGGATGATTTCTTGAGTAGGGGAAAAGATGATCTTAGCATGTAACAACTCTTGTCTCTGATGGTGCTGAAGTTCTGGAGGGTACATGCTGGAAATCAATTGCTGGTGGGTTGAACTTGCCTGAGTTCCTGACAAATTCGATAATATTCTATTGTCATTTATGTTTGATAACAAAACATATAACAAGTGATATTTTCAATGTAAACATGCGTCATGCATGTTTCACACACTAGTGACTTCTAACTAATATCTTTGCACCTACTCTAAACTAGATTCGAGTTCCATGTTTGTCATAATACACCATCTTTTGAACTTCCAACTATAATTCATTAAATTCAATTAGATAACTCAATTCAAACTATCTTAAACATTTTCTGATGTTGTTGAATCCTCATAGGTCCCTTTGCTTCTCATAATACACATCTTTTAAAGTATCAACTATAATTCATTAAATTTAGGTATATAATTCAAACAAACTTATTTTTTTAGGTGGAAAATCCAGATGGGATAAACCACGGACGATCGGAGTCCAACCCTGAAATGCCTCCACTATTGGAAAAAGAAATACACCGACTCTTTACAAGCTCTTCTCACCGATACAAAACAAATCACCACAACTACTTGAAAGAAGAAAACTGAATTACAGACTTCGAAGAACAAAAGATAACGAGAAGAATTATCCGAAACAATCTCTCTTTCACAATAGCCTCAAATCCCTTTTTTTGTCTCTCAAAAGTTGTAACCTTGATATTATTATTATTTTTATCAATTTGCATGCATCAACCTTTTATAAACCCTTGCATAAATTAGGGTAATAATATATTGAAAATCTATATGTGGAAGTCCAATATATATGGAAAGTCCAATATACATCAATCATATATTTAATGAAAATCCAATCATAATTGGCTTGCATAAATTGGAAGTCAAATTATTTGGAAAGTCAATATATGAAAGATTCAATCATAAATATATGATCAAAGTCAAAGATGGAAATCCAATTATATATTTTCTTACCAAATATGTTCCAATATACGACAAACGATGCACTCTCCGAGCTTCTCTGATACACGGGTGACGCTCGTCGCACTCTAGGGCATTCTCCACATAGGTTGGGAATCCCACCCACTTCAACAAATCTCCCCCTTCCTAATTAGGTGGAGAAGCTCATCAAATCGACAATCTGCATACAGTACTCGAACTTTACTCTTGGTAGAACCTTCGTGAACATGTATGCTCCATTTTTTATCTGTTTGAACCTTCTTAAGCGTTGGTTCCTTCTTCTCAAGCATATTTTGTATCCAATGATACAGTCTCTCAATATATTTGGACCGAATAAGAAATGTCGGGTTCTTTCCAATGTGAATTGCACTTGTGGTTATCGCAAAGCAAAAATGTATTGCTCTTGCTTTAGTCCAATTTTCTGCAACAGCTTCTTCATCCACAACAACTTCTTGCAAGCCTCCGTCGCTACAATGTACTCTTCCTCTGTCGTAGACAAGACAATACACTTATGTACCCGTGACTGCCACGATACCGCTCCACCAACAAATATCATCACATAGCCAAAGTCGATCGTCTCGTTTCTACATCTCCAGTCATATCAGCGTCAGTATATCCGACCAGCTTCGGCTCGTCACCACCAAATGAAAGCCTCCAATCAGCAGTACCCTGAAAGTACTGTAGAATCCACTTGACTGCATTCCAATGTATCTTCCCAGGATTGGAGAGATACAAACTAACCATGCCAACTGTGTGAGTGATGTATGATCTCGTACACACTATAGCATACATGAGACTCCCCACAGTTGAAGCATATGGAACCCTTTCTATATCTTTCTTTCCATCATCGGTAGATGGATAGTGCTAGGCTTAGGGGCAAGGTTCAAAATATCGGTATCGGTATCGGTATCGGACAATTTGTATGAGTATCGGTATCGGTATCGGTAGTATCGGCGGTATCGGATCGAGGTATCGAATGTTTTTTGTATCGGTAGTATCGGCAATGTTTAATAATTATTAATAAATTACTAAAAAAATTGTCCAAATATTTTTTCAATTACTGTAATAAAAAAAGCAAATATTTAATTATATTCAGAATTTTAGTTTTATGCATAGTTATAAACTGTTACAATGCGACCCATGACACCAATTATTTTGTTTCATAATATACTAATTAGCTATAAGATTTATTCGCCTAGTCCTTCATTTAAACTTCACTCATAACCAATATGCATTTCCTCAAGCATAAGGCTTTTTGGCACCATTATTCTATCCTACTAACGTTATAAAAACGTAGCACACAATAATTAAAAATTATTACATAACAATAAATATTATACTTATAAAAACATTACATACAATAAGTTACACTTAAAATGTTACATACAATATAAAAAACATTACATACAATAATATTGTATTTATAAAAAAGATGTTACATACAATAATAATAGTATAGTACTTCATGATTGTTAGATATATATACAATATAATAATAGTATAGTATATAAACTATATGTCTTAGTTAGATATATATTATATGTATGCCAATAAAAACATAAAAATTCATTGAAAATCTGGTTAGAAGTGTTGAGGGATAAACTAAAATTTCTTTCGGGTCTCGGTTCGAATCCTACGTGTGTGCTCATTTGTTTTAAGTTTTTTTTTTTATAAACTGGCCCGGCCCATTAACTCAACCCTAAAACATAAATCCTAGAAGAGAGAGAATGAGTCATTCACTCCTTCCGCCGCCTCCAGTGTTCTCTGGAATAACACAGTGGAGAGGAGAGATCTGCCATGCTTTCTCTCTCCTCTCCGCCTCTTTTTTCGTTTTCCCTCTCCGTCTATATGATTTTGGTGGTGCATCTTGTTGAAAAATCAAATTTTGTGGAGAGATTGCTTGGAAATCAGCGGAGAGGAGAGGAGAGGAGTGGAGAGGAGAGATCGGCTTGGAAATCAAATTTTGTGGTGGATCTTGTTGAGGTAAGCATTTTTATATGATTTATCTTCCTATTTATAGAAAATTTTACTCTCCATTATTGATTTTACTTTAATTGTGTCCAATTTTCATTAGTGATCTTGCTTTTTTTTTATTCGACACTGGATTTGAACTGATTTTGTGTTTTCCCTTTGTTTGGATGCTAGATTCGAATTTTTATAGTTCTGCCCTCCTCCGTATCGGTTCGTATCGGTCCGTATCGGATACGTATCGGCCGATACAGACCGATACAATATTTTTTTCTCTAGATGGGCCGATACCGATATTTTTGGTCAGTATCGGATCGGACTTGGTCAAAACCGATCCAATACTGCCGATACGTATCGGTATCGGCCGATACTTTAAACCTTGCTTAGGGGTTGCTTACTTTTTGACACGTCCATCACGAAATGCTAAAGTACTCGGTGAATATATTTCTTTTGGGACAAATAAAGCAGCTTGAATTCCCTCTCTCGGCTGATCTCCATCCCAAGAATAGTCTTTGATGCGTCCAAATCCTTCATAGAGAAGGTCGTACCCAATTGGTGCTTCAACTCTGCTATCCTGGTGACATTCCAACCCACCAGTAGTATATCATCCACATAGAGCAGTAATATAATAAAATCATTCTCGATAAAATACCTCACAAATACATAGTGATCTGATGTCGTCCGTGCATAACCATGCTCCCCTATAAACGACTCAAACTTATATACCAGTGCCTTAGAGCCTGCTTCAAACCATACAGACTCTTCCTCAACCAACATACCAAGTGTGACTTGCCCTTCTCACAGAATTCCTATGGCCGCTCTATGTATAACTCCTTCACTAAATCACCATGGAAGAATGTCATTTTCACGTCCATTTGCTCAACCTCTAAATTAAGACTGGCTGCTAACGCTAGCACCACCCGAATAGATGACCACTTGACAACCGACGGAAGATTTCGTCGAAATTCACGCCCTTAATTCCAATGATCGTACCCTTTAACTACCAGTCTTACGTTGTATCGAGGACAAGTAGTATCATCTGTCTGCTTCACTGTGAACACATATTAATTATGCAAAGCCTTCTTGCCCTTTGGTAACCGCAGCAACTCATAAGTGGAGTTTGACTGTAATAAACTCATCTCCTCCTGCATGGCATGCATCCACTCCTGCATGTATTTTTCTTCCATCATCTCTACAAAATTTTCGGGCTCTCTCCGCCAATTAGTAACACATACTCATCAGGTGAGTATCTAGTAGATGGTCGACTCATTCTCGTGCTCCTCAATGGAACCTCTAGTGCTAGCTGTGTACCGACAGTCTCATTCCTTTTATTAATTGCCTCCTCGACATGCTAATCCTCCTGACGGTTATCCTGACCACCAACAGCAAAATGATGATTAAGGAGAATTATGTACAGTGTTATCTGGAAACAGCTTGAAGCAAAATGACTCTAACTCAGAAAATTCCTCAGGCTCAGAAGACATCTCATAATCCTAAGTGTTGGTCGTGGTCAGATCCTCGACAAACACCACGTCTCTGCTTCTGTAGAGCTTTCTTCCCACCGGGTAGTAGAGTCAATAGTCAAACTCATCCAGACCATAGCCAACAAAGACACACTTCCACATATTTCGCTCAAGTTTGGATCTCTCATCCTTCAGTACATGTACGAAGGCCTTGCAACCAAACACTCGCAGGTGATTGTATGACGGCTCTTTGTCGTACCATACTTTGTCAGGCACAACACCCTGCAAAGGAGCACTATAAGACAGATTAATAATATAAGCAACAATGTTGAGAGTCTCACCTCATTAATTGTCCGGTAAGTTTACTTCTGACAGCAAACATTGTACCCTCTCCATCAGTGTCAAGTTCATACGCTTCGCTATACCATTGAGCTGAGGTGTCTTTGGCAGAGTCTTCAGCTGTTGTATCCCTTCCTCTCTGCTATACTAATCAAAGAGACTAATTTTTTCGTCGCCACTGTCGGACCGAACACATAGTAACTTCATGTCCGTCTTCCTTTCAACAGAAGCCCGAAACTCTTTGAAAGTTGCCAGCACCTGATCCTTAGTCTTTAAAGTATAGACCCAAACTTTTATGGAACAATCATTAATAAAAGTCACAAAGTAAGAAGTACAATCAATTGATTTTACCTTTATAGGACCGCAGACATCCGAGTGAACCAATTCAAGCAATGACGACTTCCTTAAACCTTGGTAACTTTGAAAAAATACCCTATTTTACTTTTCTGCCAAACAATGCATGCATTTCTCCACCTTTGTAGACTTGATCCCCGAAATTACCTTCATGTTCAACAAGTAGCTCATCCCTTCTCGCCGCCGATATGGCTGAGTCGCTTGTGCCATAACTCGGTAGACGCATCACAGACCGCGTTTACCTTATGCCCCCTGTGCACTCCCCTCCATATAGTATAGATCAAACTTTTCACTTCCTTTGACAATTACCATAGAACCCCCAGAAAGTTGTTAGCCCAATGATTACATCGTATTTTTTATTATGGCTAATCAGTTAAGTTTAACATAATGATGTTACTAATATTCATATACTCACTATCATGTTACTACTTAAACTTAGCATTGTCCTAATTGTTCTATATAATATTGGCATGCATGTATCGTACTGCAAATATTATTTTGCTCGCCTAACATGTATTTGTAGACATGCAGTAAGCATGATCAAACATGATCAAACCAGGACATGCAATGGAGAATTAATGATGGACCAAAGACGACGTCATACAAGAAGATTTCTCTGAACCGCCTAGCGACCTATCCGGGACCTCGTATCGGGGGTTCCCCCGGAAGGTATTCAAATTTCCAGATTTGTTTATCTTTGGACGACTACTGTCAAGGAAAAAGACGTCTTCAGATCTGCTCAAATATCAGAAGAAAGGCGTCATCAAAGGGCTCTTGGTTTTCCTATTTGTTTCAAGTCTGTAATCTTTAATTTATTGAGTCTATGAGAATGTATACGTTGAGTCGCACTGTGTCATCTCAACCCCTAGACATATCTCTCCACGCTCTACCATACAAACAGACCAATTCCTGAACAAAACCAAACCACCATAGCCCATTAAGAACATCTATCCCAAGTGAGACAGAGTTCGGGCCGAACTCTGTCTAAGGCAGAGTTCGGGCCGAACTCTGTCCTCTGATTTTCAGCACCCTAATTTTTAGGGCCTGCTTGATACAAGCTGTCCAACGTTCAAAATTTTGAATTCTTGGGACAGAATTCGGGCCGAACTCTGCCTCCCCAGAGTAGTACAAATAGAGCTTGAATTCTCTCATTTCATATTATCTCTCACCTTCAAATATTCAAGCTTTCTAAGCTCTACTACTTCAAGCCTCATTCTTCCATATCTCCTAAGCCACAACTCTCCTTAGCCCAAGGTGCTCAGTGCGATATTAGCTAGAAGTTATGTGCAAGAGTAAAGAAAAGTCACTTGGACAATTCCAAGTTTCGCCACCTGCGAATCTGTAAGAAGTTGGCGTGCTCTTCTGAGTAAAGGCACGTAGTGTACGCTATTTTACAAATAGTGGATTTCAATCCTGAGCTAGATTTCTCATGCCTGGACTAGTCCTCCACGAGGAAAACCAGGTTAAAAAATGTTGTGTCTGCGTATGCTCTTCTGATCTTTATTTACATTCGCATTTCTCTCTGATTTATTTACTATCTTGATAGTTGTTTTGTGGAGGTGATATAGAGTTAATTTTATTTTGTGATTATCGACACAAACTCTATTCACCCCTCTCTAGAGTTGCCTACACGTTACTTCAAAAGCTTCCACCGACCATTCTTGAAGAGACTGAAGAATGCCTCTTCATCCAACCTTCCAACCGACACTAGATTAAAACAAATATCAAACACATGACGGACATCTTTGATAACAGGAACTGCACACGCCTTCGTTCTCAAATGCACATCTCCAATAGCAGCAACTTTTGACACATCTTCATTGTCCATCTTCAATACTCCACAGTCACATGATGTATAAGTGACAAATAATCCCTGTTGTGAGATACGTGCGCTGAAGTCTACAAGTCTATCAGCCAAGAATGGTCATCGCAGGAGAGGTTCATGACTACCTCATCACCTACAATGATCATGTCGCCTCCATGTGCCGAGGTAACCACTGTAGTGTTCTCACTTTTCTTCCCCTTGTCGTCCTTCTATCTCTTCCAAGCGAAACAGTTCGCTTGATGTGGCCCTTCTTGTCACAGTTGTAGCACTCGGAGTCCTCGTACCGACCCTTGGACTTTTTCCTACACTTGTCTCTGCCACCGTCTGAACCCCTACTTTAACTCCTTTCATGACTTTCTGAAACAAGCGTCTTTGAGTGGAATGTGGATGAACTGCCTTGAGAACGTCTCTGCATCTCTTCATTCAATACCCTACTCTTGGCAAACTCCTGATTGACCACGCCTTCGAGAGCAGAAGCGATCATAGATACTCGTGAGATTTCTCACAAGTCTAACAATGTACACAGCAACCATAGTCTATGTACCCCTCGTCGAACTTGACTCTACCACGCCCTGAAACTCACTCAAGAGATCCGTGATAGACGTACCATCTTTGTACTGCAGAACCATCATTTGTCAGATTAGGAACAACTCATTCACCCTGGCCTTCTTTGTCCCACAGTGTTGTCACGTGCTCTATATTGGCAACATGATTATACTCGTTCTCGTCAACAAACTACCTGATGTATCTACACACTTGCATGTGCTCGAAGTTCCAATCCTCTTCGAATTTATCAATTATCTTACGGAAGCAAATACTGGCAGATGGAACTTTTTAACAAAAACTAAGTCTTTCATCTCTCCTCCAGTAGTGATAATTGGAACCGTTTAGGTTTACCATGAGCATCAGCTTCGTGTCTATCTCTTCTCCTTGGTTTGTGTCAACCCTGACACCAACCAATAACTCTGATACCACGTTTTGGGAATGAAACGCGAAACCATTTCCCTAAACCAAAGAGACTACTAGAGAACCAAAGAAAAGCACACAAAAAACCAAACGTCAAAATCAAACAAAAAAACCAAACGCAGACGCAAGCGAGTTTTACATAAAAAAAAACTCAGATGGGATAAACTACGGGATGATCGGAGTCCAATCCTGAAAAGCCTCCACTATTGGAATAAAAAATACATCGACTCCTTACAAGCTTCTTACCGATTCAAAAAGGACCACCACAACTGCTTGAACAAAGAAAACATAATTTACAGACTCCGAAGAACAAGAGATGAAAAATTACCTGAAACGATCTCTCCTTCACAATAGCCTCCAATCCTCTTTTTCTTTCTTTCAAAAGTTGTAACCTTGATATTATTCTTCTTCCGACCTGCGTGCATCAACCTTTTTATAAACCCTTGCATGAATTAGGGTTACCATATATTGGAAATCTACATATGGAAGACCAATATATATAGAAACTCCAATATATATCAATCATATATTTAATGAAAATCCAATCATAATTGGCCTGCCATAGGAAGTCCAATTAGATGGATAATATATAAAAGATCCAATCATAAATATATGATCAAAGTCAAAGATGAAAATCCAATCATATATTTGCTTACCATATATGTTCCAATATACGACGAACGATGCACTCTTCAAGCTTCTCCAACACAAGAATGACGCTCGTCGTACTCCGAAGTATTCTCCACATAGGTTGGGAACCCCACCCACTCCAACATTTTATTCTTGGGTAAAGTGCAAAAACCCCTCCTTAGATGCATACTTTCAGGAAAAAAAACCCTAGTTTAAAAAATATCTCGACATCTTAATTTGGATTATGTTACACCCAAATCCCATTAGTTCGGACGTAAAAAAAAGAAAAAAAGGTTGAGGTTACTGTTATACCCATCTATTTCAGATCCAAAACTAAACTAAACTAATAAGGAAAAAAAACATAATCATTTCTCTAACTCCTTCACTCTCCTACAATCAAAACCTAACGTCTTTCTGAATTAAATCTTTCCATCCTCTATTTCTCTCTTTTAGTCTTCAGTCTCATCTTAGATTCTCGAATATATTGAGATTAGTGAGAAAATCTTGTTTGACCATCACTTTGGAGCTGTGAGGGAACCATTTGTGAATTCTTGAATACGTACATCCCAAAATCCTATATTTTATAGTCTTTTTAAGATAAGTGGTCCCAAATTCTGCTTTTAGAATGAAAAAGTGGTCCCATTCAGTTTAGATACTGAAAATTGCATCACCAATGGTAGGCTAGAAAATCCTAATAGTCTTCTATTTGTTAGATTAATTTGTTTTTATTTGTCATTGTAGAGAGAATAACTTCTCTCTTTATGACTAAAGCCATAGTATATATAGTATTATTTGTTAGATTTGTTTGTTTTTTATTGTTGTTTGTAGTGCATCGTCCATGTGTGTTTTTGCAGAGGGAATAACATCTGATGGATACCAAGTACGTTGTTTACATATTGTTGGGGGGCAATTTGATGAAGATGACAGATATGTTGGAGGTATTATGTTGGAACTTAAAGGATGTGTGGACATAGATGAGATGTGCTGGTTTGACCTTGATGGATTATGTGCAAATGTTAGGATACAGGCTCCATGTGAAGTTTTCTATTTTGACCCCCTGTAGATGGAAGTAAGACATAAATATTGGGTGACAATAATATTTTGAGATTTTCTTAAAAGTTTTCCAGTCCATGTGTTATCAAGTTTTAAGGTCACTCATTGATTATGATGATTATGTGAATAATACTTAGTCTACAAATAATCCGTCTTGTCCTCCTCAAGATGCTGTAGAGATAGATGTGCAATTGGGGATGAATTTTGAGCAAATATTGACTTGAGTGGGTAGTGCCTGATGAAGATGTGGAGTTGGGAGCTGGTCCTCCTTAAGATGTGGGGGATGAAGAAGGAGCTACTATTGACTTTAGTAGTATTGTGCCCGATGAAGATATTGACCAAGACTCTGAGCATGCTCCTAGTGATGAGTTGGATAGTGTACACCCTTCAGAAGATAGTTTTGATGATGACGTTGAGTCTAGTCCTATAGATCCTATGGTGACTTAGAAAAGTTTGTTGAGGGATAAAGATGTGCCTTTTATGTAAAGGTTTGCTACACATGCGAAATTTAGGAGTGCATTGAGGCGCCATGCCATAAAGAACAAGTATAATATCAAGTGGACACACAATGAAAGGAAGAGGGTCACAACTAGATGTGCAAATGAAGCTTGTGAGTGGAGGATTCATAGGAGTGTTGTTGGTGATAATGGGTATTTTGTAGTGAAGTTTTTTATGTCTGACCATTCAGAAGATCGTGGTGAGGTGGACAGCAATAGACAAGCCAGTGCTACTTTTCTTACCAATAGATATGCTCACAGGTTCAGAAGTGATCCAT
The DNA here is from genome assembly GCA_029216955.1 of Iris pallida. NCBI lineage: Eukaryota > Viridiplantae > Streptophyta > Magnoliopsida > Asparagales > Iridaceae > Iris > Iris pallida. The sequence continues at coordinate 657,792 of JANAVB010031620.1, read as the reverse complement.
AATGGAAGCATACTAGGTCTAGAAGTCATATTGCAGAAGATTTGAAGATTGATTTTTTCAGACATAAACGGACTAGGACAAAAAGGAAGGCATTGGACATGATTGATGGACATGCCCAAAAATACATCAGAGAGTATGTCATGCTGGTGATGACTGCCAATCCTGGGAGAGTTGTTACAAGTCAAGAGGCTGATGGGAAGTCAACCAAATTTGTGAGGGTGTTTTAACTATTGAATGCAGTATTAAAGGGTTTTAAAGAGGGTTTGCAGACCATTCATTGGTGTTGATGGGTGTTCTTTATTCTCTATCTCCATAATAGCCCAAGCAATATGGTAACAACAACTTTTACCATATTGCTTGGGCTATTATGGAGATAGAGAATAAAGAAACATGGAATTGATTCATTTATCAATTACGGATACACTTGGTGTAGATGGAAATGGTATCACTTGAAATTTTGATAGACAAAAAAGCTTGTTGGATGTGTTTCAGAATCTTCTTCCTCGGACAGAGCATAGATTTTGAGCCATGCACATCTATGACAATTTTAAGAAACATCCAGGGTCAAAGCTTACAAATTATGTGTGAGAAGCTTCAGATGCATGCACCTTAGATGATTTCGAGATTGGGATGGATAAAATAAAGAAAGTAAGCAAGGATGTCTATGAGTGGTTACATAAAATATCTCCAGGCCAGTGGTTGAAGCATGGGTTCTCAACCCCTTCTAAATGTGATCTCTCAAGCAACAATATGTGTGAATCATGGAATAAAAACATATTGAAAGCAAAGACAAGTTTATCTCCTAAAAAGTATAAGAGGGATGCTCATGGTAAGGTTATAGGAGAAGAGAGAGAATGAGAGCTCATGATGGGTTTCTTGTTCCTAAAGTGATAGAAAAGTTGGAAGAAGTGAGAGGGTGTGAAAAAAGTGCATTGTTACTACTTCTAGATTTAACTAATATGAGGTGAGTCTGCGAGGAACTAATGATACAGTTGACTTGGCAGCAAAGACCTGTAGTTGTAGAGTATGGGAACTCACAAGTATTCCTTGTGAACATGCAGTTGCATGTATTAAGAAGAAGAGACAATCAAATATTGTTTTGATAAGTACTATCATAAGTCAACCTACTTAAAGGCTATGCAGAGGTAATCAATACTCTTTCAATGAGGAATCTAAGACAACTACGTGGGGTGGTACCTATGATTCCTCCTGTGGTCCATGAGCAAACAAGGAGAAGGCAAAAAATAGAAGGAAACAACATAATGAAGCCAACTCTAATTAGCAAGATGGAAAAGACAACTTTAGGGCAACTGTGACATGTGGCAAGTGCAAGCAGCCTGGGCATAATATAAGATCATGCCAAAATCCTTATAATGAGATTGTGGTAATGCCAACAGACAAACCAGGTAGGCTTAAGCTCTCTAAGTAAACTCTGCATTTGTGTCATGGTAATCCACCCCCTCATACTGAAGGAAGTGCCAACCAAGTCAACCATAATATTGGAAGTGATGTAAGGAGAGTTAGTGGTGGTACAAAGGTTAGTACTTGTTACTCTTTCAAATTAATTTCAGAATATTACAATGTTTTTATTAATTGATTCATCTTTTGACAGGTTGTAGACAAGCAGAGGCTCATTTTTATGACTAATTTACAAGATTTTGGTGACTCATTTTGGCATTTTGGTGACCCATTCAGTTAAATTCTTGTGGCAATGATGCAATGGAGTTATGTGAGGTTTAGGCCATTTATTGTAGCTCTGATACTATTTATAGATGATACTACATGTAGCTCTGATGCTTTTTGCTACTGATGCTGCATAATTGTCTTTTGCTGAGCTTGTTGCTACTAGTGCTACATGGCTATCTTATGTGATTATAAGCTTAAGGCCATTATACTCTGATGTTAGATTGCGTGTTGCTACTGATTCCTGATACTGGCCTTAACTCACTAGCTCTACTGAGCCACTGTTTGTAAACAAAGTGTGGGTAAACAGGTTGGTTTGAATTACTGAAACTGATACTTGGTTTGAGTTACTTGTTCATTTCTACTACTTCACTTGTGTTAATTTTGTAAACAGGTTGCTGCTACTAGTGGAGCTAATGTTGCTGTTAAAGCCCTCATCTATAATTTTGTTATTTACTTATGCTTGGATTACTTGTATAATTTTGGATTGTTACCATGCTCAAGCCCCAGTGTTCTGTTTGGTTACTTATTTACTTGTTTGGAAGAAATTGTGTAGCATATAAATTTTGTTTTTATATTTACTCGTTTACTTTTGCTTATAACTACTTGTTTGGAAGATGTCTGGTGCTTATTTTACCTGAAAGAAAATTGCTTGTTTGGAAGATGTCTATGTGTCTATGCAGAAGAAATAAACTTGTTTGGAAGAAATTTACTGATACTGGCCTTAACTTTTGTGTTTTGGTAATAAATTTGTGCTTGGAAGAGAAATTAGAAGAGGGTGAGAAATTTGTGTTTGGAAGAGTAACCCAAAAAAATGTGTTCGCCATAAATTCTCACTTTAATTATCCATTGCATTCATCATACAAATATCTTAAACATTACAATACAGATTTAAAAACCCAAAATAAAATGTAAAACATGTATATGCAAGTACGATCTGGGTTCAGTCGCCGCCACTGTCAATTCTTTACAAGGAGATTGTAAACCTTGGCCTCGGTGTTCCTTCAATTCTTTCATTAAATTTCACATTAGGGTTTGATAGTGCTATGAAAATTTATCATCATCCCATAATAGAAAACCACGAGAATTTGTTAGAAAATTTGCACATCCGTAGAATCGTCTTGCAAGGTTTGTTGCTGTCCATGAAGTCTTCAATGGATTAATTAATCTGTAATAACAGTAAATTGTTCTTGCACGATTTTTATTGAATGTCATGAAAACAAAAATTGAGAGCTACAGACCATAACTTACAGTTGGGGATGAGCTTTACAAGAAAAGAAAAAAAAAAAGCTTCAATATAAATATATGTGTGTATGGTGTGGGAGGGGGGGAGGGGGGACAAAGTAAAACGAGGGAGATAAAACATAGATAAAGGTAAAATTGGGAGTGTTTGAACCTACATGTAGAAAATGTAGAGAATAAAAAACTTGGCTCTTGGTTCTAACGTTCAGTTGCAACTTTTAGGGGGTATTTTGGTATTTCATGAAAAAAAAATTGTCTCTAACGTTCACTTCAAACAGCTAGAAGACGGAAGGGGGCCGTTTAATCAAGTTTATCAATACGAGAGGGTTTAATTGATGAAAACGTCTATTAGGTTTTTTTTGCTAAAAGTATGCATCTAAGGAGGGTGTTTTTTGCACTTTACCCTTGTATTCTACTTATTGGCCTTAGTTCCTCACACATTGGGAAACTTCTAGAAAGGAGGCCTACTCTACCCTATACATTACACTAAACTCTTTCCAAAGTATGTTGAGCACTTCCCAACAAAAACATATGAGTAGATAATGCTACAACAATGCCTAAGATATGAAATGATGGTTATTGATAAGATATGTTGAGGGAAGGCGTAGTTTAACAATAAAGCCTGCAACCAAGACGATAAATATGATGAAATAAACTGAGACCAATCTCGCCCATGCGGTGTACTATGTTGGCACATGAAATAAGAACAAAGTATTGCAGGAACCACAACCACTGACCTGTAACGTAGTTGCTGCTGGAGCTGGGACACTTCTACACAGAGAAATTTCTGGGTTCAATCTCTCTAGAGCTTAATCCAGACGAATCCATAGTGTCTATCATTTGTAATCTTATAGCTGTGTTTTGGACAAATTTGATTACAAGTCGTCGCTCGGTTACATTGACAAATCCCCAATACCTGTGACTAATCCTCTTGATCCTCCACTGCACTGCAGGTGGTGGTGCACCGGTCAGTGATCTTACTGTTTGCGAGAGCATTCTTGAATTGCTTGACGAAATCGTCTCCTTCCTCCTCCTCCTCCTCCTCTGGCGGAGTCTCGAGGTCCCACACCTTGAATATGTTGTCGTGTGACTCGATCTCTTCCTGGGAACCGATCTGGATCTGGACTATCTTCAACTGCTTGACGAGTTCGTCGTCCTCGTCTTTCTCCGGCTTGAATGTGCCGTTCCGCAACTCGAGAATTTCTCCCTGAGAACCGGCAACCTTTTCCTTCAACTGCTTCATCAGTTCATGATACTCCTCGTCTTCCACCTCCGGAGCAACCTCAAAATTACTACCACTCGACTCGGTTACTTCAGTGTGGGCCCCAATGCCATCATCGTCGCCTGGCTGCCGCTGCGGCTGCTGCTCCTCCTCCTCTTGGTCGAAACGGAAGGCGATGGCCTCGAGGAGGGCCTCTCCGATCTGGGCCCACTGCCGGTCGTCGGGAGGGAGTTCGGGGAGCGGAGCGAGGCAGGACTCCACCCACGACACGTCTTCCGGCGAGACCGCCTGCGGGTTCGAGCTCAGACCGACGGATGCGGCGAGGAGGGCGGAGATGTCGTCGACGGACATGTCTGCAGAGCATAACCAAAGGAAGACACCGTCGAGTTAGTTTTACTAGCGTGTCCGTGTCGCGTCGTGTCACATGCAAAAAACCCCTCTTTTCGCATAGAATGAGAAAAACAAAGAAAGAAAAAAAAAAGAACATAGAAGAATTTTCAAAAGACTGAATGGGAAGGAGAGCTTGCCTTCTTTTTCCGCCATTGATGAAGCAGAAGGAGAACTGATTCTTTGTCAGTTCGTTCAATTTGGGATTCGTAACCCTAGTTTTGGAATATATTTTGACAACAAAAAATATATATAAAATTTTACAATGTAAGACACTTCCGTTGCCGGGACTTGAACCCGGGTCTCTCGGGTGAGAGCCGAGTATCCTAACCAACTAGACTAGAACGGAACTGTTGATTAAATTTGATTAACCAATGCAACTAACAAACTAGTCAAACAAGTTCATCTAAGCATAAAAATCGAAAATATGTCAAATATTCTAGATAGATGGATAAGTTAATTGGATTACCAGAATAAATATTGCAGGAAAAAATTTATTGAACCAAGCATTGTAATTTTTTTAATGAAAAACGAAATGAGTTCCGTCATAATTTCCTTCTTAGGACATTAGGGACAGAATATGGATGTTTCCTCTATCTTTCTCTTTTCACTACTGCTTCCTTTAAAGACACAGGAATCATGAAGAAACTAGAGAAGAAGAGAGAATGCCATTGGAAAGAATATAAGTACATGAAGAAGAACTTCGATATATAGAGAGACCTTGCAAATCCTTGAGAAGGGGAGTCAAAGATGCAGGGGTAGGAAAGCTACAGAAATTCGGACTACATCAGTCTCCATGATGCTTGTATTAAGCCGATGGACCAACTAAACTTCTTCTATGGCCGACGAAGACTTGAACATGTCCCCCCGGTCTTCCCACCAAAATGATCGGTTATGACATGTCTGGGTAGTGAATCAGTAGGCAAATGAGTCAACTGAATCTCTGGTGCCACTTCCTCAGATGGCGTCCCATACACTTATGATGCATCTTTTAACACTTCTCGTACTTCTTCACGTAGACTCTCAAACGAAGCATATGGACAATCCTTATTTGTATGCCCAATACACCGACACTACAAGCACATAGGGGGTATCCATTCGTAGATGATTGATTGCTTAAATACGTTGTCATTAGAAAACATCACCGGGATTGATTTAGGTAACTCTCGGCACGTCGTGATCTACACAAGCACCCTAGCGAGTGCTAGACATTGTCTTCACGTCGTCACCGTATCCATACGTATGGGAATCCGACTATGTTCGCTAGTTTACTAAGAGTTGCCACATTCCATATCTGCAAAGGGAGGCTAGGGAAGAAGATCTATATCGGTGTCGTAGCAAGCAAGTCACATTTCAAGGATGTGGATGGAAGCCATTGTCATGCCCCGCTCCCGTAGGAGTGATCGTCCTCACTAAGGCGTGATGCCGCATGAGGCTAGGTTGCGCTCATGCAAGACAGGTTCCATAATGGCCGATTTCAGGCTAAGCGACGGGGTTGTCGCACAGAAGTCCCAAACAGAAACATTGAATAATGAAGGCAACATGAGTATAAAAAAAATGAGAACTCTTTATTTATATTGAAACGAAGATTACAATGTGGCACATGGCCATGATTACATGCAATCACTCAGTCTCACTCTTCTCACAATACAAGTTACTCTGCTCTCTCTCATCTCTCAATACCAAGCTTCAAGGCTGCAACTTGCGGATGCCTCGGAAGGCGATGTCCATACATTATGTCCCGTATAAGTTTCGACTCCGTGCGTTCGCACACTTCGAAATGATAAGAGACTCTATGCCTCGATGCATCCAAGCGAGCTCCGCGCCAAACAATCTTCTACCTGTGCCTGCACATAAAAACTGTGTGGGTGTCAGTATACAACCGTATTGATGGAATAAGCTCATCGTCCACCCATACAAACCAACACGTTCATTTAGTTTGTGCAACATATCCCTTTGTGATTGTCTTTCTATTCTTGCCTTATGATCGATTTAGGACATAGACTCTTGGCCTATTGTCTCTAGACCATCACCGTGCTATCGCACCAATAACTTGCTTATCGTGTGTCTCTAGACCATTCTTGTGTCAACGGCATCAACATGTCGACTCGTGCTTGTCATTCAGCCTATATTTGGAGATGCAACAACATGGTCGTAACATAAATCCCTTCGTGTAACATAATCGAGGCAGTGCCTCGCCACTTAGTAACTTGTCTACGCTTGTGTCGTAACAACGTGGTCGTGCCACAACATGTCGAGGTCATGCCTCCAAACTCAACATGACTTACCAAACTTGCCTTATGGCCCTTCTTGACTTAACTCAAAATGACTCAATCTCAACTTATGCAACTCTAAGTAAATGACTCAATACTCGACGCCATATTTTGTGCCGAAGCACGTGCCTTTACTTATAGCCAAATCTTAGGCTCTATCCTGGTGTTGTAACCGTGCATAATTTCTTAACATAACTCGTGCCGTGCTTGCACTATCTTTGATTGGACCAATACCGTGCATGCGGATTGCCGCTCAGCACGCCAACTTATCTATATGAAAGGTCACTGACATTAACTAGCCATCGTAGACATAGCTAGAAAAATGATGGGTCACTCAATGTAGGTAGCTAGCCCCAATGAAAGCTCATCGAATTTCTGGTTGCCTACCCAGCATCATCTATACCGTGTTTCCTCCATGGCCGGATCGGTCCTGTGGCCCCAGGTTGTCGTCCGAAGAAACATCGTCCTTGTGCACAAGTTGTCCATGACCACGCACCTAGGAGACTTCATCTAGACTCACGTAAATTGTCACGACCCGACCCCAAGATACTGGGTCCAGTCGGAATATGCCCAGCCTGTACCGTTGTAAGACAGCGGCAGTAAGCTGTATCAAGTAGTAGTAACACAAGTAGAACATTCTAAATACGAAAAATTTAAAACATTTTATTTGAACTTTGAATTCGAACGAAATGTCTACTGAAACAAATACACAAACAGATAAAGCATTTAGTTATTACAACTTTGTTCTTTTATTACAACTTTCTAATAAAAGAAAGAACTATAAGGCAAGTGCGGCTAAAACTCCTGGGCTCCCTGTCTGGGCTCAACTACCTTCTCAGAACCCAAGTCGGGTCCGTAGTAGGAACTAAAGGAAAGCTCCCTGTCATCGCAATCACCTAAAATTGTTGGTCTCCAGTCATAAGGGGAGCAATAACATATATCCATATCCAGCATTCTAATAAATAATAAAATAATATAAGGACAGTTTAAAAGCATTATTATATTTTTTCTAAATAATAATAAAGAGTTAGCAAGACAATGAAATCTCAAGAGTGACAATGATGCAATCTACAATAATTCAATAGTGATTTGAGTGTATAGCAATCTGTGACCGACTGGTAGATTCAACGTGTATACTAACATTGGGCCTAATGCTAGTATACGATACGACTCAACCTCCTGTGTAATAGGGGTTAACGCGAGAGAGTCAATATTAGTAACAGGACTTTGCTCATAGTTGCTATACTACTCCTCAATTTTCGAGTCAATAAATCAATCAAGCAATCAATTTGGGGTCCGAGAGGGATCACATGAGTCAGTGTCTGTTTGCCATTGATTATAAAAGAACAGAACAGTTTTATGGGAGGACTTGACTTTTACTTCACAATACAAACTCGTTCATACAAAGAAAGCCTAGGAATGAAAATCTAGGTACAACAATCTAAGTACAATTGTTTAGTTTTGATTCTGGGGGTGACGGTAGAGGATCGGGAAAGCGACGGCAGCTCTGCCTTACTCTTTGGACGATCGGACGTAGCCTTGGCTCTGATGAAGAAATGCTCTCGGAATGTGTGGAGAGACTCTTCTGTGCGTGCCTTTGTCTCTCTGTGTATCCAGCCGGGGGTTTGCAAGGGAATGACACCTTGCTATTTATAGGAGTGGGGTGTGATCATTAGGGTTTGCAATGATTGCCCTAAAAAAGTCGGCGGCTTGGGGATTTAATTGCCATTTTCCTTGATCCTATTTTATTGGCAATTAATCTGGACCACTAATCTTGATTGCAACGAATCTGGATAATTAATGCTAACTGTGTAAAATTCGTATGGGCAATTAATGTTGATTGTCATGAATCTTTGGAAGCTCGGATCTCCTGCCACATGTTTAATCCGCGTGATTGTAATAAATCTGCTTTGATTCGGGTAATTATGATGATTGCACTAAATCTGGTTGTTGGGATTTGTTGATAAATCTTGATTGATTTAATGCCACGTATCTAACCATCATTACGGAGAAACTGATCTTCTACCACGTGTCATAACCGCGAGCCACAGCCGCATGAGGGTAGCATGAAGGTGGCAGCCGCATAGGTGTAGCCTCCGAAATCTGAGCTGATGGAACTGGGGATTCCCAGGACCCTTCCTTTGGTGTGCGTATTGATTGATAAAAAGTTAAACAGATCTAATACGTGTTCTAACCCTTCATAGACGCAAACTAGGGTTCACAAATTATACCTGCGGCGGAAAGGAGACAAGTAATTCCTGGCAATCTCGAGCGGACGACCCCAAGATCTTCTGCACGTATTCCTTCCTCGAGTTGGACGTCGTGTGGGCGACGATCTCCCAACCTTTTCTTCTCCTTAGCAGTCCTCTCTTTCTCTCCTTACGTGAATCACAAATTTAGAGAAAATTTTAGATTTCTGATCAGTAATCTGGCGGCCAGAGAATAGAGGATATATATAGGCTACGGCAGGGACCATGAGGAGAAATTAGGGTTAGGCCTCCTAACGGATCTACATATCCCGTGTTCAGCCCGAACACACAATCCAGGCCCATTAACAATAGCTCGATCCACTAATGAGCTATTGTTGCACTATCTCCCTAATCCCAAATTATGTTTGTGGGATCTTTTTATTATATGCTCGTTTGGCTCCCGATATTAAGATATCGTATGTCCGTCGATCAAATTAAGTTACTGACAACTATATTGATTCGACATCTTTTATCCTTAAGTAGTACCGCTCAACTTTATTTGTCATGTCGGATATAATCCACCTGCAGGGTTTACATAACAATCCTTATGAGCTCCTTAAGAGGATATCATCAACCCGATGTATCGGGACATGGATTCCATTTATAATCAATAGCCCATCATACATATAATGTTATTACCCAATTCATAGAGGTTGTTGATCCATAATGAATCTCACTCTTTTATGAGTCAAAGTAATGTACACTGCATATACATGTCCGTTATTATATCCGGATTAAGAGCACAAGCATCCATAATAACAGAGGTGTTTGTTCTCTTATGTAGTTAGTACAAAGAGAACAACCTCAAGTGGTCCTGTTCAATACATACAAAATGTACTAGTGTAAACATATAGTCAAGATAGACTAATACCAGATTACACTACAACCTTTCCAATAGATTGTCCAAGTCCATCTAGGTTGTGAACTATTTGTATACTCCATAAAAAACTGATAATATGATCTTCGTGTGACACCACACACCATATTATCTACAATATAGAATATCAGACATTTGCATTCACACTTGCAACAAATACAATATGCAAATATTTGCCCATATGATTCTCATTCAAAATTTAAGAAAATAAAGTTACTACAAAAGTGATGCTTTTAGTATATAACCCTAACAAGCCGCATGGGGGTGGTTTCCAATTGAGCCGTATAAGACTAGCCGCATGTCAAGGCTGCATGGGCATGGCCTCTCAGTATTTGAGCTGCATAGAGATGATCCCCATGATCCGAGCCGCATGAGGACAGTGGCCGCATGGGGTGGCTTTTTAGGATTTGAGCCGCATGACGATGGTCTCCACGATCCAAGTCGCATGAGAGCATCAGCCACATAGGGGGTGGCAGCCGCATAGGGAGCTTTGGAGTTGGTGGATCGTGCCAGCTGTATAGGAGATTTTCTTCATTTCCCGAGGAATACGCCGTCATGTCAGAGTTCATCATTTCAGCTTTAATGTCAGAGTTATCACTTTATGTCAGAGCATTTAATGGGAGCAGTCACTTTATGGCCAGCTGTAAAAAGCAAGCTGCAAAGGGCCACGTGATTCTTTCCTGAGTCGCATGAGGCTATTGGAGAGTTTCTGAGCCGCATGAGACTCCGATAGATTCCTGAGCCGCATGAGGCTCCTTCTGTTTTGAGCCGCATGGGCTTCTTCTGTTTTGAGCCGCATGGGCTTCTTCTTGTTTTTTCCATGCTTCTACAAGACCCCCTTCAAAGTTTTCAATTTGAAAAATTGAAATACTTTGAATAAGAAGCATGGCTATATGAGCTCAGCTGGCCGCATAGGATGTTCTGGCCGCATGGACTTCTTGGCCGTATGGTATGTCTGGCCGCATGGACTCCCTAGCCGCATGGGCTCCCTGCCATGCGTGCGTCTCATTAATTGCCCTTAATTCGTTTTAGAGCCGTCTTTTGGGGGAATTCCAAGAGTTGGTTTATTAAATATTTGGATTTTATGCCATGGGTGAATCTCTTTTATGAGAGGGGGCAAAATCCGAGGAGTCGATTTTCCTGCAGCACACGACCCGAAGCGGTTATCGGTCTACGTGCCCCCCATATTTTCCTATAAATAGGGGTATGTTTAGGTCGTGGAGATTTCTTTATTTTTTTTTGTTCTTCTCTTGCCCTAAGCTGCTGTTTTTCCTTCTCCGATCATCATCAACAATGGTCCCCAAAGCTTCCAAAGCTCCCAAGGCCTCTGCTGCGACGAAAGGCAAGAAGGCGGCGACCTCATCGCCGACTGTAGCGCCCCCAGTCCATCCTGACGTCCACCCTGCCATCAAGGGTAAGGACTATATAGAAGATCGAACACTTCAAACCCTGAAACAATGGCTCTGTTGCATGTTTATTATGTACAAGCCTTCTTTCCCTCAGCATTCAATGCATTCTTCGTCTTTAATTATGAAGCCGCATAAGTTGTATGGGTCGTATGAACTTCTCATATCCGAGCCGCATGGGGTATGCCCTATGTTTGAGATACATGAGAACGTCTGAGCCGCATGAACACCTTTAGAACTGAATCGTATGAACGCCATTAGAACTGAACCGCATGAAGCCCCTCTGAACAGAATCGCATGAGCTCCTAATAGACTGAGCCGTATAGCGTTCCACAAATCAGAACCGCATATGAACCCACCTAAACAGAGCCGCATGAGGACTCGTCTAAACCGAGCCGTATGAACTTTATAAAAAAAACCGAGCTGCATAAAGACTCATCTAAACAGAGCCGCATGTACTCTGTAAAAACTGAGCCGCATAAGAACTCGTTTAATCAGAGCCGTATGAACTCTAAATGTTTTCTGGCTGTCTTCTGACTGTAATGCCCCACTCTGCATCGGTGCATTACGATGAGTCGTTGACTCGAAGAGTTGCGTTGACCCGATGAGGTATCGATGCGAATCGATGCAAGTGTTACGTTGGCCAAAGGTAAGCTTTGAGTCGGTTGGAATCTATAAATCGAATCGATGCAAAAGATAAGTCCCATTGAGCAAGTACTGATTTTAGTTGATCTGGTGTGCAGTCTATGCTTTTACGCTGGACGATAAGAGGTCGGCATTTTGCCTTATGCAATGAAGTGTCCGCAAAACCAAATCGTGGCCTTGCAACGGATTGTGGCATGGGCGCGATAGACCAAATCAACCGAGTAGTTCAAAGGAATGGCTAAGTCCGGGAGTTAGCTATGCGATCGAGTTATGGAAGCGAGACGCTTCAATCGGTAAAACGACAAGGCGTATCGGCTTAAGGTGGGCGGGTTCTTGACTCTCTCTCCCTATTCCTTCACGTCTAATAAAATACGTTATGGTATGCTTAAGATGTTATCGAGTTAGCGAGCGTGGCTCGGCGACGAAAGGTCCAAGTATGCGTTGAACACTAAGATAGAACATTGAACAATCGAACAATTGAAGCGACGTGCATCAAGTGTACGAGTCGCGGTAGGGCATGACGGTAGAACATTGAAAGACAATATCGAGATGTGCATCATGTGCACGGCTCCGAGAACATTGAACACTAGGCGTAGAACATTGACTATGGCGTTAAGCGTGCCCTCGTGCACGGAAACTATAAAATGACTAAGTAAATACAGAAGTAGGCTATACGAATAACATTATGAACGGGACGCGTGAATATAAGCATGAGAAGTCTAAGCCGTTAGGCGTCGTGCATCAACATGGATCCGTTGGGACATGATGCCGTCAGAACATGAATATGTTTATGGAAAGGACTATGTTTATGGAATACGAGATCGGTTGGTATGCTATGGATTGTATGATATGATACGTATTGTATGGTCAATGGACTCGGATGGCCCGTTCACGGGTGCGGCTTCCCTCGAACGGTTACGTCGGGGCGCCATGACCGTTCGGCCTAGGAGGGAATTATGTGTGGTATTTATGGTGCACAACATTCGGACGGATTACGACCATCCAGTGCTGTGATAAACTATGACATCCGTAAGTTTGGGATCCTTCAAATATTGGGCTAGCAACCCGTATCAAAGTGATTGTATGCTTACACATAAGAGATGCCAAGTCCATTACGGTACGAAACACCGTGACCTTCATATAGATAGGGCCGGTGGGCTGAGATGAGAGTTAGGTGCAGGCGCAGGGCCTGTGACCCTTATGCATGGTCTAAGTTTATGGTTGGTTGTTGCGTGAATGATATGATTCCATGTTAAGTTCTAACTCGTGCAGGCTAGGCAATATGGGACGAAGATGAGCACGAACACTATGTTATGTTCATATTATGGCTAACTGTATCTGCTGCAGAAATACGGTATGGGACATATTTATAATAATATGCTATGCTTAAGTTATGCTATGAAACTGATCCTAAGGCTAAATAGAAAGATCACCAATTAAGATGCATGTTTCACTAAATGAATTAAGTGTTTGGTTTGGGTGCGAGCGGGTCTTGATCAGTGCGAAGCGAGGACGAAAGCACTAATCCCCCACTAGTTTATATGCAGGCTCAGGTTATGATCGTCTCGGGACAGAGCTTGGCTTGGACGTGCCGAGGCATGGAGTCCTTGGCGTTCAAGAGGAGCTTCCGTATAGGCGTTCGGACTTGCAACATGGAGATGTTCGGCCGAAGACTACTTGGTGGCTATAAAGAGGCATAATGTATGGAACAATGTAATCCTTTGTGAGCTAGAGAGATCATGAGCGTTGTAGCCAATTAGCATATATATTGGGCTACTCAGAGCCTTTGTAATCTTCAATATGTTATCAATAAAAGAGATTCTTATGTTATACTCTGTTTTTCTTCTGCTGCTTATGTTATCAAATTGAGATAGTTCTATGTGAACCTGTTATCTTGCCTTGCACGAGCGCAACTCCAGGCTCGTGCGTCATCACGCCCCAACGAGGACGATGATTCGGGTAAAATCTAGCGAGGATGAGCGATTTCCCGGATCGGGGCGTGACAAGTTGGTATCAGAGCGGTTCCATCCTTTGGACCGTGCGTGAATCTCTTTGACCCTCAGTTGTTTCGCTATCGAATTCAGTTGACTCTAAGTTGTTTCCGCAACCGTATGGCTCATGGACATGCTCGACGCTACATTGGATGTTCCATACAATAAGTCTATTTTAAGTACGTACGTTTGCCACAAGTATGTCAAGACCATCACGCTATCTCCGAGTGCTATCGGAGAGTGTTGATTGCACGAAGTGCAACGGGTTATGAGATTATGGTTTTTCGAAATGCAAGAAAGCTGCGAGTCGTCGATCGCACGAAGTGCAACAAATATTGTGATGTTGGTTGCACGAAGTGCAATGATATGCGTATTGTTGGTCGCACGAAGTGCGAGAAGTTATGTGTTGTCGGTCGCACGAAGTGCGAGGAGTTATGTATTATTGGTCGCACGAAGTACGAGGAGATATGTGTTGTTGGTTGCACGAAGTGCAACGGATCGATATGTGAGACGATACGTGTTATGTTGCTATGTGAACGGTTATGTGTTGTCGGTTGCACGGAGTGCAGCAAGTCGTGAATCGTTCGTTGCATCGGTACAACGAGTCGATATGGTATGATGCATATTGTATGGCTATGCGGATGGATAGCGATATGTTGCACGAGATTGAGTAAAGACCTTAAGTATCGAGAATGAGTTGTTGCACGAGTTACAACGAGCGAGATTCAGAAAGATCGCGGATGCGATAGTAACGAATCGAGTTGGTCGCAGAGTCGAGTTGAGTAGGCGAACGTTTATGTTGGCCGTATGTCGCGTTGAGCTTTGAATAAGCGAATATTGCGAGTGTGATCGAAATGATCGCCATAGTACGGTTAGATCGAATGTATATCAAACTTGAGCGAACGCTAGAGCTGGGATCGGAAGGATCGCCATACGGGATAGTTGATTGAGGAATAGATGTCGAACCCATGCGTAATGCGATGTCGAGTAATGACTTGATTTAGAGTGGTATATGCAATACCAATTGTGCGATCGGTATAGCGAAGTGTTGTATCGATAATGATAGGCTCGATTCCTGAGTGGTATATGGAATACCACTTAGCGATAGCTATGTTAAGCCGGTTGGTGACTCGCAGTGGAATGCATCGAGACGATTATGTTATTACGATATGTTTGTCCACAACGGACGGAGTAGTACCGAGACTCGAGTGGGAATGACTTGATAGAAGTCGATGCAAGTATGCGTCGGTGAATGGAGTTGAACGATTACGTGCGAAGCCGTACCTACGGTGGATACGTCGGACGAGGATTCGTTAAGTGTAAGTCGAATGATAGGCTAAGCATAGCGAAGGAATGCTACGTTGAGGAAATGGTCGACTCGGTCGAACTTACGTTGAGTTAGTATGAAGACTCCTTCGGAACGAGTTGAGTAGGTATGAAAAAATCGTGCGAACGAATTTGAGTTAGCGCGAGGAGTCGGTAGCACGACCTTGGAAGTGCGAGTTAGGGATATGAAGATGGATATGTGAATTTGAAATTGTGTCGCGACGATGTTAAGTAGTTACAACTGAATGGATCTTGATAAGTGCGAGACTTGATTCGTATTCGAGTTCGAATAATGGCAATGATTGCAACGGGTTTGAGGTTATGAAAAAGGAAGATGTTCAAGTTATGCATATCGACGATGGTATTGAGACGTATCAAAGACGATATACAATAACTCGAGATACTCTGATCGAATGAACAAAAATTATGTTGAGCATTATTATTGGATGAATAGAATGCAAGTTAAGTTGATGGCAAATTGGGTGATAACGGTATGAACGCTTCGGAGAATTTGGAAAGTGGATGTGTATTACTTGGATGAAAACGAAAGTGTCTGGATTGCTTCGTGGATAACCACTATGTTGACGTTCTTGTCTTGTACGAGCGCAACACCAGCCTCGCACATGCGTCACATCGAATTTGGAGTGATCATTCCGCATGAGCGCAGACATGGTGATTCATATCGCGGGAATGGTCGAACTCGAAAAATCAGGACGTGGCACTTTGTATGTTTTGACTTGTGGTTTGATACGAAAGTTGTTCGAGGATGGTTTTGATGAGTACGAAATGTGTCGAGATATGATCACGGATAGGTAAACTTGAATTTGAGGCGAGTAGATGTTATACGACTGGCAAGGATAGTTGACGGTAATGCATAAGTGATTTGAGTAGTTATCGGCGCATCAGTTGCGCGGGGGTAGATAAATCATAGATTGGTATATTGGATTAGGTAAAGTCCCATACGAATTATCGGGAATTGATTTGGCTCCGTGATAGGATATAGCATGGTTCGTTGTAACTGTCCCTCGTTGATGATCTTCAATTATCGAGCGTAGTTTCGGGGCAGATGACCCTAGAAGACTTGACCGCCAAATCAAGTGAATGTTGGAGTCCCATAGGATGACCCTAAAGAAGTCGAACAAGAAACTTTGTCGAGGATGAGGAATGATGTAGTGCATATTGAGGATAAGTCTAAGCGAGTGAGTATCGTGTCTCGAAAGTTAGCGAGTACTAGAATCAATATGGTCAAGAAAAGTTATGTTGGATCGAATAGATGTTGAGGAATGTACTTAGCGTAGTAATGCGGTAAGGTGATTGCAGGAATTTTTGCAATGCACGAGAGCGACGGATAGTAGAACGACCCTAAGAGTTGTGTCGTAGATCGGTTTGAGTAACGGTTAGGCTATGTGTGTTGAGCGCACCATCGATATTATGAAACGAACGGGTCGGGATTGATTCGAGGATTGAGTAAAGGATTCATATTCGATTGAGAATAAGAGACGAGCGTATCGTAAGAGACCTTGGGTCGGAAAGATTGTTGCTTTTGAGCATCGTAGACTCAAGTTGACCTCTTGTGTCGGGAGAGATTAAGCATGATGTCTGGATAAGTTACCTAGCGGGGGTAGCCCCAGATGCGATACGTAGGTAGTTCGAGAACGTGGATCGTGTTGGGATAGTTGTGTGCGAGACTTAGTGCGAATGGCAGACAAAGGAATTCGGGACATGTTGGACTTAGTCCATGTCGTTGAGGCCAAATGTTATGAATGATTGGATGAAAGACTTGAGCTATGTGAGAGATAGGAAACGATTGGGCGAGTAGGCATTGCGGAGAATTGTTGTAATCGGATGTGCAACGGCTTAATGCAATGCTTGCGTTAGATGGCCAGTGAGAAACTTATGAGATTGAAGTTATAGTTTGAATTAAGTTATATGCAAGATGTTGGAAGATGATCGGATGTTATGGAAGACACATACGAGTATTTTTGGAATAAGCGCTAAGATATGACTAAGTCGAGAATGGAACGATGGGTGCTTGAGGATTTAAGCTGAGCGTGTTAGTTTGTCCCGATATCCTACAACTGAGCTTAGCTGAAATGTATATATTGGTGGGACGCCTAAAATATGTATATGATCCAAACTAAGTTGTATGATTCAACGATAGTAGCACGAGATCGTGAAGCGATCTATGAGAGGCACTTGGATTAAGTGTTGGTTTTGGTTCGAGGACGAACCTGATTTTGAGTGGTATATTATGTAATGCCCCGCTCCGCATCAGTGCATTACGATGAGTCGTTGACTCGAAGAGTTGCGTTGACCCGATGAGGTATCGATGCG
Organism: Iris pallida; assembly: GCA_029216955.1. NCBI lineage: Eukaryota > Viridiplantae > Streptophyta > Magnoliopsida > Asparagales > Iridaceae > Iris > Iris pallida. Next base: position 640,157 of record JANAVB010031620.1, on the reverse strand, counting down.
AATCGATGCAAGTGTTACGTTGGCTAAAGGTAAGCTTTGAGTCGGTTGGAATCTATGAATTGAATCGATGCAAAAGATAAGTCCCATTGAGCAAGTGCTGATTTTAGTTGACCTGGTGTGCAGGCTATGCTTTTACGCTAGACGATAAGAGGTCGGTATTTTGCCTTATGCAATAAAGTGTCCGCAAAACCAAATCGTGGCCTTGCAACGGATTGTGGCATAGGCGCGATAGGCCAAATCAATCGAGTAGTTCAAAGGAATGGCTAAGTCCGGGAGTTAGCTATTTGATCGAGTTATGGAAGCGAGATGCTTCAATCGGCGAAACGACAAGGCGTATCGGCTTAAGGTGGGCGGGTTCTTGACTCTCTCTCCCTATTCCTTCACGTCTAATAAAATACGTTATGGTATGCTTAAGATGTTATCGAGTTAGCGAGCGTGGCTCGGCGACGAAAGGTCCAAGTATGCGTTGAACACTAAGATAGAATATTGAACAATCAAACAATTGAAGCGACGTACATCAAGTGTACGAGTCGCGGTAGGGCATGACGGTAGAACATTAAAAGACAATATCGAAATGTGCATAATGTGCACGGCTCCGAGAATATTGAACACTAGGCGTAGAACATTGACTATGGCGTTAAGCGTGCCCTCGTGCACGGAAACTATGAAATGACTAAGTAAATACGGAAGTAGGCTATGTGAATAACATTATGAACGGGACGCGTGAATATAAGCACGAGAAGTCTAAGCCGTTGGACGTCGTGCATCAACACGGATGCGTTGGGACATGATGCCGTCGGAACATGAATATGTTTATGGAAAGGATTATGTTTATGGAATACGAGATCGGTTGGTATGCTATGGATTGTATGATATGATACGTATTGCATGGTCAATGGACTCGGATGGCCCGTGCACGGGTGCGGCTTCCCTCGAACGGTTACGTCGGGGCGCCAGGACCGTTCGGCCTAGGAGGGAATTATGTGTGGTATTTATGGTGCACAATATTCGGATGGATTACGACCGTCCAGTACTGTGATAAGCTATGATATCCGTAAGTTTGGGATCCTTCGGATACTGGGCTAGCAACCCGTATCGTAGTGATTGTAGGCTTACAACATAAGAGATGCCAAGTCCATTACGGTGCGAAACATCGTGACCTTCATATAGATAGGGCCAGTGGGCTGAGATGAGAGTTGGGTGCAGACGCAGGGCCTACGACCCTTATGCATGGTCTAAGTTTATGGTTGGTTGTTGCGTGAATGATATGATTCCATGTTAAGTTCTAACCAGTACAGGCTAGGCAATATGGGACGAAGATGAGCACGAACAGTATGTTATGTTCATATTATGGCTAACTGTATCTGCTGCAGGAACACGATATGGAACACATTTATAATAATGTGCTTGTTGACACAAAGTCACAGTCAACCAAATATTGATAACATTGACTAAATAATACTTGTGATAATTCAATACGACACACGACGACTATATTCTGCTCAAGCCAGACGACAGCTCAGTTGTGCAAATACAAGTCATTTTCGCGTCTGTACTTTTATATTTTATTGAGTCTAGAATGATTGTAAGCTGAGTTATGCTGAGCTCTTAAGACTCAACCCACAACCTATCCAAAGTCCATAAAGCTCCACATCCCAACTTGGCCCATTGGACCCTTGGACCAATTCTGTGCTCTGGAGACAGAGTTCCGGCCGAACTCTGCCTCCACACAGAGTTCGGGCCGAACTCTGCCTCCACACAGAGTTCGGGCCGAACTCTGTCCCCTAAAAATCAGCACCCTAATTTTTAGGGTTAGCTGGTTGCTAGTTGTCCAACGGCCAAATTTTTGAAAATTCCTACCAGAATTCTGGCCGAATTCTGCCTGTTAAAAACCTATAAATAGGCCAAGAATTCTCTCATTTTGAATCATCCAATCTTCTCTTCTCTTCTCTCTTAAGCTCAATATAAGCCATACCCTTCTCATCTACTAGCCACAAGTTTCCTAAGTCTCGAGTGCTTAGCATCTCTCAGTTAGGAGTCTTGTGCAAGAGTTCAAGAAGTAGCTTGGAAAATTCCAAGCATCGCCACTGCGATCCATTGTAAGAAGTTGACATGCTCTTCTGAAGAAAAGGCACGGGGTGTAACTATTATTTCACAAATAGTGGATTTAATCCTGAGCTAGAGTTCTTAGGCCTGAACTAGTCCTCTACGAGGGAAACCAGGTTAAAATCGGCTGTGTTTGCGTATGCTCTCTTGCTCCTTATTTATTTTTCGTATTTACTCTGATTATTTTTAGATCGTGAAAGAGTTAATTTTTTAATTGGTTATTATTGCTATAACTCTATTCGCCCCCCTCTAGAGTTGCCATCTGTTCTTCAATTGGTATCAGAGCTCTGTTCTCTTTACAAGGACTTACATCCTAGAGCTGATCCATGGCAACCACACAATCCTTGATTTCCAATCACGGTAAAGGACAGTCCACTCATAGGCCTCCCCTATTTGATGGAACTAACTACACGTATTGGAAAACAAGGATGAGTTTTTATCTCAAGTCGCTAGACTTTGACCTGTGGACTATCGTCACTGACGGTTACAAAAAGCCCGCCAGAATAGTTGTCAATGGCGATCTCGTTGAGAAATCATATGACAAATATTCTGACGAGGAGAAAAAACAGGCAAGTCTAGACGCGAGAGCTATTAATGCTTTATTTTGTGCTATAGACAGGAATGAGTTCAACAGGGTTTCTACATGCACCACATCCCACGAAGTATGGAAGCTTCTAGAAGTGACGCATGAAGGAACCACCCAAGTCAAGGAATCAAAGATAAGCCGTCTCACTCAAGAATACGAGGCTTTTAAGATAAAGCCAAACGAGACGATCACGCAAATGTTCACAAGATTCCTCGACATCATCAACCCCATGTCTTCGCTTGGGAAGCAATATTCAAATCACGAGAAGATTTGCAAGCTACTTAGGGGGCTACCAAAAGTTTGGAACCCTAAGGTGACATCCATCATAGAAGGAAATGATCTCACAACCATGTCTATGGAGACCTTGATAGGAAATCTAATGACTCATGAGCTTGACCTCAAGGACTTCGAAGAGCCTGCTCCTAAGGCTAAGGAGATCGCACTCAAAGCTCACCGACGGACGACTGAACCCGAAGAGACGGATGACGACAACTCAGAAGACGATGATCAAGCCCTCATGGTTCGCAACTTCAAGAGATTCCTTCGCTTCAATCGAAGAAAGAAGGAACCACAAGAAGATGAAGAAGAAGAGCCAACTTGCTACGGTTGCAAGAAGACGGGACACGTCCGAAAAGACTGTCCATTCTTAAAGAAAAGCAACCGCTATGAGAAGCCACACAAGAAGACCTCCTCAAAGAAATATGCCAACACAAGCATTTGGCATGAAAGCGAAGCTAGTGACTCCGAGGAAGAAAAGAACTCTCCTCAAGATACGGCTAATGTGTGCCTAATGGCGACGTCCGACAAGGTATCAAACGAAACTCTTGACGACTTCAATTTTGATGAACTTGGCGATGCTTTCACCGATTTACTTAGTGACCATAAAAAGGTCATTGGTAAATACAAACAAGCCAATGACAAAATCAAAAGTCATGAAGTCAAAATACAAAGACTTTCTCTATTACTTGATAATATTAGAGACACTACACCCACGGATGTCACTGATGAGGTATCTAAGCTTAAAATAAGCTTACATGATGCCGAAGCACGTATTGAGCAACAAACACAAGAAATCACAACACTAAACATGGAGCTTGCAGAAGAAAAGAGCAGACACAAGATTACTATTACTAAGATGCATGGTTTGAATGCTAAGATTACTGAATTGTAAGCTGTCTCTAAGAAACTAGAGACTAAATTGGGAAAACAGGTTGCTCAACCTCAAACCCAATCACATGAGACACACACAAAGCATGACACAACTCATACTAGTCAACTACGTCATCCTCATACTGCTCACAATCATGCTTACATGTACACACACTTTCACAAAGGACACAAACCACATGCATGTAGAAATAATCATCATATGTCACAAAAACATCATGCTACACATAGATACAGTCATCACCATGTTGCACAAAGACACAATCAACATCACTCTACATATAGACAATCTCATCATGCCATGCTATATAGACAATATCATCATGCCATGCCATATAAACAATATCACCATGCCACTCCACATAGTCATCATCACCATGCTGAATCTACATATCATCACACTTTTCCTCATTCTGCTTATAGACATCATCAGCATGCTCCTAATGTAAATAGGAATGCTACATGTACTTATTGTGGTTTATATGGACACATTTCACCACAATGTAGAATTAGAAGATTAGTAGATAGAAAGATATATGCATGGTTTCCAAAAACTAACTCTTCAGGACCCTCAAGAACTTGGGTACCAAAGGCCACATCTACTCTTGATGTAGGTGGACCTTCCCTCCTCAACTAAGAGTAAGTGGATTCTCGATAATGGATGCTCGCGGCATATGACGGGAGACGCACATCTTTTTGCATCACTATCGATGAAAAGAGAAGGATATGTATCCTTCGGTAATAACCTAAAAGGTTATATTATAGGTAATGGTATTATTGGTTATCCTCCCTCTCCCGTAATAAAGGATGTCTGCCTAGTGACCGAGTTAAAGCATAACTTGCTCAGCATCAGTCATCTTGCTGACCATGGTTATGACATTAACTTTGGACAAAACAAATGCCTTATTTATGATAGGTCAACAGGAGACATTGCTTTTGAAGGGGTAAGAGAGGACAATATTTATATTTTCTATTTGTCTATAGATATTAACAATGCAGGTAGATGCCTATATGCTCATAAAGATGAACGATTACTATGGCACCAGCGTCTTGGTCATGCCAATATGGATACTATATCCAGGCTATCGACCAAGAAGCTAGTTAGAGGCTTGCCCGACATCACATTCAAAAAGGACACCGTATGTGCCGAATGTGAGTTGAATAAGGCAACTAAGTCATCTTTTCATTCCATAAACTCTGTAAGCACTACTAGACCCCTGCAACTACTCCATATGGATTTATTTGGCCCTAGTAGAGTAGCCAGTCTTGGTGGAAAACTCTATGCCTTTGTTATTGTTGACGACTTTTCAAGATTTACTTGGGTTTTCTTTCTTACTTATAAAAGTGATGCTATTTCAGTTTTTAAGATTTTTGTCAAGAAAGTTCAAAACGAAAAAGGTTACATGATTACTCGAATCCGAAGTGATCATGGAGGCGAGTTCAAAAATTCTGATTTTAAAAAGTTTTGTGATTCCAATGGTTTTGATCATGAGTTTTCTTGTCCAAGAACTCCCTAACAAAATGGTGTTATGGAGCGAAAGAATAGGACTCTTGGCGATATGGCTAGAGTCACGTTGAACAAGTTCTTACTTCCGAAATACTTTTGGGCTGAAGCTGTCAGTACAACATGCCACATTTTAAATAGGGTACTTATTCGTCCTATTACGAAGAAAACACCCTATGAGCTTTGGTTCGGGAGAACCCCAAATGTTTCTTATTTTAGAGTTTTTGGCTGTAGATGTTTTATCCTTAACACCAAAGACAACTTAGGCAAATTTGATGCCAAAGCTGACGATGGTATTTTCCTTGGCTATGCTGCCAAGAGTAAGGGATATAGAGTTTTTAACAAACGCTCATTAATTGTGAAAGAGTCTACCAATGTGACTTTTGATGAAGATAACAGTGCAGCAGCTACTCTTGATGATGATGATGAGCCATCAACGTCTACTCCAATGAACACCACAATCGAAACAAATTCTCTGGAAATCTTGCTTAAGAAATTCTCTTTCAAGCCATCACATCCAGAAAATTTGGTAATCGGTGAGATCATCATTAAGAGACTCTATTGCTAGCACTGCCTTTATTTCACAAATTGAGCCTAAAAACATTTTAGAAGCTTTCAATGATGAATTTTGGATTTCTGCTATGCAAGAGGAACTCAACCAATTCGAGAGGAGCCAAGTATGGGAACTTGTTCCTAGACCGGCTAATCACTCGATTATTGGTACTAAATGGGTCTTTAGAAACAAAGTGAATGAAGATGGTTCAGTCACACGCAACAAAGCTCGTCTAGTAGCCCAAGGATACAACCAAGAGGAAGGTATCGACTATGATGAGACATATGCTCCTGTTGCTATATTAGAATCCATTCGGATGCTTTGTGCATTTGCAAATTTTCAAAATTTCAAATTATTTCAAATGGATGTTAAAAGTGCTTTCTTGAATGGTTTTATTAAGGAGGAAGTTTATGTAAAACAACCCCCTGGCTTTGAAAATCATAAATTTCCCGACCACGTGTTCAAGCTAAAGAAAGCGCTGTATGGCCTCAAACAAGCCCCTAGAGCTTGGTATGAACGGCTAAGCAATTTTTTGCTTGAGAAAGGTTTTTCAAAAGGAAAAATTGACACTACACTTTTTATAAAATCTTTCAAAGACACTATCCTTTTAGTACAAATATATGTAGATGATATTATTTTTGGGTCTACTGATGAAACTCTTTGTCAAGATTTTGCCAAGTGTATGCAGATCGAGTTTGAGATGAGCATGATGGGAGAACTCAACTACTTTCTCAGGCTACAAGTCAAACAAATGTCAAATGGTACCTTCATCTGTCAGTCGAAGTACACAAAGGACATGCTGAAGAAATTCGACCTTGATAACGTCAAACCAATCAGCACTCCTATGGCTACTTCAACCAAACTTGAACCAGATGATAGTGGCAAACCCGTAGATCAACGTAAGTATCGAGGTATGATAGGCAGTTTACTCTATCTTACTGCTAGTCGTCCTGATATAATGTTTAGCGTTTGCCTGTGTGCTAGATATCAAGCAAATCCTACGGAATCACACATGACCGCGGTTAAGCGTATCTTTCGATACCTTAAGGGTACGGTTACAGTGGGCCTATGGTATCCCAAGTCAACATCATTTGACCTCATTGGTTATTCTGATGCTGACTTCGCTGGATGCAAGGTCGACCGTAAAAGTACGAGCGGTATGTGTCATTTATTAGGAAAAGCTTTAGTCTCTTGGTTTAGCAAGAAGCAGAATTCTGTCGCACTATCCACAACAGAAGCTGAATACATCGCAGCTGGGCGTTGTTGTGCATAAATTCTGTGGATGAAGCAAACCCTTGAAGACTATAATTTATCTTTTATGCATATTCCAATCTTTTGTGACAACACTAGTGCTATAAACTTGACTAAGAACCCCATTTGTCACTCACGCACGAAGCACATTGAAATTCGTCACCACTTTTTACGTGATCATCAGCAAAATAGAACGATCAACTTAGAATTTATTGACACTGATCACCAGTTAGCAGATTTCTTCACCAAACCATATCCGAAGAGCGCTTCAATTTTCTTTGTCGTAAACTTGGAATTTTAGATGAAGCTGTTATAAATTAAAATAAACCTGCGTAAATATCGAATATATTGTGATTCTCCCATAATGAACGTGCTATGGGTACAAACTGAAAGGGCCCTTCTGACAACAAGGCGTAAAAGCCTAAGCGACACGGTGCACTAGTCCTCAGGACTACCGCTAGCTGGGATCCGGCCCCTGCAGCTAACCCATGGCAGCTTCAAAATATTGAATTACGATATAATTTCTTGTTTATTATACGGTTCATTTTCATCTATCACATGCTGCAATACTAATTTTTCATACTTCATATTACTGCTTTGAACTCACTATCTATTATTCATCTATTTACTCCTTTTCTGTACTTAAACTCATGTAGTATATTGGTTTTTATCTTTACTTAACCAATTTTTGACTCAACTCAGCCTGATTCCTGTTCTGTCCTCAGGATCCGGAATTCGGGCCGAACTCTGCCCCTACCAGAGTTCGGGCCGAATTCGACCTGCCTGTTCCAGAACCGGAAACAGGCTCAGCGTTGATCCAATTGTTGATCCAATGGTCATTAATTGACCCGACCAAGAGAAACCCTCCTCTTAATTTCGGTTTCTCTTCCCTCTCCTTCCTTCTTACCACCTTTTCTACTTCTCCAACTCAAAACTCTCAAAACCCTAACCCTAGCTTCTCCTTACTAGTGCTCCATTTTTCCCCAAACTCAAGGAGGAGGCTTAGTTTTCAATTCTCTTTCATAATCTTTCACTATTTTGAGGTATAATTCCTTACTTCTCTATATCTTAAATTTCTTTATTATCATCTATCTATTGTGTTATGGCTCTACGATTGCTCAACCGTAGGAAGAGACTTCGGACCGAGGGTGCGTCCTTGTCGAATGCTCCTCCTCCCGTTGAGCCGCCCGTTACACCACCCGTTGCACCGGGTATTGAACAACAAACCCATCTATTGTTCAATCCTCCACGTCTACGTGATCCAAACACTTTTGACGACCGTATTTTTATATCACTAGACGCATCAAATGAGTGGTTTAGTGATTTTCGGACACGTCCGGTGTTTGCGGGACACCCCATAAACTTTACAATTTTCTCACAATATGATGCACTCTTTAATGACCTTTACCTTGACGAACTTGTTACCTCAAATTCGGTCATTTATCGTAGTGCCATTCAAATGTTTTATTGCAACTTGACTCATGATGATACTCGCATCTATTCACGTGTTGCGGGTATTGATATCTTATTTGATGATTTTGAATTGGTCTAATATCTTGAACTTCAAGAGCCTAATTCTTGGGAGAAGCTTGTTGAAGCTAGATCCTTTATCTTTCCCGAAGGGATTTCACTAGAGAGCTTCAAGGACGACCTGTGTAGCCCTAACACACGTCCTCGTAAGCTCTTGGCAAAGTTCCTCAATCCTTATTTCTATGAGCTTTATCGGATTATTTTCAACACCATTCTACCCAAAGCGGGTTCTACCGATAAAGTCACTTATTTTGAGATTTCAGCTTTGTACCATCTCCACTTCCATGTTCCCTTTAACCTCCCACGCACAATGATGGATTGGATGATCAACTGTAGGAAGAAACCAAGATCTTTGGTTTATGCCTTATACCTTCCTATGATCTTTCGTGCGTTCCATGTACCCCTTGATGAGTGTCCATTCTTATCTGCCCCTGCCTTTCTTTCCAAGGCAAGGAGGCTTCATGCGGCCGTTGGCTCACCGGTCGTATCTGAGCATTCTGAGGATGAGCCAGATGCCCCTCCTCTCGGACAGGATCCTCCTCCTCCTCCGGCCACTCTTGAGTCACTTCAGGCCATGCTTCGAGATCGTTTCACTTTGGAGGACGATCGATGGACTCAGCTAGACTATCGGACTACCTTGCAGATGAGTGCTATCAGCAACTCGCTACATGATATTCGGTATTTCATGTCTCGTCATCCTTCCATGCCCATTCCTATGGAGCGAGATCCCGATCGTGAGGGCTTTCGTATTGATGACCCTTGGGTTCGTCGCTACATGGATCCGGATACGACTTTTGTGGACCCATGTCGCTCATTTACTGATCCATCGGACGACGTCGGGCCCTCTCGTGCTCGATGATGGTGTTGGACTGCTACTTGAGGCTGCTACTGGAGATCTTAGATTATGTTTTTTGCATTTTGCTTTAGTTACTTTTATGTATTTGATTTGTAGTAGACTTATTATGCATTGTGCTTTTGAGACTTTGGTAGTTCTATTATCAGTTTCTACGTCATTATGACTCTTGGTCATTATCTTATATGCAGTTTCTTCTCCTTTACGTGTGTTTTGCCAGTTATCATTTATCTATCTCATATTGCTAAATGCCAAAAGGGGGAGTTATGTGTATATTCTGTTTCTGTTTATGTTTGTTTGGTTTATATGTGCTTTTGGAAGAATATTATTAACAGGCCAACAGAGATTCACAGCATTGTTTATGGGGGAGCTACTCTTAAACTCGGCACTTATTATGGGGGAGCTATGTCCGTTACATGTGTCCAGGTATGGATATTGAATATATAATTATTATTTTGTCAATTATCAATATAGGGGAGATTGTTGACACAAAGTCACAGTATTGATAATATTGACTAAATAATACTTGTGATAATTCAATACGACACACGACGACTATATTCTGCTCAAGCCAGACGACAGCTCAGTTGTGCAAATATAAGTCATTTTCGCGTCTGTACTTTTATATTTTATTGAGTCTAGAATGATTATAAGCTGAGTTATGCTGGACTCTTGAGACTCAACCCACAACCTATCCAAAGTCCATAAAGCTCCACATCCCAACTTGGCCCATTGGACCCTTGGACCAATTCTGTGCTCTGGAGACAGAGTTCGGGCCGAACTCTGCCTCCACACAGAGTTCGGGCCGAACTCTGTCCCCTAAAAATCAGCACCCTAATTTTTAGGGTTGGCTGGTTGCTAGTTGTCCAACGGCCAAATTTTTGAAAATTCCTACCAGAATTCTGGCCGAATTCTGCCTGTTAAAAACCTATAAATAGGCCAAGAATTCTCTCATTTTGAATCATCCAATCTTCTCTTCTCTTCTCTCTTAAGCTCAATATAAGCCATACCCTTCTCATCTACTAGCCACAAGTTTCCTAAGTCTCGAGTGCTCAGCATCTCTCAGTTAGGAGTCTTGTGCAAGAGTTCAAGAAGTAGCTTGGAAAATTCCAAGCATCGCCACTGCGATCCATTGTAAGAAGTTGACGTGCTCTTCTGAAGAAAAGGCACGGGGTGTATAACTACTATTTCACAAATAGTGGATTTAATCCTGAGCTAGAGTTCTCAGGCCTGGACTGGTCCTCCACGAGGAAAACCAGGTTAAAATCGGCTGTGTTTGCGTATGCTCTCTTGCTCCTTATTTATTTTCCGCATTTACTCTGATTATTTTTAGATCGTGAAAGAGTTAATTTTTTAATTGGTTATTATTGCTATAACTCTATTCACCCCCCTCTAGAGTTGCCATCTGTTCTTCAGTGCTATGCTTAAGTTATGCTATAAAACTGATCCTAAGGCTAAATAGAAAGATCACCAATTAAGATGCATGTTTCACTAAATAAATTAAGTGTTTGGTTTGGGTACGAGCGGGTCTTGATCAGTGCGAAGCGAGGACGAAAGCACTAATCCCCTACTAGTTTATGTACAGGCTCAGGTTATGATCGTCTCGGGGCGGAGCTTGGCTTGGACGTGCCGAGGCATGGAGTCCTTGGCATTCAAGAGGAGCTTCCGTATAGGCGTTCGGACTTGCGACATGGAGATGTTCGGCCGAAGACTACTTGGTGGCTATAAAGAGGCATAATGTATGGAACAATATAATCCTTTATGAGCTAGAGAGATCATGAGCATTGTAGCCAATTGGCATATATGTTGGGCTACTCAGAGCCTTTGCAATCTTCAATATGTTATCAATAAAAGAGATTCTTATGTTATACTCTGTTTTTCTTCCGCTGCTTATGTTATCAAATTGAGATAGTTCTATGTGAACATTTTATCTTGCCTTGTACGAGCGCAACTCCAGGCTCGTGCGGCATCACGCCCCAGCGAGGACGATGATTCGGGTAAAATCTAGCGAGGACGAGCGATTTTCCGGATCGGGGCGTGACACTGACTTTGTTTTTTTTGTCTCTTTTCAGTAAATCTGTCAGTCAATGCTGCAGGAGAACCCCTGGTGGGTTAGGCCTAATTTGCCATAGGAGTTCGGTTTGACCATCTAGTCCAGCAGGTAGTGGAGCAACTGCCCCAGAACGAGCCTGAGGAGAGGCTGAATCTTATCAAGAACCAGCCCTTTTGCCTTCTCTATGCCATGCTGAACTCAGGGCGATTAGAGGAAAAGTACCTGAAGCCGGCATTCTTCTTCGGGGATGTCCTGACTGTGAAGAACTCTCAGGTATTGGATATATATGAGAATTGGAATTTTATTTCTGCTAGAAGGGCGATCCACATCCCCCAGATGGAGCATCATTTCCCATTGGCGTGGTTCAATATGTTGCCGATGGACAGGAAGATGCCGGAATCCTTGACCCCGAGCCGATCGGGAATGATTGTGGGTAACATCCACTATAATAAGCACATTGGATCAGCGTACGCGGGCAGAAAACCGGTCAGCTGCTACGTGATATGGCTGGCCCCGGGTACCTTCTTAAATGCGCAAGGTCCCAATTTCTCATTCTCTCAAGCCAACACCTTCCTGAATCAACTTGCTCGGAAAGAGTCTTATCCTGTTGGCCGGCTCTCGCTTTTGAACTGGATACACCCCATCCCTTCGTGGGCCAATTTGATCGGATGGATTTTACGAGAATATGGGACATTCCTGCATGAGGTTGGTCTCTACCACGCCATCCGGGGTACATGTCACGGACTGCCCATCAACAAAGAGTTGTTCATGGCTCTCTTGGAGATGTACAATCGGCGGACGGGGACCTTCTTCGTGCCTGGAGGGGAGATTGGTCTCGCTCTTCATGAGATGCACGCAGTTTCTAGGTTATCCTGGGGCAATGAAGTGTTTGAAGTATATACTCCAACGAACAAAGAGTTCGAAGATTTGGAGCAACGATATCCGGGTTTCGTTACTGTCTACCAGGAGTTACTGTGTCACCACAGTTACTGTCAGCAGACGACCAAGAAGGATGGTAGCTCGGAAGGGAACCTTCAGCATACTAGGGCTTGGCTCTCCCACCTTTTTCAGCAAGGTACCTCAGGCCGGGTTACTCCCCGGAATCCTCTGACCCGAGAGCGAGTACAGGATCTGGTGTTAACTGCCAAGAGATCGAGGGCCTTGAGCGACACGTTTGGGAGTCAAACTGATTCTTTCGGATATTTTTGTCAGGATACCCAGCCGCTGTCGAAGAAGGCAATCCTGGCAGGGTTCCTGATGGTATGGCTACGAAATTGCGTAGTCTCATGAGGAGTTGGTTCCATTGAGAGGATCAGTCGAAATTTCATCCTTCCTGCCGTGAAGCTGGCCTTCGGGGTCAGACTGGCTCTTCTTTCGGCCATGGTGTGTAGTATACACCGTGGCCTCCGTACTTTTTCGTCCAAGGTTATTGCCCGTGACACGGCGATGTGCTTTGAACGAATCGAGTTGCCCTACCACTATTTGATGGGGTGGCTATTAATGCACTGTCGGTCTTTGATGAGAACTGGCCCAAAAGATGGTGTAACTGACGATGATGCTTTTATCTTCTAGTACTGCCAGATGTCCTGGGAGTACAATACTATGCCCGCCTGTCGGAGGGCGCTGGCGAGGGTGGATGGATATAACTTCTTCGTGTCTGTTCCATATTTTTATGCTGAGAAGGTGAGGAGTGTACACGTTGACAGTACCGGGCCTCCTCTCCTCTTACCCGGGAGGATGCTTCTTTGGTTGCGTAACATTCGTCCCTCGTACTTAGTATATCGCAACCGCGATACCGTCTACCTGGAACCTTACTTGCCCAGCCGGTTCTCCCGCCAGTTTGGGTAAAGCCAGCTGTTCCTAGAGAGTCCCAGCTCTTGCCTGGGTTTTGAAGGCAGCGTTCTGGATGGCATCAGGGCCTGGCATTACTATGACATTGCTCATACCCGTGCTAGTTTCTCGGTCCCTGACGCTGAGATGCAAAAGGAGATTTTGTATTTAGAGGCTCTCTACCACGTCACTGCGAGCAGGTTTTCTGTTAACTTTGACCCTCGTACCAGTTTTATTGTTGGTACCGGCTTGGCAGAGAAGCCCCAGGGGTCGAAGACGAGGAAACAGAGGGCGAACACAATTCCTGTGCCGGACTCGGAGTCCACCACTGCGGATGAAGAGGATGGCGAGCAGGGTGCCGATGACTCTCTCCCTCCTCTAGACGAGGTGGCGGCGGATCAGCCGCCCATTGTGTCCGATGAAGTGGTGGAGGATCAGCCGCCTAATGTGCCTGGTCCTTCGCACAAGCGAAGCAGAAGTGAGTCTGCTGCTGGCGGCATGACTTATTCCATAAAATGGGCTGCTGTTAGGTCCCGTCGGCTACTTATCAAGGATGTTGACGCTGTTTCTGAGGTGACTTGAATTATAACTATCTTTTCCTTCTTTTTCCTTGCACTATGGCCTAATTATTTTCCTTTGCTCTTGTAGGCGTCAGAGGAGTCAGATTCTTGAGAACCGGCCGCTGAAGTCGATCCGGCCCTGACCACTTTGGTTAGTGACGTGTGTACCGCGATCATTTCTGTCACTCCCCGTTCCCAGAATGCATATTTTTATACATGTACAACTCATGTGTATTTATTTAGTATTTATCATGTATTTATTTAATATTTATCATGTATTATCCTGTATTTAAATTTCTTTAATTTTATGTTAATCAGTTAATCCGCTCTTTAAATTTTCATGTTAATTTATTTCCTGCAATTATATTCCTGTAATTTTATTTCCTGCTTTTATTCCCTGCCTTAGTCTTGCGTATTTGGGTTCGGATTGGCTTTGGTTGGATCCCCTACAACCCGACCCATTGGACCCGGCCCAACTCCCACCTACCACCCCTTTTTCTATTTAAAGCCACCCTCTCTTTCTCTCTCCTCATAAACTCACATTCTCACCATTACTCCTCTTCTTCTTCTTCATTACTCTCTCCACCTACCAAACCGTAGGCAAGTACAACTTGCTCCCCATGAGAACCCATGTTTTTGTAGTTCATTTATCTTCCTCGCAAGATCCTAAGAGAGTTTAGAACTTGGCATTTTTCATTTCGAAGTCTTAATTTTTGTAGATCTAGAAATGAGTTATTTTCGGAGTTTGGTGGTTTTGATCTATCAAACTTCTTTGTTTTCAAGTTCTGATGGTTCCATGTTGTAGAGAAGTTTATTCTACCCAATTTTGACCTTTGGAAAGTTGGATTTGGACTTGTTTTGACCAAGTTATGGACTTTTGAAGCTTTGGGGTGCAACCATGGAGTTCTTGCTGTTTGGAGAAGACAGTGAGCAGTGCGCGAGCTTTTTAGCTTATGCCACTGAGTTGTGCACGCTCTTTAGTGCAGCGCAGTCCCCATACGCTGCCTTTTGGAAGCGTATGGATCTCATACGCTGCCTTTTGGAAGCGTATGTCACGCTAGCTTGACTTGAGCGTATGTCTTTCATACGCTAGCTTGACTTGAGCGTATGTCTTCCATACGCTAGCTTGACTTGAGCGTATGTCTTTCATACGCTAGCTTGACTTGAGCGTATGTCTTCCATACGCTAGCTTGACTTGAGCGTATGTCTTCCATACGCTAGCTTGACTTGAGCGTATGTCTTCCATACGCTAGCCTATCATGAGCGTAGGCTGACCCGTACGCTAGCTTGGATAGTGAGGAGTCGTATGGAGTCCATACGCTATCTTTTGGGAGCGTATGACTTGCGTATGCTAGCTTGGATAGTGAGGAGTCGTATGGAGTTCATACGCTGCCTTTTGAAAGCGTATGACTTGCGTACGCTAGCTTGGATAGTAAGGAGTCGTATGGAGTTCATACGCTGCCTTTTGAAAGCGTATGACTTGCATACGCTAGCATGACTTGAGCGTAGCTTGACTTGAGCGTAGGCTGACATGAGCGTAGCCTGCTTACCCTGGATCTTCTATAGCCCTGTATATTGATATCTTATTAGATGTTTAACGTCTATTTTATATCCTTACTCCTTTTTGCATAAACTTGATATAACCATGACATGTTAATATTTCTGTTAAATATAGATTGTTACGTAAGATGTACCATGTGTCGTGAATTGAGCTATAGATACCTCGATTGACTGGAATTAAACCCTGAGAGTCGTAGACTCGACACACTGAATACTATTTGACTTTCATGCCTTGTCACCATTGATGATAATGGTTATCTTGACTAAAATTGATCATGCATTCCTAGTTGGAACTAAGAGACTGGCTAGTCGTCTTATTGAATGAAATGAATGAGACACGTTCATGTAATGAACTATTGTACTCGATTAGCCAATCCCGAATATTGGCATACAAGCACATACAGGTTTCAAATTATTTATTTATTTAGTTATTTATTTATCTTACAAAGAAGCATGTGTACTTTATGGTCAAGGCATGATTACTCCATGGTTAGTTTTGATTGTTGCATTACGCTATGTAAGACCTACAACCTGACCGCACTGGTATCATTGTAGGGTTGTGCATATCGTACCTTGTACAAAAGTACTTATTCTGAATGACCATGATCCACGGCATGGTACTTCACTCAACGTAGAGACTATTAAGTTAAATAAAATAATGATTGCATGGAGAGAATGGATTCTCGAGTTCTTACATGGCCACCCCCTTGGGACAAGTAGTACCCGACGGGCCGGCTGGTTCCCACAGATACTGTAAACCTGCCACACGGGCAGGGAACAGTATCTGCTTATATTATTATTATATATTGTATATTGATGACGGGCGTCCCGCTGGGACTCATCTAATTCATGAATGGCGCAATTGATTGACTGGATCGACTAGCCTTGCTCGCACATAGTAAGAACTGAGGAATCCCTATTGCATAATTCCAGGATAACTTGAGACTCAAAATAGCAAGCCGTAGGATTTGATTGGCCGTTCAAGATGATTTGTTTGTGCACTGTACCTACTCTGTTACCTAACTGGGATGATCAGAATATCAGGACATGACGGGCCAACTTCTGTCCTTGTTTGGTTGGGAGGTTGGTTCGAAGTATCGTGATGTGATGTGAATCCTAGTGGAAAGCAGAGATCTATTATTATATTTCTCATTACTAGTTTTAGTTCTCATGTCATGCTTCCTTGTGGTACTTGCTATTAGAGGTCTAACCTCTCTGGTTTTGCATGGCCAGATCTAGAGCCGGTTCCCGAGGATCCAGCTTACTTCTACCTCCAAGATGGTCAACACTAGAGGGATGATCGCAGGAGGACTCGAGTGGGTTTCTTACTTCCCCGCTCATTTTGTTATCTACTTTATACCTTGCCGTTTGGCACCGACATGTTAGTCGGATTGTCTTGTACTTACTTTTTACATAATTGTAACTAAAGTCAGGCTGCAGCTGATAACAATTGTGTATACTTTTGCTACATCAATCTGGCTATGTTTTGTAAAGCCAGATATCAAGAACATTTTGACAGAGCGTTTGGGACGCCTTACTGCTTTATCTTACATGTTCTCTATTACTATTTCTTGTTCGAATAATTGAGACAATAGATGTGAAGTGACCATAGTGAGACTTTTATGTAGTATGCACCCCCTCGTCTTTAGACAACATTGATTGTATTATACGGTATTCATCTACCCGTAATACGTAGCTGGCTGAGTCATTCCCCCGCTCTCCAGTATTCTGGTTCTGGGGCGTGACAAGGTTTTAGTGGTGGCCCATGCAGGTCTGATTTCAGACTTGTGGGGTATTTTGTTTAATAGGATGTCTCAATCACACATGTTTTCCCTTGATCTCATGATTCGTCGATTCTCAACTCTAGCTTGACATTCCAGTATCCTTTGACTTCATTGATCTTTCCTGTCCGGTCGTTTGATTGTTCTCTTGTCCCTTTTCTTAGGGGCACCTCGTCCGCACCTGTCAGAGCTGGACAGCAACAACATGGACAGCAACATGGACAACCTGACCAAGTTGGTCAGCAACAAGGGTCAGAACCACTTCATGAGGCTACCCAAGAAGAAGTGATAGTGGAACCAGCAGCTGGATCGCAGTATCCAGATGTTCCACCACCACCAACAGTTCCACCTACCCCTACGGAGATGGACACACCAGCCCTTCTGGAGATCATGAGAGGGATGATGGCTACTCAGCAACACCAGATGTTAGCTCAGCAGCGCATGCATGCTCAGTTGTAAGAGCAGAATGTACTACTCAACCAAGGATTACAGACGGCATTGGAAAGAGGGGCAAGGACAGATTCAGGAGCGTCAGCCCGGTTTTGCAAGTACAACCCCCGCCGTTTCGAGGACACGGAGGATGCCATCTCAGCAGATGCATGGCTTAAGGATATTGAGGCTATTCTGACAGCCGCTAAGGTGCCGGCAGAAGAACGTGTGGATCTAGTGAAGTTGTTACTTCAGGATCTCGCAAGTGATTGGTGGGAATCAGAGGAAGTAGGCATCAGACGTCCTGTTGCTTGGGACGATTTTACTGCAAGGTTCAAGACGAAGTACTATAGAGTTGTGGCGCAGTTTGAGCTACAACAGAAGTTTATCAACCTCAAGTAGGCCGGCAAGACTGTAGATGCTTACGCAGCGGAGTTCTGCAGATTGAGTAGGTTTGCCCCAGAGATGGTAGCAACAGAGCGCCAGAGGGCGATGAGGTTCCAGCAAGGGTTTCATCTTGAGCTCTTGCAATTTATAGAGGGGCACAACTACCAGACTTTTGACGAAATATTGACGATAACCCGCAGGCATGAAATCACCATTCAGAGGCTTGCGGCAAGGACTAGAGGTCAGAAGAGATCCCACAGTCAGATTGAAGGAGGAGGGGGAGCAGCGTCCCGAACAACAGCACCATCCCCTGGCATTCGTATCCACGATGTGGTGATACGGGGGCCAGCACCACCACCCAGGCAGCAGCAATAGCAACAGAGAAAGAACCAGCAACCCCCTGCGGGCTGCACTTATTGTGGGAAGATGGGGCACACTAGAGATGTGTGTCGGACATTGAACGGACTGTGTTTGATATGTGGAAATCCAGATCATCGGGTTACCACATGTCCCATGAATTCGAGGTCAGGAGGACCAGGGCAACAGTTTCCTGCTCTGCCAGCACCAGGGGCAGGGCAGTATCGAGGACCAGCAGTGGCAGTGAGACCATTGGCCCAGCGTCCGTTAATGCCACAGGCTCAGATGTTTCGGCAGCAGGGACCACCGATGCAGCAACACCAGCATAGACCACCCCAGCATCATCAAGGCAGGGGCCAGCAGCAGCACCAGGCTAGGCCACAGTATGGGAACCAGCAAGGAGGTCGAGGGCAGGCATTCACACTGTCCTTGGAGGAGGCATTAGCATCGGGAGATGTTGTGGCAGGTAACATTCTCGTCGCCTCATATCCCGCAGTAGCATTGTTTGATTCGAGAGCATCACACTCATTTATATCTGCATAATTTGCAACACGGCTAGGAATAGAGTTCGAGGCATTGCCAGGGAGGTTGAGTATACTCACTGGCAATGGGCTCCTAAGAGTTAGTAGAGTTATTCTAGCGTGTAGTGTTGTAGTTTGCGGGCATTCCTTACCCGTCCAGTTGATAGAATTTCCTGTTAGAAATTTCGACGTTATCTTAGGCATGGACTGGCTGAAAGACAGTCATGCGACAATAGATTGTCGTAGTGGGAGTGTATCTTTTGATATTCCAGGTATGAAAAAATTCACCTTAGTCAGATCAGAGGCAACTCAGCAAGAGCAGGGAGTAATAATAGCAATGAAAGAAGTTCAGGTTCCGAAGGTAGTTGAAGAATTCCTAGACGTATTTCCCGAAGAACTTTCAGGTCTACCACCGGTTAGAGATATTGAGTTCAGCATAGAATTGGCACCAGGAACTAAACCAATATCAGATCGAGTTTACAGAATGGCAGATTCAGAGCAGGCCAAGGTATATCAGTACATAGAGGAATTGAAGGAGAAGAAGTTCATCCAAGCTAGCATATCACCATGGGCAGCACCAGTGGTACTTGTAGGGAAGAAGGATGGATCATCCAGATTATGCATCGATTACAGGAAGCTTAACGCGGCAACAGTGAAGAACAAGTACCCACTACCCAGGATCGACGACTTGTTTGATAAGTTGAGCAGAGCTAGAGTTTTCTCCAAGATAGATCTTCATTCAGGGTACCATCAGGTGAGGGTTAGGAAGGAAGATATTCCCAAGACAGCATTCCGGTCGAAGTATGGGCATTATGAGTTTTTAGTAATGCCGTTTGGTTTGACCAATGCTCCAGCAATATTCATGGATTTGATGAACCGTATCTTTATGCCGTACTTAGATCAGTTTGTCATGGTATTTCTCGACGACATTCTTGTATACTCTGCTAGTGAAGAGGATCATAAAGACCACCTCAGAAAAGTGTTGCAGGTTCTGAGAGAGAACCAGTTGTATGCCAAGCTCAGCAAGTGTGAGTTTTGGTCAGATCACATTTCATTTTTGGGTCATATCATCTCAGGAGCTGGAGTAGCAGTAGATCCCAAGAAGGTAGAAGCAGTAGAGAGTTGGCCAGTACCCAAGACCGCAGCAGATGTGCGGAGTTTCTTGGGATTGGCAAGATATTACAGAAGGTTTGTATCAGACTTTGCGAGGCTTTCAGCACCGATGACCCGCTTGACACGAAAGGATGTACCATTCGTCTGGTCGGCAGAATGCCAGGCATCATTTGAGAATCTGAAGCAGAAGTTGATATCAGCACCTATCCTTACATTGCCAGTTGGGCCCGGAGGTTTTACGGTATATTGTGATGCGTCAGGTAAAGGACTTGGATGTGTCCTTATGCAGCATGGAAAGGTGATAGCGTATGCATCTAGACAGCTTCGGGACCACGAGAAGAATTATCCAACTCATGATTTGGAGTTAGCAGCAGTAGTATTTGCTTTGAAGCTTTGGAGGCATTACTTATATGGTGACCGAGTGGAGATGTACACAGACCATAAAAGTCTGAAGTACATCTTTACTCAGAAGGAGCTGAACATGAGGCAGAGAAGATGGTTAGAGCTGATCAAGGATTATGACGTGGAGCTTCAGTATCATCCAGGCAAGGCTAATGTGGTAGCAGACGCTCTTAGCAGAAGAGGCGGCGCATTTATGTTGACAACACAGAAGCACATCTTAGAAGACCTTCAGGAGATGGGCATTAAAGTTATACTTCCTAACGATATAGGAATTCTGGCGAGTCTACAAGTTTAGTCCGACTTGGTAGACAGGATCAAGGCAGCTCAGGCACAAGACCCAAGGATTCAGAAGCTTAGGGCAGAATGTGAGTCAGGGCTCAGGAAAGAGATGCAAATTTACGAAGATGGTACTCTTAGGTTTGAATCACGTCTATATGTACCTAGTGGAGATATCAGACAGGAAGTTATGACAGAAGCTCACAGTTCCCAGTATTCTATACATCCTGGAGGGACCAAGATGTACCAAGATATCAAGCAGCACTTCTGGTGGAACGAAATGAAGAGGGAGATAGCTAGGTTTGTTTCCCATTGCTTGATATGTCAGCAGGTAAAGGCAGAACAGCAGAGGCCAGCTGGGTTATTGCAATCGCTTCCCATCCCGGAATGGAAGTGGGAACACATCACAATGGACTTTGTGACCGGTTTACCGAGATCACCAAGTGGTAAAGATGCTATTTGGGTGATAGTGGACCAGCTAACAAAGGTAGCACACTTTCTTCCTTTCAGAGTAGGGCAATCTACAAAAAAGTTGGCAGAGTTGTACATGCAGCAGATAGTCAGACAGCATGGAGTCCCTGTCAGTATTATGTCAGACAGAGATACCCGTTTCACGTCACACTTCTGGAAGAGCTTACATCATAGTCTGGGTACCAAGTTAAGATTTAGCACGGCTTACCATCCACAGACGGACGGCCAATCGGAAAGGACAATTCAGACCTTGGAAGATATGTTGCGAGCTTGCACCCTAGATTTTGGAGGATCTTGGGAAGGCCACCTGCACTTAGTCGAATTTTCATACAACAACAGTTATCAAGCCAGTATCCAGATGGCGCCATTTAAAGCACTATATGGTAAGAAGTGTAGGTCGCCACTAGCATGGGATGATATCGGGGAAAGGAAGATGCTAGGCCCAGAAATGATTGTCCAGACAGTTGAATTGGTTAAGTGAATTAGAGAGCGACTTCGTGTTGCGCAGGATCGGCATCGTCATTGGGCGGACCATCATCGTAGGCCGCTAGAGTTTTCTGTTGGGGACCATATGTTCTTGCGGATCTTACCTACCGTGGGGTCATTAGATTTGGCGTTCGCGGGAAGTTGAGCCCACGATACGTAGGCCCATTTGTTATTCTTGATAGGGTAGGCGATGTTGCTTATCGTTTGTCCCTTCCACCTTTGTTACGAGAGGTGCATGACGTGTTTTATGTATCTCAATTGCGAAGGTACGTATCGGACCCCAGCCATATCCTCGATCATTCAGAACTAGTTGTTGGTACCAACCTGTCTTATGAGGAACAACCTGTGTCCATCTTGGACCGAAGAGAGAAGATACTCAAGAACCGAAAAATTAACCTTGTCCGGGTTGCTTGGGGTCATCACTCTTTGGGAGAGTCAACGTGGGAACGTGAGGATGATATCCGATCACGGTATCCACATCTGTTTGACTCACAAGGTATATCTTTTTCTGTGTACCTTGATTGTCTTGATTCCTCATGCTTATCACCTAATGGGTAGAATTGCTTAATATCGTAGCTTGTTAAGTATAGATATGTTACTTGCTAAGGACATTGTAAAATGATTGCTTGATTGAATTGCTTGTACTTAGATTAGTTTAGCCCCGATGTTTCTATCCTGCTTGGATTTGAAATTTCGAGGACGAAATTTTTCTAAGAAGGGTAGAGATGTCACTTTTCGTTCCCAGAATGCGTATTTTTATACATGTACAACTCATGTATATTTATTTAGTATTTATCATGTATTTATTTAATATTTATCATGTATTATCCTGTATTTAAATTCCTTTAATTTCATGTTAATCAGTTAATCCGCTCTTTAAATTTTTATGTTAATTTATTTCATGCAATTATATTTCTGTAATTTTATTTCCTGCTTTTATTCCCTGCCTTAGTTTTGCTTATTTGGGTTCGGGTTGGCTTTGGTTGGATCTCCTACAATCCGACCCATTGGACCCGGCCCAACTCCCACCTACCACCCCTTTTTCTATTTAAAGCCACCCTCTCTTTCTCTCTCCTCATAAACTCACATTCTCACCATTACTCCTCTTCTTCTTCTTCTTCTTCATTACTCTCTCCACCTACCAAACCGTAGACAAGTACAACTTGCTCCCCATGAGAACCCATATTTTTGTAGTTCATTTATCTTCCTCGCAAGATCCTAAGAGAGTTTAGAACTTGGCATTTTTCATTTCGAAGTCTTAATTTTTGTAGATCTAGAAATGAGTTATTTTTGGAGTTTGGTGGTTTTGATCTATCAAACTTCTTTGTTTTCAAGTTCTGATGGTTCCATATTGTAGAGAAGTTTATTCTACCCTATTTTGACCTTTGGAAAGTTGGATTTGGACTTGTTTTGACCAAGTTATGGACTTTTGAAGCTTTGGGGTACAACCATGGAGTTCTTGCTATTTGGAGAAGACAGTGAGCAGTGCGCGAGCTTTTTAGCTTATGCCACTGAGTTGCGCGCGCTCTTTAATACAGCGCAGTCCCCATACGCTGCCTTTTGGAAGCGTATGGATCTCATACGCTGCCTTTTGGAAGCGTATGTCACGCTAGCTTGACTTGAGCGTATGTCTTTCATACGCTAGCTTGACTTGAGCGTATGTCTTCCATATGCTAGCTTGACTTGAGCGTATATCTTTCATACGCTAGCTTGACTTGAGCGTATGTCTTCCATACGCTAGCTTGACTTGAGCGTATGTCTTCCATACGCTAGCTTGACTTGAGCGTATGTCTTCCATACGCTAGCCTATCATGAGCGTAGGCTGATCCATACGCTAGCTTGGATAGTGAGGAGTCGTATGGAGTCCATACGCTGCCTTTTGGGAGAGTATGACTTGCGTACGCTAGCTTGGATAGTGAGGAGTCGTATGGAGTTCATACGCTGCCTTTTGAAAGCGTATGACTTGCGTACGCTAGCTTGGATAGTAAGGAGTCGTATGGAGTTCATACGCTGCCTTTTGAAAGCGTATGACTTGCATACGCTAGCATGACTTGAGCGTAGCTTGACTTGAGCGAAGGCTGACATGAGCGTAGCCTGCTTACCCTGGATCTTCTATAGCCCTGTATATTGATATCTTATTAGATGTTTAACGTCCATTTTATATCCTTACGCCTTTTTGCATAAACTTGATATAACCATGACATGTTAATATTTCTGTTAAATATAGATTGTTACGTGAGATGTACCATGTGTCGTGAATTGAGCTATAGATACCTCGATTGACTGGAATTAAACCCTGAGAGTCGTAGACTCGACTCACTGAATACTATTTGACTTTCATGCCTTGTCACCATTGATGATAATGGTTATCTTGACTAAAATTGATCATGCATTCCTAGTTGGAACTAAGAGACTGGCTAGTCGTCTTATTGAATGAAATGAATGAGACACGTTCATGTAATGAACTATTGTACTCGATTAGCCAATCCCGAATATTGGCATACAAGCACATGCAGGTTTCAAATTATTTATTTATTTAGTTATTTATTTATCTTACAAAGAAGCATGTGTACTTTATGGTCAAGGTATGATTACTCCGTGGTTAGTTTTGATTGTTGCATTACGCTATGTAAGACCTACAACCTGACCGCACTGGTATCATTGTAGGGTTGTGCATATCGTACCTCGTACGAAAGTACTCATTCTGAATGACCATGATCCACGGCATGGTACTTCACTCAACGTAGAGACTATTAAGTTAAATAAAATAATGATTGCATAGAGAGAATGGATTTCCGAGTTCTTACATGGCAGTCCCCTTGGGACAAGTAGTACCCGACGGGCCGACTGGTTCCTACAGATACTGTAAACCTGCCACACGGACAGGGAACAGTATCTGCTTATATTATTATTGTATATTGTATATTGATGACGGGCGTCCCGCTGGGACTCGTCTAATTCATGAATGGCGCAATTGATTGACTGGATCGACTAGCCTTGCTCGCACATAGTAAGAATTGAGGAATCCCTATTGCATAATTCCAGGATAACTTGAGACTCAAAATAGCAAGCCGTAGGATTTGATTGGCCGTTCAAGATGATTTGTTTGTGCACTGTACCTACTCTGTTACCTAACTGGAATGATCAGAATATCAGGACATGACGGGCCAACTTCTGTCCTTGTTTGGTTGGGAGGTTGGTTCGAAGTGTCGTGATGTGAATCCTAGTGGAAAGCAGAGATCTATTATTATATTTCTCATTACTGGTTTTAGTTCTCATGTCGTGCTTCCTTGTGGTACTTGCTATTAGAGGTCTAACCTCTCTGGTTTTGCATGGCCAGATTTAGAGCCGGTTCCCGAGGATCCAGCTTACTTCTACCTCCAAGATGGTCAACACTAGAGAGATGATCGCAGGAGGACTCGAGTGGGTTTCTTACTTCCCCGTTCGTTTTGTTATCTATTTTATACCTTGCCGTTTGGCACCGACATGTTAGTCGGATTGTCTTGTACTTACTTTTTATATAATTGTAACTAAAGTCAGGCTGCAGCTGATAACAATTGTGTATACTTTTGCTACATCAATCTGGCTATGTTTTGTAAAGCCAGATATCAAGAACATTTTGACAGAGCGTTTGGGGCGCCTTACTGCTTTATCTTACATGTTCTCTATTACTGTTTCTTGTTCGAATGATTGAGACAATAGATGTGAAGTGACCATAGTGAGACTTTCATATAGTATGCACCCCCTCGACTTTAGACATCATTGATCATATTATACGGTATTCATCTACCCGTAATACGTAGCTGGCTGAGTCATTCCCCCGCTCTCCAGTATTCTGGTTCTGGGGCATGACAATTTCTGCCGGGGTTCTTCCAGAGGCGGCCGAGGAGTCCCACGTTGCTGAGGACTCAACCCAGGGTGATGGGGACTCTACTGAACCTGTCCCTGAGACTGTTAAATTTCAGCTGGGTGACACTGAACCAGTCGTATCCCTTTTCGGGGTGCGTAGGACAGAAGAACCAGCTGAATTCGACTTGGAGGTTGCTGGTGAGGGGACTACGGCAGCTGTGAGCGAACCGTAGCCTCCATACTTCTCTCCTGGTAAGATAAGCCAAATCTTAACTAGTGAGGAGGCCCATCTGCTCTATCATCACATCCTTCGGGTTAGACTGATTGATGGTTGCTCTGGACATACAGGTCCTGCCCCTCCAGTGCCGATGATGGACATTGTTAAGGTAGGCTCTGCCAGAGGAGATCTGGTGGAGGGGAGCGTGCCCCCTCCTCTTCCGACTTATATTGAAGAGCCTTCCGCTGAGTCGAGTTCGGGAGGTCAGGTGGCGGCACAGCCGGGACAGGGAGCGATGGTCCCTGCGTCCTCCTCTACTCAAGTGGCTCCGAGGGTCGACCTTTCTGCCTTGCCGAGTATCCAGGTTCTACGGGCCGCGGAGGAGGAGTTAGCCACTATCCACGCGTCTTTTTCGCTCGGAATTTGTTTCCTTGGTGCCTTGCAAACATTATTATTTTTATTTTAATAAAAGTTATTTATTCTGGAACATACACAAACCGTTCCAAAATCGTTCCAAATATTAAAAATTTTAATTCACGTGTTCTCACGTGACCTTAACAAAGCATCAGCTCCTTTTTCTCCAATATGGCACACACAAGTATCACCTCTTTTTTTTGGCATCTCCCTCTTGCTACCTCTCTCTGGCGGGAATTAAAAACCACGCGGGAAAATTCACCTTCTCTTGCCTTCCTCTTCTCTCCATCCTCGACCGTCTGGATCACGGCGAGTCCCGCCGTCCTCTTCTCTCCATCCTCGGCTATCCGGATCACAGGCGTTGGGTTTAAATCATCATCATCTATATCGTTGACGGGACCACGGCAATCAGGTCTCTCCGTCTTCATCTCGCCATCCTCGTACCTTAAGGTATTTGTATGCCCTTATTATTTTAAAACCCTAAAAAAATTGAAGGGTTTAAATCCCATGGATGTAGGTGTTGAAATCTTGCATCTTTGCTCTTATGCCGTGGAAGAACATGTCCTAAAGATTATCATAGATGGAAAAAGTCTTGAATCAGATCTAGGCTCTATGATTTTTTATACACTTCATCTTATATTTTCTGATGATCTGGATGATGGGAAAAAAAGCTGTGACTTTACTATATTTTAGTGTTTTGATCTCTTGGTGGCTTTTCGTTCTGGTAGAAGTTAGATTTTGGAATGAGGTTCTAGTGGGAAAGAAGGTTTTGGATCTGGGTTGTCTGAATTAAGACTATATTCATTATTATTATTTTTTGACTCTACTAATTGTTGGTGTTTATTTCGTCTTTCAATGCAGTGTGCACAAGGCCAAACATCTAAAAAAATAAATTTATAAAATTCAAACGAAGATACAAATCGTCAAAAATACTGCCACAAATACTGCTAAATATAAAAACGACATAGCAATCAAACCATCGAAACCAATGACAGGATTGCAACATAACCGCCGAACCTAATAAGAGTTACTATCTTGATAAGAGGGGATAATAGTTTCATTGGATAGCTAAAATACTCGGACACCCAAATTAGCTTCTGTTTACATTTTGGGATCAAAGGCCTCAGCTTGTGCTTGAGCTAGGAAATAGTTGCTGCTTTGATAGTTCTGCTGATCAGGAGATCAGCAGTATCTCGTATAAGAATGGAATTCCAGTGTTGTAAATTCAACAACCTTTTGTATTTAATTTTACATCTTGCAGTACAATATTCAGATGTTCTTTTGTATACTTTCTACATAGTTTATAATTTTTTGCGGTAGATAAAATGATTCATGAGGAGGAAGACGTGTTGTTGGCAGTGGGAATTCTATGGAAGGTATGAAAGGTCATGTGGTGCTTATTGTTGGCGATGAGTCCAAAATGGATAAGGATGCTGAGACCAGTTTTGATGATAAGCTCGACTATCCCCCTCACATAATTTGGCCATATTTGTTGTCAGTAGCACTTCCTCAATGTGCAGTTAAGTTGTTTACATTTCTAATTCAAATATTATGAATTAAGAAAAGAAAGGGAAGCTTTAATTATAGGAAATAACAACATTTTGGCGCATTTCTTTTGATCATAGATCATTTTCCTTTATTCATGCAACAAATGGTTATGTTAGTCTTTAAGTACTTACCTGTCTCATTATTGGGAGGCTTTTTAGACAATTTTGTAACCCTTTTTGGTCATCCATCTAGCAATCAAGTGCGCCCTCTCTATCCCTCCCTCCTTAACATGTGCTTTCAATTTTAATTTCTTTGATATGTTGCTTATGTTTTAATTTCTCTTGCTTCTTGTTCACCTCTATCTGCTGTAAATTGATTGCTATGAAGATTATGTTCTTCAACATAGGATCCAATCGTTGATTGTTTGTGGATAAATCCTATGACATGGCATGCATCTAATGGTTGATGATTGCTATGAGATGACAAAACCATTGTCACCTTCACCATAATGGATTTATTTTAGTAATATCATCCAAAAAGTCTGCTAAATTGTTCATAATTCATGACCCAGACACTTTTTATATATTCCGTATGCTCATTTCTTTACTTGTGATCCAGGTACGTTTCGTTATGTCTAATTCTGGATTAATTCCACAGAAACATACTTGGAATAAGGATGTTTATTATTACTTTTATCAAATATCTAGGAACATGATAGAAACTTATGCTCTTGATCCTTAAAAAAGGTATATAGTATGTCAACAAAAGCCAATTTCTTATCACTAGACCTATTTTCTTTGCTACACCAAGTTATCCTTTATGTATCGGCAATATGAAACTGTCATATACGATAAGTTTGACAATGATAAAAAATTGCCAGTAGTAAGCAATATTTTTTTATATTTAATTGGAAGTCATGTGGAAGCAATTTGTTATTTTAAGAACTAAAAATATATTTTTCACCATCCTGCCTAATTTTCATAAGCTAGTATATTTGTTTTGTTTTCCTATTAGAGTGGAGATATGAATGTTGGTTTTGACAGTACGAATTTTGAGGACTTTCAAATACAAAATATAAAAATGATTTGCATGACACATTTTCTTTACCTGCTTATCTTTCAATACATGCTTCAAATTTGAAATGTCGTTTACTCAATTCATATATGCAATCACATTTAACAAATGGACAATGCTTACATGTCTACAAGTACTTCAGAAAATTGTCATTACATGACATACTACATGAGAAATTGTCTTTGGGGCAACAAAAGCTTTAGAATAGGTGGACTTGCTTGATTATATATTACATGTAGTATTTTATTTGTTTATGAACTATTCAATGAAGTTAGACCATGTACTCATAAATTGAAGAGGCAAGTGCTTCACTTTATTAAGGAGTTTATTGCTCTCTACACCACTGGTCCAGCTAGTGGTAGTGTATTAGGTGGATATAAACTGCTGAATGTTGAGTACACACTGGAACTTGTATAACTTAGTGAACATACACACCAACTGATACTTGCACGCACGCAACCTCTCACTAGAATCTACCCGATACACGTACACTCACCTATACACTAGCATACTGATACCACTTCTTCCACGATCACCATCCAAACTCGAACATAGGTTGATATACAACCTATGACACTGAACCCGGATACACACATAAGTGTAGTGTTGACACTGCTATACCGATATCAGTCCACCAAATACATGCACACCATGAGGTCTATCCAGAGGGTCCTCATCGTCGCTACTTCAAGTTTGTAGATCGTGTTAGGGTATTTTGGGTAGTGGGGGATTGTTATAAGCTCTGGTTCATTGCTTCTATTTTAATTGTCTAGGTCATGAATCTCAAATCTATGGTAGTTTCATTATGAACATTTATGAATTGCTTTACCTTTGTCAATGTTGACTTACCCTTATGATTATTTCTTATTTCATATATATTATCAAAGAAAGTGCCAATAGGTCTTCTCGGTATCCTACTGTTACTTTATAACTATATACTACATCTTTAAATTTTAGCCTTTATTTCCACACAATATCTAACTGGTTGTATGAATGCATCGAAATTTGTAGCACTAATGGAATAAATTATTCCCAAGTTTCATCAGGAAATACAGATGTGTTCATGGCCGTTGACAAGATAAAAGAGGGGTTGTTTACGGCAGTAGGAAGAGAGCTCTTCAAAGGAGTAAAAACTTTTGAGCAGCTCTGAAGGCCTTATGTAGGGGAAAATTTAAACCTCATTCCTTAGTTTCTCTACACCGAAATCTCAGATTGCCATTAACTATACAGAAATGAAGCTTGCAAGTAAGGATCACACTTGAATGGTCACAACTGTCATATAGTTTTTTTCACTCTGCTCACCTACATTGCAGGGACACGACACCTCGATCTCTTTCTACATAGTTTTGCATTTTATGGAGGAAAAAATGTCGATAAAACCTACATTACTAAGCAATATACTCACCTGAACCATATCTTGAGATCTATTACTATTATTTTGCTTGTCTAGGCGGCTCACTCTTTCTTTTGAAATACATGTTTTATCAGTAAAGTTTCAACCATGTTGTATTCTTTTGAGGGCAACACATAAAAGTTTATTTGTTCTTTTTACTGGTGGATAATTTATGCAGCATAGCCTTATGTTTCAGGAACATAGACAATTTTCTATTATGACTTGGGGAAAAAATAATTTCCTTCCTTAGTTTTCTTTTTTTTGATATTACCTATATTCTTGTTAGTTTGGCTTTGTCCTTTTCTTATTATTCCACTTGCTGATTTCAAATATCAGGGCCCTGGGCATGCAAAAGGGTTGGAGATAATTGCACCATCAAGTTCATGACTGATGGCATTTTACTCCGAGAACTCCAGGTTTTCTAACCAAAACTTTCACTTTTTATCATTTTTGGATTCACTTGCTGTTAGCCCTGTATATATGTACCGTTCTGTCCATCAGCATTAGAGTATTAACCTATTCAAATTGATCTGCCCTATCTTGATGTTAGCCCTGTATATATGTATCATTTTTCTCTTTGTTTCCTCAAGTTCTGTCCATTTTGGACAAGTACAAGCACCTGTAGGCTACTTGTTTGGTGGCATTGCTCTGTGATTAATAAATTGCATTTAGTCATCTTTCATATCTGTCCTGCTTGCCTATTGTCCAGTCCACAACTGAGAATATATCAAATCACTTAATTGCTGCCTATATATTTGGAATACTTGTTCAGTCTTGAGTTTTTGACCATCACTACATATCTTGTGTTCTGCCCATCAAATGTTCAATTCTTTACTTTGTCCAAATCCTCTTACATTCATGTTCTTGTACTATCAACCAATACATAATGACCATCCCCTAAATTAATGTTCAATCAGATATAATGAAATGTCCTACATATGGGTCATGTATAGTTGATGTATCGACCTATACTTAGTACATGATGTTCTATTCACTACATTGAAGCATCTATCCACCTTAAATCCTTTATACAGACTTCTAGTATTATGTTCCCTGCTAACATTATGTTTTGTTCCTACCACCTCACCTATGTTCAGTGATCTATTCCTATATTGTTCAGTCAGTAGAACATGTGTGTCACATATTCTCATATCCTCATAACATATCCACATTTGAGTTGTCCTGTATGTTATAGGTTCATTGCTCGTTCACCCTTTGATTCAGTCCCTATTGAAGGATAGTATCAATCTAGGCAAGAGAGGACTCAAGCATACCTGGATAATGTTTTGCCTGCATTCATCATGTTCTGTCACTGTGTAACCCACATTATCCTGTCCCACATATCTATAGGACTATCTGCCCTATGGGTCATTGGG
This sequence comes from Iris pallida, assembly GCA_029216955.1. NCBI lineage: Eukaryota > Viridiplantae > Streptophyta > Magnoliopsida > Asparagales > Iridaceae > Iris > Iris pallida. Next base: position 608,570 of record JANAVB010031620.1, on the reverse strand, counting down.
TCAAATTAATATCTGAGCATGTAGTTCAGTCTTTATTTGGGGTGATTTCATATATCCCATATCTCTCTGATACTTGAATTTTAATCCACATTATTGTGATGTTCAAATCATTTGTATATGTATCAGATATTTCTTGACTGGATATGCCTTTGTGTTCAGCCAGGTCATCATCTAATCCCCTCATTCCTAACATGGTTCATTCCCTGCATCCTTGAGTTCATTCATGTTTAGTATCTATCTTATGATGATGCCCTGCATTTAGACTTTAGGTCAGTCAGTGAGAAGCATCCAATCCCTTTTACCTAACTATCCTGTTGAATGTCCAGTTAGCCTATATCCTTGTTTGAACATTGGTTCAGTCATTTGCATATATATCATCTGTCCTAGCATGTTGGTTCTGTCCTACATCTACATCAATACATCATTGTTCTGCCTCTTACTTCATTTATTGTTCAAATACTTCAAATGATTTCCTTTCTTAGTTTTTTTTATATTACCTATATTCTTGTTAGTTTGGCTTTGTCCTTTTCTTATTATTCCACTTGCTGATTTCAAATATCAGGGCCCTGGGCATACAAAAGGGTTGGAGATAATTGCACCATCAAGTTCATGACTGATGGCATTTTACTCCGAGAACTCCAGGTTTTCTAACCAAAACTTTTACTTTTTATCATTTTTGGATTCACTTGCTGTTAGCCCTGTACAAGTAGCCGACAGGTGCTTGTACTTGTCCAGAATGGACAGAACTTGAGGAAACAAAGAGAAGAATGGTACATATATACAGGGCTAAAATCAAGATAGGGCAGATCAATTTGAATAGGCTAACATCAAGAACTCCAGGTTTTCTAACTCCAGGTACATATATACACCTTTGTGGATTCACTTGCTGGTAAAAATCTTTCAAGACATATTTACTCGATGGCTAGAGTTGATTCCATGACAGGGGCAAAGGATATTGTTAGGAAAGAAGTTCCCAAATTACCAAAAAAATTTGATTTAATGAATATGTTGGTATACTAACTAAATTATATTTTCCTTCTAATAAATTTGTTTGATCAACTGTTATATTTTGCTATATGGCTCCTAAAAAGTCAATTAAATTATATTTCCCTTCTAATAAATTTGTTTGATCAACCTGTAACTTTTTTTTTAACATGCAGCTCCACTTCATTTATCGAGGCTAGTAGCCTTTTCATGTGTTGAATTTTTTTCCTGGAAGGTATGCTTTCTTTAACATTATTCATTTTTTTGTTTGCAGTGAGGTCACATTATTTTGTAATCTCATTTACTTTTGTAATAATCATCTTTGATCTCAGTTTTTGTGCCATATTTTGGCTAAAATATATGGGTCTTATGCTTGGCTGGATGTTCTCAAATGAGCTAATCTCAAGAGATGGTCTCCACTTGTGATTTTGCATGCCAATTATATAGGTGAGTTGTTGATTTGTAGTTGGAATGTAAGAAGCTTGTTTGAAAATGATAATGGATAGTGACGTTCTTTTACGAATTTGTTTTGTAGCTTGAGCTCTAGAAACATCAACATTTTTTTAATTCATTACTTGTATTCTGACCCTTGTAATCGATTAAGCATCAATTCTTGTGCCCAACAATTGAATCCTACAACAAATATAGCCAACATTCATTTGTAGGTAAAACCTTCATTATCACAAGATGCTAGTGTCCATTTAATCGTCTTTCTATATTCCAGAGAAAATCCTGCAATCTCATTATGTAAATTCACTACATGATTCAACACCAGTTCATGTACATTATTCTTTGAAGCCTGCACATTTCTGATCAACCTAGTATCTTGATCTTTTTCTTCTCAAATCAAACTTTTCTAGCTGATTTCCTGTCTCCACGTTCCTAATTCTTATAGTGAAATTGCATCTTATTTTCCCTTAACACGGGTGACCTCTGTAATGGATATAAGCTATTCTTTTATGCCATTAGTTCAGGGAAGCAGAGAGAACTAGCAACACAAGCACCTATTGTTGTAGCAACTCTCCAAGCTATATGTGGACTGGGGAATCCCTCTTTTGAGAAGAATTTGGTTCATTTCTTTCCCCTCTCACGGGCCTTATAGGCTGCGATCATAGATCCAGCGAGGTACAAGTGGCCCTCAGTGACATGCTTGGTTCATGGGTTGGTCCAGTTCTGCTTCATTCTTGTAGACCCAATAGGAAGGAGGTAACCAATATAGTTTGAGGTATATGTTTTTTTTTAATTTTCTTTTCTAATATGTTTTTTTATAGTTTGCTATGTGCATTTATGTCAGATGTGAATTTTCTATATCATATGAAGGGGCTAGTTTCTCTTGACATTTTATGGTCCTTGAATTTGGAATGTAGTCACCTGAAATGAGTCTAATATTGTAAGATAGTTCTTTGTCTCCTAAACTAGAGTACATATTCATTTCATGTTCTATTGCACTAGTTCATGGTGGTGGTTTTTTTTTTTCTTTATGTGCCTCATTGAATGACTAAGTTCTTAATTGTGATCAAATTATTTTATCATGTTTTTAACAATCTTTGAATTGTTTACAGGACGTCGCATTTTTTGCTTCCTCGGTTATCATAGTTCCAGGGCCTGCGCTCACTAACAAGAACATCAAGTGTCAAAGTCTCAAATTATTTTCACAGCTCCCAGATATTGTTTTTTGGTGTGGTAGGCAACTTGTATTAAACTTACAATGTTTATGTAAGACATTTGGCTACTTTGTGTGTATGTAGCTTTAACATTATATATTCTCTATGCACTTGTACTATGGAAGTTTTTTTACTTTCATTTTATATTTTTGTGAGTTCTACATTTATAAATTCTCAAGATGATTACAAGATTGTGTCAATTGTTATTTTTTTAATAAAATTTCTTGGAGCGCTACAGGTTTTGTAAGTCATAGTACTTATGCTAGCTATATATTATTTCAAGCTACATGTGTGCAATTTCAAATAATGTAGGTATATATATATATATATATATATATATATATATATATATATATATATATATATATATATATATATATATATATATATATATATATATATTGAAAACTGGAACACCTTTTAGGTGTTCCAAAATTTGGCTCAAAAAGTATTCTGGGATACTTTTCTTAGGAACGTGTTTCTAATGTTCCAACATTGGAACTCTTTTTAGCCGTTCCAATAAGTGGAGAAAAAGTAATTTGGAATGTTTTGTTGGAACTCTTTTTTGGAACGCTTTATCGGTGTTCCAATATTGGAATACCATAAAAGCGTTCCAAATAATGTTTTGTTGGAACTCTTTTTTGGAACGCTCTATCGGTGTTCCAATATTGGAACACCATAAAAGCATTCCAAATAATGTTTATTGGAACGCCTTTATTTCGTTCCAACAAATCTGGCAGCCCATAAATAGGCACGGAATATAGGTGTGCCTAAAATTATTTGGAATGGAATTTTAGTGTTCCAAAAGGATCTTTTTGGTGTAGTGTAGTATACGATATGACTCAATCCCCTGTGTAATAGGGGTTAACGCGAGAGAGTCAATATTAGTAACAGGACTTTGGTCATAGTTGCTATACTACTCCTCAATTTTTGAGTCAATAAATCAATCAAGCAATCAATTTGGGGTCCGAGAGGGATCACATGAGTCAGTATCTGTTTTCCATTGATTATAAAAGAACGGAACAGTTTTATGGGAGGACTGGACTTTTACTTCACAATACAAACTCGCTCATACAAAGAAAGCCTAGGAATAAAAACCTAGGTATAGCAATCTAAGTACAATTGTTTAGTTTTGATTCTGGGGGGTGACGGTAGAGGCTCGGGAAAGCGACGGCAGCTCTGCCTTACTCTTTGGACGATCGGACGTAGCCTTGGCTCTGATGAAGAAATGCTCTCGGAATGTGTGGGAAGACTCTTCTGTGCGTGTCTTTGTCTCTCTGTGTATCCAGCCGGGGGTTTGCAAGGGAATGGCACCTTGCTATTTATATGAGTGGGGTGTGATCATTAGGGTTTGCAATGATTGCCCTAAAAAAGTCGGCGGCTTGGGGATTTAATTTCCATTTTCCTTGATCCTATTTTGTTGGTAATTAATCTGGACCACTAATCTTGATTGCAACGAATCTGGACAATTAATGCTGACTGTGTAAAATTCATATGGGCAATTAATGTTGATTGTCATGAATCTTTGGAAGCTCGGATCTCCTGCTACGTGTTTAATCCGCGTGATTGTAATAAATCTGCTTTGATTTGGGTAATTATGATGATTGCACTAAATCTGGTTGTTGGGATTTGTTGATAAATCTTGATTGATTTAATACCACGTATCTAACCATCATTACGGAAAAACTGATCTTCTACCACGTGTCATAACCGCGAGCCACAGCCGCATAAGGGTAGCATGAAGGTGGTAGCCGCATAGGTGTAGCCTCCGAAATCTGAGCCGTATGGGGGTGGTTTCCAATTGAGCCGCATAAGACTAGCCGCATATCAAGGCTGCATGGGCATGGCCTCTCAGTATTTGAGCTGCATGGAGATGATCTCCATGATCCGAGCCGCATGAGGACAGTGGCCGCATGGGGTGGCTTCTTAGGATTTGAGCCGCATGACGATGGTCTCCACGATCCAAGCCGTATGAGAGCAGCAGCCACATGGGGGGTGGCAGCCGCATAGGAAGCTTTGGAGTTGGTGGATCGTGCCAGCTATATAGGAGATTTTCTTCGTTTCCCGAGGAATACGCCGTTATGTCAGAGTTCATCATTTCAGCTTTAATGTCAGAGTTATCACTTTATGTCAGAGCATTTAATGGGAGCAGTCACTTTATGGCCAGCTGTAAAAAACAAGCTGCATAGGGCCACGTGATTCTTTCCTGAGCCGCATGAGGCTATTGGAGAGTTTCTGAGCCGCATGAGGCTCCGATAGATTCCTGAGCCGCATGAGGCTCCTTCTGTTTTGAGCCGTATGGGCTTCTTCTATTTTGAGCCGCATGGGCTTCTTCTTGTTCTTTTCTATGCTTCTACAAGACCCCCTTCAAAGTTTTCAATTTGAAAAATTAAAATACTTTGAATAAGAAGCATGGCTATATGATCTCCGCTGGCCGCATAGGATGTTCTGGCCGCATGAAATTCTTGGCCGCATGGCATGTCTGGCCGCATAGACTCCTTAGCCGCATGGGCTCCCTGCCACGCGTGCGTCTCATTAATTGCCCTTAATTCGTTTTAGAGCCATCTTTTGGGGGAATCCCAAGAGTTGGTTTATTAAATATTTGGATTTTATGCGCAAGGTCCCAATTTTTCATTCTCTCAAGTCGACACCTTCCTGAATCAACTTGCTCGGAAAGGGTCTTATCCCGTTGGTCGGCTCTCTCTTTTGAACTGGATACACCCCATCCCTTCGTGGGCCAATTTGACCGGATGGATTTTACGAGAATATGGGACATTCCTGCATGAGGTTGGTCTCTACCATGCCATCCGGGGTACATGTCACGGACTGCCCATCAACAAAGAGTTGTTCATGGCTCTCTTGGAGATGTACAACCGGCGGACGGGGACCTTCTTGCGCCTGGAGGGGAGATTGGTCTCGCTCTTCATGAGATGCACACAGTTTTTAGGCTGTCCTGGGGCAATAAAGTGTTTGAAGTATATACTCCAACGAACAAAGAGTTCGAAGATTTGGAGCAACGATATCCGGGTTTCGTTACTGTCTACCAGGAGTTACTGTGTCACCACAGTTACTGTCAGCAGACGACCAAGAAGGATGGTAGCTCGGAAGGGAACCTTCCGCATACTAGGGCTTGGCTCCCCCACCTTTTTCAGCAAGGTGCCTCAGGCCGGGTTACTCCCCGGAATCCTCTGACCCGAGAGCGAGTACAGGATCTGGTGTTAACTGCCAAGAGATCGAGGGCCTTGAGCGACACGTTTGGGAGTCAAACTGATTCTTTCGGTTATTTTTATCAGGATACCCAGCCGCTATCGGAGAAGGCAATCCTGGCAGGGTTCCTGATGGTATGGCTACAAAATTGCGTAGTCTCAAGAGGAGTTGGTTCCATTGAGAGGATCAACCGAAATTTCATCCTTCCTGTCGTGAAGCTGGCCTTCGGGGTCAGACTGGCTCTTCTTCCGGCCATGGTGTGTAGTATACACCGTGGCCTCCGTACTTTTTTGTCCAAGGTTATTTCCCGTGACACGGCGATGAACTTTGAACGAATCGAGTTGCCCTACCACTATTTGATGGGGTGGCTATTAATGCACTGTCGGTCTTTGATGAGACCTGGCCCAGAAGATGGTGTAACTGACGACGATGCTTTTATCTTCCAGTACTGCCAGATGTCTTGGGAGTATAACACTATGCCCGCCTGTCGGAGGGCACTGGCGAGGGTGGATGGATATAACTTCTTCGTGTCTGTTCCCCATTTTTCTGCTGAGGAGGTGAGGAGTGTACACGTTGACGGTACCGGGCCTCCTCTCCTCTTACCCGGGAGGATGCTTCTTTGGTTGCGTAACATTCGTCCCTCGTACTTAGTATATCGCAACCGTGATACCGTCTACCTGGAACCTTACTTGCCCAGTCGATTCTCCCGCCAGTTTGGGTAAAGCCAACTGTTCCTAGAGAGTCCCAGCTCTTGCCTGGGTTTTGAAGGCAGCGTTCTGGATGGCATCAAGGCCTAGCATTACTATGACATTGCTCATAACCGTACTAGTTTCTTGGTCCCTGACGCTGAGACGCAAGGGGAGATTTTGTATTTAGCGGCTCTCTATCACGTCACTGCGAGCAGGTTTCCTGTTAACTTTGACCCTTGTACCAGTTTTATTATTGGTACCGGCTTGGCGGAGAAGCCCCAGGGGTCGAAGACGAGGAAGCAGAGGGCGAACACGGTTCCTGTGTCGGACTCGGAGTCCACCACTGCGGATGAAGAGGATGGCGAGCAGGGTGCCGATGACTCTCTCCCTCCTCTAGACGAGGTGGCGGCGGATCAGCCGCCCATTGTGTCCGATGAAGTGGTAGAGGATCAGCCGCCTAATGTGTCTGGTCCTTCGCGCAAGCAAAGCAGAAGTAAGTCTGCTGCTGGCGGCATGACTTATTCCATAAAATGGGCTGCTGTTAGGTCCCGTCGGCTACTTATCAAGTATGTTGACGCTGTTTCTGAGGTGACTTGAATTATAACTATCTTCTCCTTTTTTTCCTTGTACTATGGCCTAATCATTTTCCTTTGCTCTTGTAGGCGTCAGAGGAGTCGGATTCTCGAAAACCGACCGCTGAAGTAAATTCGGCCCTGACCACTTTGGTCAGTGACGTGTGTACCGCGATCATTTCTGCCGGGGTTCTTCCGGAGGCGGCCGAGGAGTCCCACGATGCTGAGGACTCAACCCAGGGTGATGGGGGCTCTACTGAACCTGTCCCTGAGACTGTTGAATTTCAGCAGGGTGACGCTGAACCAGTCGTATCCCTTTTCGGGGTGGCTGGGGCAGAAGAACCAGCTGAATTCGACTTGGAGGTTGCTGGTGAGGGGACTACGGCGGCTGTGGGCGAACCGCAGCCTCCACACTCCTCCCCTGGTAAGATAAGCCAAATCTTAACAAGTGAGGAGGCCTATCTGCTCTATCATCACATCTTTCGGGTTAGACTGATTGATGGTTGCTCTGGACATACAGGTCCTGCCCCTTCAGTGCCGATGACGGACATTGTTAAGGTAGGATCTGCCAGAGGAGATCTGGTGGAGGGGAGCGTGCCCCCTCCTCTTCCGACTTATATTGAGGAGCCTTCCGCTGAGTCGAGTTCGGGAGGTCAGGTGGCGGCACAGCCGGGACAGGGAGCGATGGTCCCTGCGTCCTCCTCTACTCAAGTGGCTCCGTGGGTCGACCTTTCTGCCTTGCCGAGTATCCAGGTTCTACGGGCCGCGGAGGAGGAGTTAGCCACTATCCACACGTCTTTTTCGCTCGGAATTTGTTTCCTTGGTGGCAGGGCTGGCGAGTTCTAGCGCGCCTCCTTCGACACTGCCGGCCACACTTACTTTGACGCCGTCTTCTACGGAAGTTCTGGATGAAGCGTCACAGAACGTGGTTGACAGTTTCTACCACCACTTGAAGAGAGGGGTCAAGGCTGCTGTGGAATGGGGGACCCCTTTCGCCTTGGCCCGACAATGCGCCCAAGGCCAAATTGACATTCTCAAAACCCTCCCCGGTGGAGCGGGGATAGTCGCGCTTCTGGAGCCAAAATTGCTAGAGGCGGATCAGCTTGTGGCCCAGTTTCAGGTGCTGCGGCAAGCTGATCTGTCTGCTGCGATAGATCAAGAGCACAGTTTCCTCATAACTGCCGTGAACAAGGTAAGGGTCACTCGGTATACGATCAAGCCGGTCATACTGAAGGATCTCCACGATCTGACTCAGCTATATGATCAGCTGAGCCGCGAGAGTGAAGATTGCACGACTCGGAAAGCGACTGCCTCCCGTGGGGTAATTGACACCCGAAAGCAGATCCTCGAGCTTCAGAGGAAGCTGGCTTTCTTGGAGTCTAAACTCGAAGCTGCCCGTACAGAAAAGGGGATGATTATTGTAGTGCCCCGTCTCGCTCAGTCAATCGGAGGAATCGAAACGCCGACGGCGTTCAGCTTTAGCCTTGCAACGGCTACTGGAAGACATCGCTCGGTCGAGGCGACCGCTTGCTCAGGTGGGGTAGTTTCGGTGAACTTGCCTCATCTTAGCCTTCACATAATAAATTGTGTGTTTTCAACTTGCACAATAGGCTTGATAATAAAAGAGACGAATCCACATAGCTAAGGGAATAATCCCGACGGGTCGAAATGAGTTAGAACATGGAAAAAGGTCCAACGGTCGGCTTAGAGTTGGTGCACGGTGTGCTTTGAAAATGACACTCGATCCTTCGTCCCGTGGCTTGGGAGAAGGAAAGTTGGTCTTCGGTACAAAAGCTAAGAGTTAGCCTAAGTCATAGGCATCGCCCGCGTAAATGCTTGATAAAGCATGCACGCTTCCACTGCGCAAAGCTTGGCATAGCCTTTGCTCGTCCCTCGGGTTAAGTTGTAGGCTTGAGTAAGTTAGGCAAAGTTATGCTAGTCGACCTAAGTTATTCCAAGTGCTGTCCCGCTCATTCTGCGGTTGTCAAGTTAAGTAGTCCCACGATCTCAAGGCCCATCGACTTGGACAGGAGTGTCACGCAGAGCACGATTGGCTTAAGGCACGATGCACGGGCTTAGTGTTTAAGGCAAGGATCACAATTGATTCAAAGTGAGTTTTGAGAAAGAACTATCAAATATGCATTCATGAGTTGAACCAAATGATAGGATAACAAGGAAAGAAATGCTCGCGATCGTGGGTCATCGAGGGGTCTCAAGGAAAGGAATGCTCACGACCGTGGGTCGTCGAGGGGTCTCAAGGAAAGGAATGCTCGCGATCGTGGGTCGTCGAGGGGTCTCAAGGATAGAAGTCTTGGTTTTGGTAGAGGAATGACTGTGTGAGACGTCAGTTTATGTCGAGTCTTGCATGGTCATTTGACAACTTGTCGACAAGGGCGATGAACCCTCGAGCAGTAACCCTGGGCCATGGGGCCGACTCGGCCTAGGAGGGAACAGGGTATAGTCGAGCTGGGAGTACGCTCCTGCTCAGGTTAGTCGGGAAATTTCAGTGGGGATCGCTACCTTGCGCTGAAAGGATCTCGAATAACAAAACTATACGTCAAGGTATAGCTTGTGATGCTAGTGGCCAAGTTCATATAGATGTCGGCAAATAGCGGCTAACCGCATGTATGCCTTTGGATTGAGTTGAGTTGAAGGTGTGTACAGTTAGAACACAAAGTTTGGGCCTAAGATTGGGTTTCAACATAGGTGTCGTGCTTCGGCACGAGATATGGCGTTAAGTCTTGAGTTGTCGGCATATAAGTTTCTTAAGTTGGTTGAGTTGTTTGAGTTTAAGTCGGGAAACTGCCGCAAGGCAAAATTGGTTGAGTGACACTAACATTCACAAGTCATGATTGGGTCAGTTGGTGATAAAAATAGCAAGGGTCGCGAGGCGGCGATATGGTTGAGTCGCACATAGTTGCGAGACACGGCACAAAGGATTTGAAGCACGGTCACACGGAAATGGAGCATCATCGCGTAGTTGCGTCTCTGATTATGGCTTTAAGGCAAATACGACTCGATAGGTTAACGTTGAATGTTGCAAGCACAGGATGGTCTAAAGACACAAAATAAGCAAGGCGTCGGTCATAAAACTGATCCTAAGGTAAGACTAGAAAGACAATTGATAAGAAGGGACTATGTTGCACAAAGTAAAATAACGTGCGGGTTTTGTATGGGTGGGCGAGGAGCTCATTCCACCAGTACAGTTGAGTACTGACAATCACATAGTTTCCATGTGCAGGCACAGGTAGAAGCTCGTGGCGCAGAGCTCGCTTGGATGCGTCGAGGCACGGAGTTCCTTGGCGATTCGAAGCACGCGGCCGCATGGAGTAAAGACTTATACATGACATAATGTATGGACGTCGCCTTCCGAAGCTTTCGCTGGATCGACAAATGTACTTTGAGATATGAGAGAGAGTTGAGTGACTTGTAATGTGAGCTTGAGTGAGCATGAGAGACTTGTAATCTTGGCCTTGCGCCTCCAATGTAACCGTTGTTTCAATATCAATAAAAGAGCTTCTTTGAATAACTTGTGTTTGTTCTAAATTCCGCTGCTATTATTCAATGTCTCTGCAGGGGACTTCTGTGCGACGACCCCGTCGCAGCTGCTGAAATCGGCCGTTATGGAACCCGCCTTGCACGAGCGCAATCTAGGCTCGTTCGGCATCATGCCTTAGTGAGGACGATCACTCCTACGGGAGCGGGGCGTGACATAATGGTATCAGAGCACGGCTTTACGTCCTTAGACTACCGATCGAATTCTTTAACTCCGCTGTTCCGCAAACTCTGAATGTTGCTTCCGTATATTGATATCGTTGGTGCCCTCTCTCTCAATTGTCCCACGGGATGTCCATACAATAAGTCTATCTATTTTGCAAAATGTAGGTGAACAGTTTTTCAATAAAATAAAAAGATGGTTTGCGTAAGCATGGTTGGCTAAGTCGGGCTGGGCATATACACCAAGTTGCGTCGACCTTAGAAAAGTCGAGTATGGGAATTGAATAGTGCGAGCATGAAACGGGTTGAACATGATTGAGTAAGCAGGATGACTATCGACAGGGGTGCTATCGAGCGACGATAACGTCGGTACGATATAGGTGAGCGTGCTTGAAATTTAAGGAATCGTTCGAACAAAAATTCGAGGAAGTAGATTGTGAATCGAATGATAGTTTTAAGGATTTGTTGAATGACTTCATCCCTGAGTGGTGTATGCGATAGCCTCAGGGATGTCGGTTGAACAATTGAGGATGCGGGGTGTCGGTGAGTCTATCAGCAAGCGTCGCGTGCATGCAAAGCTATAGATTGAGTATCGATGAATAAGTTTTAGTCTTGAAATTGGACGAGTGGATTCGAACGACCTAGAATTGACGCATACGGAACGTGCACGGGATTGAGGATTGCGCAAGTGTGAAACGCGAAAACGATCGAGTAGATGAAATCGAATCGAAAAAAGTTAGGGTGTACAAATGGATGACTTGATCGAGGAAATTGATGCGGATCGATAGAAAAAGTTAGCACGATGAGACGATAGCGTGCATAAAAAGTTGAATTTTGAAGTTACGCAATGACTCTAAGGATTGAATGGAATATTACTCGACGATTGAGTTAGCAAGGAATATTACGAATTGAGGAAATACGTTGGTCGATGACTTAAGATAAAGGGATAAGGATCGAACTTGAATTAAATGTTAAGGAGATTATCCAGTTGGACGATAGCATAATTCGCACGACTCAAAATTGGCTACAAAGGAAGATCGTCAGGTTACGCATATCATCGATGGTATTGAGGCATATCAAAGATCGATATACGATAACTCGGGGGTACTCTGACTCGGCGAATGACGATCGTGCAAGTGTTATTGTTCGGTTGGATGCTATACTTAAGATTTTGATGGTGATGAATGTTGGATGAAAATGATTGTGTCTTGATGGTTACGCGGATAACCACAATGTCGACGATCTTGTCTTGCGCGAGCGCAACTCCAGCCTCGCACATGCGTTGTGTCGGATTTGGAGCGATCGTTCCGCGTGAGCGTTGACATGGTGATTCATGTCGCGGGAATGATCGAACTCGGAAAATCAGGACGCGGCAACGTCGATTGTCTCGACTTGTTGGATTGATGCGAAAGGGAATTCGAGGATGTTTGGACTTGCGACTGATGAATGAAAGAAACTTGAAGATTGAGTAGGTCCAGTCCGCGCATCGAGAATGAACTAGTCTAGGCGCAAAATAAGAGTTACATCCCGATGAGGATGATTATCCCTTGGGAGCGTGCATGGTGATTCATGCCCACCGTGGATAATCTGACTTGCGTGAGATCGGGGCACAACATATTGTTAAGTCAGACGACCTTGTGATCGATTACGTGAATTGGAATAGATGATTTAGGGAATATGGAATGTAGAATTTTGGTTAGCAATGAATTGTGTCGTAGCGTGCTTGACTTTAAAAGGATTGATAGGCGAACAATATCGAACGTGTTTGAAGGGATAGACTATACAAAATGGCTTGATGAACGAGCGATACGTTCTTGTTGAGTATTGTTTGAACGTGAGTTATCGTAGGATGGCTTTGCTGAACGACTCGGACCCCGTACGACGAAATGTTAGGATGTGTGTAGGCAATCTATGCTCGAAGTTTAGAAATCGGAGTGATGCGAGCTTAGGTAGAAAATCCCATACTATCAACTTGGTTTGACCTTAGGATGGGGTCAGTGTTGATATCGTTGTTTGGAAACTATGATTCCAATACTGACGGAAAGACATAGCCTAGCAGTTAGGCAGACGTTCCGGTACGGAGCGATAGGAATGGTGAAGACACCACTCATGAGGCTCGGTTGACATGCATGTATATCAAGGACGCTTGAATGCGTGCACAATCCGACTCGAGTAGTGATGGCGGGATCCGCTATCACGAGGCTTGGTTGAAATACATGTATTTTGGGGACGCCTAAGATATGTGCATGATCCATACTAAGTGATACGTTGAATTCAAGTGAGAATTGAGGAACGGGGAAGTATCGAGGATTTTGAGATTGTAAGTTTTGAAGAAAGGATTGAGGGTAGCACGAGCGTGGCTCGGATTTGAGTAAGGCATAGGAGAATTGTGTGCAAGAGTTCTTGAATGTTGAGTAAAGTGATAAGTCGATAAGTGTACTCAGTTAGTTTCGAGGACGAAACTTTTTCTGAGTGGTGTATGATGTAGTACCCCGTCCCGCTCAGTCAATCGGAGGAATCGAAACGCCGACGGCGTTCGGCCTTAACCTTGCAATGGCTGCTGGAAGACATCGCTCGGTCGAGGCGACCGCTCGCTCAGATGGGGTAGTTTCGGTGAACTTGCCTCATTTTAGCCTTCACATGATAAATCGTGTGTTTTCAACTTGCACAATAGGCTTGATAATAAAAGAGACGAATCCACATAGCTAAGGAAATAATCCCGACCGGTCGAAATGAGTTAGAACATGGAAAAAGGTCCAACGGTCGGCTTAGAGTTGGTGTACGGCGTGCTTTGAAAATGACACTCGGTCCATCGTCCCGTGGCTTGGGAGAAGGAAAGTTGGTCTTCGGTGCAAAAGCTAAGAGTTAGCCTAAGTCATAGGCGTCGCCCGCGTAAATGCTTGATAAAGCATGCACGCTTCCACTGCACAAGGCTTGGCATAGCCTTTGCTCGTCCCTCGGTTTAAGTTGTAGGCTTGAGTAAGTTAGGCAAAGTTATGCCGGTCGATCTAAGTCTTTCCAAGTGCTGTCCCGCTCATTCTGCTGTTGTCAAGTTAAGTAGTCCCACGATCTCAAGGCCCGTCGACATGGGCAGGAGTGTCATGCAGAGCACGATTGGCTTAAGACACGATGCACGTGCTTAGTATTTAAGGCAAGGATCACAATTGATTCAAAGTGAGTTTTGAGAAAGGACTATCAAATAGGCATTCATGAGTTGAACCAAATGATAGGGTAACAAGGAAGGAAATGCTCGCGACCGTGGATCGTCGAGGGGTCTCAAGGAAAGGAATGCTCGTGACCGTGGGTCGTCGAGGGGTCTCAAGGATAGAAGTCTTGGTTTTGGTAGAGGAATGACTGTGTGAGACGTCAGTTTATGTCGAGTCTTGCATGGTCATTTGACAACTTGTCGACAAGGGCGATGAACCCTCGAACGGTAACCCTGGGCCATGGGGCCGACTCGGCCAAGGAGGGACAGGGTATAGTCGAGCTGGGAGTACGCTCCCGTTCAGGTTAGTCGGGGACTTTCAGCGGGGATCGCTACCTTGCGCTGAAAGGATCTCGAATAATAAAACTATACGTCAAGGTATAGCTTGTGATGCTAGTGGCCAAGTTCATATAGATGTCGGCAAATAGCGGCTAACTGCATGTATGTCTTTGGATTGAGTTGAGTTGAAGGTGTGTACAGTTAGAACACAAAGTTTGGGCCTAAGATTGGGTTTCAACATAGGCGTCGTGCTTCGGCACGAGATGTGGCATTAAGTCTTGAGTTGTCGGCATATAAGTTGCTTAAGTTGGTTGAGTTGTTTGAGTTTAAGTCGAGAAACCGCCGCAAGGCAAAGTTGGTTGAGTGACACTAACATTCACAAGTCATGATTGGGTCAGTTGGTGATCAAAGTAGCAAGGGCCGCGAGGCGGCGATATGGTTGAGTCGCACATAGTTGCGAGGCACGACACAAAGGATTTGAAGCACGGTCACACGGAAATGGAGCCTCATCGCGTAGTTACGTCTCTGATTATGGCCGTAAGGCAAATACGACTCGATAGGTTAACGTTGAATGTTGCAAGCACGGGATGGTCTAAAGACACAAAATAAGCAAAGCGTCGGTCATAAAACTGATCCTAAGGCAAGACTAGAAAGACAATTGATAAGAAGGGACTATGTTGCACAAAGTAAAATAACGTGCGGGTTTTGTATGGGTGGGCGAGGAGCTCATTCCACCAGTACAGTTGAGTACTGACACCCACATAGTTTCCATGTGCAGGCACAGGTAGAAGCTCGTGGTGCGGAGCTCGCTTGGATGCATCGAGGCACGGAGTTCCTTGGCGATTCGAAGCACGCGACCGCATGGAGTAAAGACTTATATAGGACATAATGTATGGACGTCGCCTTCCGAAGCTTCCGCTGGATCGATAAATGTACTTTGAGAGATGAGAGAGAGCTGAGTGACTTGTAATGTGAGCTTGAGTGAGCATGAGAGACTTGTAATCTTGGCCTTGTGCCCCCAATATAACCGTTGTTTCAATATCAATAAAAGAGCTTCTTTGAATAACTTATGTTTGTTCTAAATTTTGCTGCTATTATTCAATGTCTCTGCAGGGGACTTCTGTGCGATGACCCCGTCGCAGCTGCTAAAATTGGCCGTTATAGAACCCGCCTTGTACGAGCACAATCTAGGCTCGTGCGGCATCACGCCTTAGCGAGGACGATCGCTCCTACGGGAGCGGGGCGTGATAATTATCCAGGAGGCCGATAAAGTTACTCGAGCTTCTACTTGAGGATGGCTGGCGGGCTCACGTGCACTTGGATGATGCGGAGCGGTTGCCTCAGGTGGCCGAGTGTCGAGCCAGGCAGCGGTTCGAACGGGGGACTGCCTTGCTGAGGAGCCGTCTCCCGGAATTATGTACCGCCGAGCCACAGTCGGCTCTTTTTATTTTTATGTTCATGTTCTTTTCCCCCGTCCTAGAACCTGTAGTACTTTTAGATTTCAAATAAAAGAGTATGTTTTATTTTACCCTTTATTTGTGTTGCTTATTACGTTTATGGTGTTATGGTGGTGTTTGCCCCGCAGGGGGACTGTTTATGGACCTGTTACCCTTGGCATACCTGGGTTTTAGGTATGGATAACTTATTTGATGGTGATACCTAGAACGATTCCACGGTAAGGTGGTCATGGACGTTCCTGGTATCGGAAGAAAGAATGCCATGGAGCATCTGGGCTCCCGGGGTATGATGAAAAATGAGGGGCATGTACCAGGAAATTTGGTACGGTATTTGTGGTCAGCAGAGGACATTTGTGGGCCTATTATCCTTGGCGTACTCCGGTTCAGAATACGGATAATAAGACGAGAGAAAACCAATATACTTACTCAGAGGTAATGAGGACGTGGCAAGTATGATGGTTTTACCACGGGGTCTTCCTACTCAGAGATAATGAGGACGTGGCAGTAATGGACTCAACGGAGGATATTTGTGGTCAACAATGGACATTTGTGGGCCTATTATCCTTGGCGTACTCCGGTTTTGGGTACGGATAATAAGTCGAAAGGGAACCAACATACTTACTCAGAGGTAATGAGGACGTGGCAAGCATGAGGGTTTCTTCGATAGAGCCTTCCTACTCATAGGTAATGAGGATGTGGCAGGAGTGGGCTCCATGAGGGGGTACATAGAAAGACTCAGAGGTAATGAGGACGTGGAAGTTCTATGTAAGGGGGTGATTTATTTTTGGCGGAAGTGAAACAACTCAGAGGTAACATCGACGTGGTTGTTTTGGGAAATTTGTGGATCTGTTACCCTTTTTTGTGCACTGAAAGTGCGGGTAGTGGATCATGAGAAGGGAGCTTTTTTCGGAAGAAAGTTCAGAGGTATGATCATACATGACTTACTACCTAGAAGACATGATATAGATTTATGTGGAGTGATCGGAGTATAAGTTCAGCGGAACCTGCGGGTACATAACTCGACAATCTGGGGAATATGGAGTCAGAATGTAAGTTCAGTGGTACCAGCGGATACATAACTTAACAATCTGGGATTTGGAGGATGTTGTTTCAGACATAATACTTCTTCAGGAACTTGCCATTGATGGGCAACATGAGCAAGTCTCCATTTTGTTTCGCGAGGCGGTAAGCGCCGTTGGAGAAGACAACCTCAATGACAAATGGACCTTCCCACTTTGGCTGGAATTTACCAACGGTTTTGTGAGTCATAACCATCGGCCTCCGAACTGCCAGAACGAGATAGCCCACTTGGAATGTTCTGATCTTAACCTTCTTGTTGAAGGCTCCCGAAATGCGTGCTTGGTATAGCTCGATTCGTTGTTGAGATAGTAGGCGCTTTTCATCCAAGGCCTCCAACTCTTGTAGCCGGCGACGATAATTATCGTCCGTCGTCAATCGATAGGTAAGGGCGACGCGGAGCGAGGGGATTTGAGTCTCCAATGGGAGAACTGCCTCACTCCCGTATACTAGGGAGAATGGTGTGTTCCCGATGGCCGTTCGGACTGTAGTACGGTATGCCCATAAGCACTCACCAAGCTTCTCATTCCAGTCACATTTATTGGAAGACACGAACTTCTTGAGCAACTTGATGATGGTTTTGTTGAATGCTTCTGCCAACCCGTTTGCTGCTGGATTGTATGGCGTTGAAGAAACATTCTGGATTCGGTGTTTGTCACAGAACCGATAGAAGGCGTGGCTCGCGAACTGTGGACCATTATCGTGGATAATCCTTCGGGGCAGTCCAAAGCGATAGATGACATGATGCTTGAGGAAGCTGATCACGTTTGAAGTCTTTACTTCTGCAAGCGGAATAGCTTCCGCCCATTTGGAGAAGTAATCTGTGATTACGAGTATGAAGCGATGTCCTCAGGACGAAGGTGGAGTGATTAGACCGATGATGTCCATTCCCCATGCTTCGAATGGCCAGGACGCCACTGTCGGATGTAGAAACTCGGATGGCTGATAGATGAAATCTTTATGGACTTGACATGCTTTGTACTTTCTTGCATAGTCTATCGCATCTGCTACCATCGTGGGCCAGTAATAGCCTATCCGGCGAAGACGGTCTTGTAATTTCGGACCAGGCTGATGGGCCCCGCAGACACCGTCATGAGCTTCGCGTACGACTTCTTTAGCTTCTGTATTTGATAGACACCGAAGTAGTAATCTATCGTAGGATCGTCGATACAGCATTTTCGTCTCTATATCGTAGAAGAATCTGAGGGAACGCCTTCCGATAGAGATGGCCTCCTTTAGGTTTTCGGGTAAGATGCCATAGACTACAAAGTCTATGAATGGCTGTCTCCAGTTTGGTGTTTCGTCAACCGTCTGAGCAGAATGACTCACCATAAACTGAATGTTATTCTTGGGACAGACCAGTTCATGGCCTATCACATCCACCGAGTGATGAGCATAGTTCAGAACTGCTAGGGAAGCGGCAAGGCCAGCTAAGGCATCGGCTTCGATATTTTGGAGTCTGGGAATGTGTTCTATGAAGAACCCTTCGTACGACGAAATGATGCTGATCGCCATTTGGTGATAGGGGATCATGTCTTCATGGCGGACTTCATATGAACCCCGGATCTGATTGACGATTAACTGTGAGTCGCCGTATGCTTCAAGGTATTCTACCCCTAATTTTTTTGCAAGTCGGAGGCCAATGACCAAAGCATTGTACTCGGCCACATTGTTTGAACATAGCTCCGTGAGGGAATAAGCCCGATTGATCACCAACCCGGAGGAAGAAATCAGCACCACTCTGACTCCAACGATGATGTTGCCCTTGGGCCCTGTTCTGGAAGCGCCGTCGAAGAACATTCGCCATATGGTATCATGAGAGGCCACATTTGAGTTGGCAACCTCATCTGGAATCTTTTCGTATATCCTGGTTGACTCCAAAATTGGATGGGATGCTAAAAATTCTTCCAGAGCTTGACCTTTAATAGCCTTTTGTGGGACGAAGATCATGTGGTAGGACGATAACAATATCGCCCATGTAGCGAGGCGAGAGCTGAGTGCCCCTGGCTTGGTCATGAGGACCCTGAGGGGGTTGACTCGTGAGATCACATGTATGGTTTGTCCCGTGACATAGTGTCGCGTCTTCTGAATGGCGAACACCAGGGCGAGGCATTCCTTCTCCACGGTGGTATATCGGTGTTTCGGCCCCATCATCATTCGACTGAGGTAATATATAGCCTGTTCATGGCCTACATCTTTGTTTTGTGCTAGCAGAGCGTCAAGAGAATGCTCCATCGCTCGTACATAGAGCAGGAATGGTTTTTCAGCAACCGGGGCCACCAGGACTGGAGGGTTCGACAAATATTCTTTAATGTTGTCGAAGGCACATTAGCATTCTTCATCCCATACGAATGAGACGCCCTTCTTCATGAGTTGAGTGAATGGCTGACATCGTCCGGAGAGGTTGGAAATGAACCTCCTCATGTAAGCTAGCCTCCCTTGAAGGCCTCGGAGTTCACGAAGATTTCTCGGGGGACCCATCTCCATGATTGCCTTCGTCTTCTCAGGGTCTATGTGGATACCTTGGGAAGTAATGATGAAACCCAAGAACTTCCCGCTGGATACGCCCAAGAAAGATTTCGTAGGATTCATTTTCAAATTGTGCGCTCACATCAGGTCGAACACTGTCCTCAGATCCTGCAGATGGTCTCCTTTAGAGCGGCTTTTGACAGCGATGTCGTCGACGTCGAATTCCACTGTCTTGCGCAGGTGGTCTCTAAAGATGATGCTCATAGCTCTTTGATAGGTGACACCAGCATTCTTTAAACCGAAAGGCATGACTGTGTAGCAATATGTGCCAATTGGTGTTCGGAATGATGTATGCTGTCACGCCCCAGAACCAGAATACTGGAGAGCGGGGGCAGACACAGCCAGCTACGTATATTGAAATAGAATACATCTCAACTATACGGTCACGGCTGTCTAGATATGAGGGTTTACTACAAGCCAGCAGTCTCTTAAGGTCAAGCCTATTGTCTCAATCTCAAGCAATTAACAGAGTTACAAGATGTTAGAGCATCAAATATATATATATAAGGCGTCCCAAATATTACATATTGGATGATCATGAAGCTAGTCGTACAAAATGATAGGACTAGCAAGAGTTCAGTCATACATGACCAACCCTAGGATTTGTTAATCATGTTTACAGCCCGTAGGCAGACAGTAAGTAAATGTGCATCGAGCTAACAGGTGCTCGTCGGCTAAACGCCTCAAAAGAATAAATTTACATATAAGTGGGTGAAACAAAAAGGGAAAATCCACTCGTAGCCCGGGTTCCGTCTAGTTGTCACCATTGGACTGGAAGCTCGGTAGATCCTCGGAAGCTGCTCCGAAATCTGGCCACACAAAACCAGCTGGGTCAAACCCCAGAAAGAGCACGTGCCACAAAGGAGGCCACAAATAAGAACAAAAGCCAGCATATCAGAACATAAAGAATAAAAGAAAGTACAAGTATGTAAAGTACACAGGGCGATAAACGACTAGGGACGTGGAACCATTCCGGGAGCCAGGTTACAATCCTTAAACCAAACAAGGACCGGGATTGTACCCCTTCGCCTGAATAGCTCACTGTCTCTATCCATTTATCGTTAGAGATAAGTAAAACAATCATGATCAAGAGTTCCAGGTACAAGGCTAGACAAGACTTAGACAGGGCTGGACACCATTCATTCACAATCGGCCAAGCAAGTACTACGGCTTACTACTTTAACTAACTAGGGTTATCACAAGCCTAATTACTAACAAGATGCAAGTGAGAAACTCCCAGTCCCAAGCCCTGTAGACCATCCAGTTATCCTTCCGCGGGTTGAGAGTTATAGTTGGGTACATCGCCCGGGAGACAAATGTACCCTTAGATGACTTAGAGGGTGCAACACATGACAGTGTGCTGGAAATGTGCTCTACTCGTCGGCAAGCTACAAGTCCATTAAAGCGCCAAGATAACGAGATTGCCTGTGACTGGGAATTCTCCATGTTCTAGTTTGATCTAATAATTAGCCTAATCCAATTTAGCTGCGAACTTCTGCTACTGAGCTGGGTACTGACCATGCCTCGATAGCTACAATCTTCTGGGGATCCACTTCCACTCCTCCTCTGGTAATGATGTGACCTAAGTAAGAAATGCGATCGAGCCAGAACTCGCATTTACTGAACTTGGCGTACAACTGGTGCTCTCTGAGAATCTGGAACAACTCTGAGATGCTGCTCGTGCTCTGCTTCACTCTTGCTGTAGACCAGGATGTTATCAAGGAACACTATCACAAACTGATCCAAGTAAGGCATAAAAATACGGTTCATGAGGTCCATGAACACTGCCGACGCATTGGTCGCTCCAAAGGGCATAACTAGAAACTCCCAATGCCCGTACCTAGATCTAAATGCCGTCTTCGGGATGTCCTACTCTCTGACTCTGATCTGGTGGTATCCTGACCGTAAGTCTATCATCGAGAAAACTGAAGCCCCCTTGAGTTGATCAAACAAGTCATCTATCCTCGGGAGAGGGTATCTGTTCTTGATTGTCACTGAGTTCAAGGTACGATAATCAACACATAGCCTAGACGTACCATCCTTCTTTTTTACAAGAAGCATCGGGGCTCCCCAAGGCGATCCACTAGCACGAATGAATCCCTTGGTTCTAAGTTCTTCAATCATCTTGTACAAAATCTCCAACTCTGAAGGCGCCATTCTGTAGACTCGCTCTGATACTGGTGCTGTCGCGGGAATCAAGTCGATGGTGAACTCGATCTCCCGCTCTGGTGGCATCCCTGGAAGTTCCTCTGGGAAGACATCTGGAAACTCTTCAACTATCCGGGGCAACTGCACTGCTGCTACTGCCATCTGTAATACTGGGGGAGAAGGCTCCACGGCGCCTCTGGAAAATGAAAACTCTGGCCCTCCGGGAATACTAAAGACAACTCTGCCAACATGGCAGTCTATCCTAGCATAATGGTTCCTCAACCAATCCATGCCTAGGACTACATCATAGTCTGCCATAGGGAACTCTATGAGCCTAGCGGGGAATTCTCTACCGCTAACTACGATCCGACACGAGGAAAACACTCGATCTACTCCCACAAGACCATTACCAGTAAGTATATTGAGCCTCACTGATAATAACTCGGGCTCCAATCCTATTCGTATCGTGAATCGTGCAGACATGAATGAATGCGATGCACCAGAATCAAATAATACAGATGCTGGAAAGGTGTTGACGAGAATAGTACCTGCCACTACCTCACCTGGTGCAACTTCTTCCATGGTCATCATCATAGCCTGACCTCTAGCTGCGGGTCCCCTCTGCTGGAAACCCCTCTGTCGGTTCTGTGCTGGAGCCTGGGTGATCTGCTGCTGGTTCTGCTGCTGAAAGGCCTGGGCCTGAGGCAACAATGGCCTCGGGTACTGCTGCTGCTGCTGAACTGGAGCTGGGGCTGGTCCTCTCACCGAAGAACTAGAAAGGTTAGATGATGATGGACCTCCCCTATTCGGGCAGGTCTCTATCTGGTGGTCTGCTCCTCCACAAGCCAGGCACAATCCCTGTGCCCTACGACACTCTGCCACTACATGGCCCGGCTTCCCGCAATGAGAACATTCCACCGTAGAAGACTGCTTCTGCTTCTGCTGCTGCGGGTACGTCGGGGTCGAATGCTGAACCGACGTCACTGAGGCCGCCCGCCTCGGAGTTCCAATGGTTATACCCCTAGCTGCTGGGGCTGGAGCTGAAGATTGGTGCATCTGGTTGTGGGACCGCTTTCTGCCTCCGGTCCTGTCCACAATTCTCCGGGAGGTATACTCATGCCTCCTAGCTGCCTTTAACACTGCATCGAACGTCTGGTGCTCGAACTGCTCGACAGCCAATAATATCTCTAAGTGCAGCCCTTGCTGGAACCGCTGAGCCCTATCGAACCCGGTTGCCACCAAGGTGGGGGCGAACCTACTCAGCCTGGAAAACTCGGTCGCATAGCCATCGACCGTCCTGCCTCCTTGCTTCAAGTTGGTGAACCGGGTCTGCAGGTCGTACCGTGCCACCGCATCGAAGTACTTTGTCTGGAACCTCTCTCTGAACGTCGCCCAAGTGACTGGTGCCGCTAACCCCATGGCCTGAGCCGCCCACCAATCGCGAGCCAAGTCTAACAACTGTAGGCGTACCACCGCCACCTTCTCATTCTCAGGTGTCCTAGCTGCTTCTAGAACCACCTCGGTATCCTGAAGCCAAGCGTCCGCGGTAATCGCATCTTCACTGCCGTCAAAGAAGGGAGGGTTCAAGCGCTTGAAACTGTTGGCCGCCTGATTCCCTTGGGGACCTCCTCGGTTTAGTGCATCATGAACTTCCTGGTGCAAGGCGTCGCCTCGACGATCTTGGGATGCAAGCAGTTCTCTGATAAGCCCTACCAAAGGTCCCTCATCCTGTCTAGCTGGTTGAGCGGACGGAGCTGCCTGAACTAGAGGTTCCGAGCCTCCGGGAAGCATAACTCGGGAGGCTACTCCAGAGTGCTAAGCTTGATCTTCCTGGCGCTGGGGTGCTTGTCGAGCTTCCTCTGGCTGGTTGGCAGGTCCGGAAGTAATGCCGCTGAAGAAGACGACATAGGAAACAATAAGGAAAGGACCAGGACAGATCAATGATACAAGCGTGTGACCAGGTCAAGAATCTCAGGGATTTGAAGATACGAGCAGAGATCAAGGACGAAATATTGATTGAGACATCTATTCGGTAAACCCTCACATTTCTTGATTGACAAGACCTGCATGGGCCACCACTTAAACCGTGTCACGCCCCAGAACCAGAATACTGGAGAGCGGGGGCAGACACAGCCAGCTACGTATATTGAAATAGAATACATCTCAACTATACGGTCACGGCTGTCTAGATATGAGGGTTTACTACAAGCCAGCAGTCTCTTAAGGTCAAGCCTATTGTCTCAATCTCAAGCAATTAACAGAGTTACAAGATGTTAGAGCATCAAATATATATATATAAGGCGTCCCAAATATTACATATTGGATGATTATGAAGCTAGTCGTACAAAATGATAGGACTAGCAAGAGTTCAGTCATACATGACCAACCCTAGGATTTGTTAATCATGTTTACAGCCCGTAGGCAGACAGTAAGTAAATGTGCATCGAGCTAACAGGTGCTCGTCGGCTAAACGCCTCAAAAGAATAAATTTACATATAAGTGGGTGAAACAAAAAGGGAAAACCCACTCATAGCCCGGGTTCCGTCTAGTTGTCACCATTGGGCTGGAAGCTCGGTAGATCCTCGGGAGCTGCTCCGAAATCTGGCCACACAAAACCAGCTGGGTCAAACCCCAGAAAGAGCAAGTGCCACAAAGGAGGCCACAAATAAGAACAAAAGCCAGCATATCAGAACATAAAGAATAAAAGAAAGTACAAGTATGTAAAGTACACAGGGCGATAAACGACTAGGGACGTAGAACCATTCCGGGAGCCAGGTTACAATCCTTAAACCAAACAAGGACCGGGATTGTACCCCTTCGCCTGAATAGCTCACTGTCTCTACCCATTTATCGTTAGAGATAAGTAAAACAATCATGATCAAGAGTTCCAGGTACAAGGCTAGACAAGACTTAGACAGGGCTGGACACCATTCATTCACAATCGGCCAAGCAAGTACTACGGCTTACTACTTTAACTAACTAGGGTTATCACAAGCCTAATTACTAACAAGATGCAAGTGAAAAACTCCCAGTCCCAAGCCCTGTACATCCAGTTATCCTTCCGCGGGTTGAGAGTTATAGTTGGGTACATCGCCCGGGAGACAAATGTACCCTTAGGTGACTTAGAGGGTGCAACACATGACAGTGTGCTGGAAATGTGCTCTACTCGTCGGCAAGCTACAAGTCCATTAAAGCGCCCAGATAATGAGATTGCCTGTGACTGGGAATTCTCCATGTTCTAGTTTGATCTAATAATTAGCCTAATCCAATTTAGCGCGAGTCCCTGGCCGTGGTACCCAGGAAGTCACGTCCTAGACATGATGCAAGACAAGACAAGTGGATTGTGCAAACAAGCAAGCAGGAACACCCACGGTGTCAAGGCAAGTCAAGTCAAGTTATCAAGTCAAGTCAAGTCAAGAGTGCGCCGCCACGGGCCACTATCAAGTTATCAAGGTAAATCATGTCAGGGTACTTGTCAGGGGTGCGCCACGACGGGCCACTATCAAGTCAGGTTGGTCGTGTCAGGAGTGCACCACTACGGGTCACTGTCATGTTATACTAGTTCCTTGTCATACCATGCTGTGTACAATAGTTATTCCAAACATATTAAGCAAAATCAAGTTCATGCCAAAAGACGTAAGGATATAAAATGGGCGTAAAATACCTGATAAAATACTAATATAAAATAGGACTATAGAAGAGCCAAGATCAAGAAATAACAAATTTATCATAGACAAGTAGGTTGTGCAAGGGGGTCAGGAGTAGGTCTGCGCAGGGTGTGTACTGTGCGTGGAAGAGCTGCGCAAGAGTTGTCTTGCGCAAGGGTTACCTTGCGCAAGGGTAGACTGCGCAGGGGTTACCTTGCGCAAGGGTGGTTTGCGCAAGGGTGGGTTGCGCAGAAGTGAATTGCGCAGGAGCGGTTTGCGCAGAAGTGAATTGCGCAGGGGTTACTTTGCGCATGGCTGGATTGCGCATGGCTAGCTTGCGCCAGCGCAGTCCAGCGCAGCGCAAAGCGCTGGCCAAGTGACTGCACAAACGGCCATGCGCTAAAGAGCACAGGCCAGGGTGCGCAATCGGCCATGCGCTAAAAAGCGCAAGGCAGGGGGCTGTTCTTCCTGGCCGAGAGCAGTCCAAAAAACACCAAGAACTTCAAATCTTCATATTTTTGTCAAATCAAAACCAAATCTAGATTTTCAAAGTTCTAACTTGAGTAAAATTGAATTCTCTTCCACATGGAAGCATCAAAACAAGCAAAAATCAAAGTTTAATAGATCAAAACCAAGGATTTCCGAAAATGGTTAAAACCTAGATCTAGAAGAATGAAAGCTCCAAATCACAAAATTCCAAGTTCTAATATTGATTTACATGTCCTAATCTATCAAATGGACAAATAAAATTGGGTGCTTATTTGTTGGCAAGGTGCACTTGCCTAATGGGTTGGGGAGTTGTGTGGAAGAAGGAAGAAGAAGAAGTTTGTAAGAAATAAATGAGAGATTAAAGAGGAGAGAGAAAAGTAGGTGGTGTTATAAAGTGGGGGAGTTGTGGTGTGTTGAGGGAGGAGTGTAGGTTAAGGTGTTCCATTCATGATGAACCAAACTAAACCAACTTTCACAAAATAAAACCAAGCCATGGTCCAAAATCCATTTACGAGAAACCAAAATTCGCAAGTCGAGAAAATAAAATACGTGCCAAGAATCAAATACGAGCATAAATACGAAATACTGGAAATGGGGGTGACAACTCTACCCATCTTCAAAGAATTCCGTCCTCGGAATTTAATCAAGGAGCTAGAGATTGCAACGACAAGCTATACTAAGCACAGACAAGCTACACTAAGCAGTTCAATCATACAATCATACAATACAAGCAAGGAAGGAAAAGCGTAAGGCACAAGGAAGACATTATACCTTACGAGTCAAACAGGTATGGATATCGCGATCGGATGTCGTCCTCACGCTCCCACGTTGACTCACCTAGAGAGTGATTACCCCAAGCAACACGGACTAAGTTAATAGTCTTGTTCTTGAGCGTCTTTTCTCTCCGGTCCAATATAGACACGGGCCTCTCCTCATACGAAAGGTTGGTACCAACAACCAATTCTGAATGATCTAGGATATGGCTCGGGTCCGGGATGTACCGTCGTAATTGGGACACATGGAATACATCATGTACCTCACTTAGCGACGGCGGAAGAGCGAGACGATAGGACACATCGCCTACTCGCTCCAGAATATCGAACGGCCCTATATACCTAGGACTAAGCTTTCTCCGTACGCCAAAACGAATGACGCCGTGGGTAGGCGAGATCCTAAGGAATACATGGTCGCCGACGGCAAATTCTAAGGGACGCCGATGAGCATCGGCCCAATGGCGCTGGCGATCCTGAGCAACTCGGAGGTGACCTCTGACTCTCCTGACCACTCCAACCGTCTGAGAAATCAGTTCTGGATCGAGCATCTGCCTCTCTCCGACATCGTCCCATGCTAACGGAGATCTGCACTTTCTGCCATACAGAGCCTCGAAGGGTGCCATCTGGAAGTGTAAGAATGTGAGCCGTTATCAAACTTCGCTTCAACTTCTCAAATGATTCCTGACATTCTGCCGTCCAAACGAACGGCACATCCTTGCGGGTCAACTGGGTCATCGGCGCTGAAATCCTTGCAAAATCAGAGACGAACCGCCGGTAGTAGCCGGCCAATCCAAGAAAGCTGCGAACTTCTGCTACTGAGCTGGGTACTGACCATGCCTCGATAGCTACAATCTTCTGGGGATCCACTTCCACTCCTCCTCTGGTAATGATGTGACCTAAATAAGAAATGCGATCGAGCCAGAACTCGTATTTACTGAACTTGGCGTACAACTGGTGCTCTCTGAGAATCTGGAGGACAACTCTGAGATGCTGCTCGTGCTCTGCTTCACTCTTGCTGTAGACCAGGATGTCATCAAGGAACACTATCACAAACTGATCCAAGTAAGGCATAAAAATACGGTTCATGAGGTCCATGAACACTGCCGGCACATTGGTCGCTCCAAAGGGCATAACTAGAAACTCCCAATGCCCGTACCTAGATCTAAATGCCGTCTTCAGGATGTCCTGCTCTCTGACTCTGATCTGGTGGTATCCTGACCGTAAGTCTATCTTCGAGAAAACTGAAGCCCCCTTGAGTTGATCAAACAAGTCATCTATCCTCGGGAGAGGGTATCTGTTCTTGATTGTCACTGAGTTCAAGGTACGATAATCAACACATAGCCTAGACGTACCATCCTTCTTTTTCACAAGAAGCATCGGGGCTCCCCAAGGCGATCCACTAGCACGAATGAATCCCTTGGTTCTAAGTTCTTCAATCATCTTGTACAAAATCTCCAACTCTGAAGGCGCCATTCTGTAGACTCGCTCTGATACTGGTGCTGTCCCGGGAATCAAGTCGATGGTGAACTCGATCTTCCGCTCTGGTGGCATCCCTGGAAGTTCCTCTGGGAAGACATCTGGAAACTCTTCAACTATCCGGGGCAACTGCACTGCTGCTACTGCCATCTGCAATACTGGGGGAGAAGGCTCCACGGCGCCTCTGGAAAATGAAAACTCTGGCCCTCCGGGAATACTAAAGACAACTCTGCCAACATGGCAGTCTATCCTAGCATAATGGTTCCTCAACCAATCCATGCCTAGGACTACATCATAGTCTGCCATAGGGAACTCTATGAGCCTAGCGGGGAATTCCCTACCGCTAACTACGATCTGACACGAGGAAAACACTCGATCTACTCCCACAAGACCATTACCAGTAAGTATATTGAACCTCACTGATAATGACTCGGGCTTCAATCCTATTCGTGTCGCGAATCGTGCAGACATGAATGAATGCGATGCACCAGAATCAAATAATACAGATGCTGGAAAGGTGTTGACGAGAATAGTACCTGCCACTACCTCACCTGGTGCAACTTCTTCTTCCATGGTCATCATCATAGCCTGACCTCTAGCTGCGGGTCCCCTCTGCTGGAAACCCCTCTGTCGGTTCTGTGCTGGAGCCTGGGTGATCTGCTGCTGGTTCTGCTGCTGAAAGGCCTGGGCCTGAGGCAACAATGGCCTCGGGTACTGCTACTGCTGCTGAACTGGAGCTGGTGCTGGTCCTCTCACCGAAGAACTAGAAAGGTTGGATGATGATGGACCTCCCCTATTCGGGCAGGTCCCTATCTGGTGGTCTGCTCCTCCACAAGCCAGGCACAATCCCTGTGCCCTACGACACTCTGCCACTACATGGCCCGGCTTCCCGCAATGAGAACATCCTACCGCGGAAGACTGCTTCTGCTTCTGCTGCTGCGGGTACGTCGAGGTCGAATGCTGAACCGACGTCACTGAGGCCGCCCGCCTCGGAGTTCTAATGGTTATGCCCCTAGCTGCTGGGGCTGGAGCTGAAGATTGGTGCATCTGGTTGTGGGACCGATTCCTGCCTCCGGTCCTGTCCATAATTCTCCGGGAGGTATACTCATGCCTACTAGCTGCCTTCAACACTGCATCGAACGTCTGGTGCTCGAACTGCTCGACAGCCAATAATATCTCTAAGTGCAGCCCTTGCTGGAACCGCTGAGCCCTATCGAACTCGGTTGCCACCAAGGTGGGGGCGAACCTACTCAGCCTGGAAAACTCGATCGCATAGCCATCGACCGTCCTGCCTCCTTGCTTCAAGTTGGTGAACCGGGTCTGCAGGTCGTACCGTGCCACCGCATCGAAGTACTTTGTCTGGAACCTCTCTCTGAACGTCGCCCAAGTGACTGGTGCCGCTAACCCCATGGCCTGAGCCGCCCACCATTCGCGAGCCAAGTCTAACAACTGTAGGCGTACCACCGCCACCTTCTCATTCTCAGGTGTCCTAGCTGCTTCTAGAACCACCTCGGTATCCTGAAGCCAAGCGTCCGCGACAATCGCATCTTCACTGCCGTCAAAGAAGGGAGGGTTCAAGCGCTTGAAACTGTTGGCCGCCTGATTCCCTTGGGGACCTCCTCGGTTTAGTGCATCATGAACTTCCTGGTGCAAGGCGTCGCCTCGACGATCTTGGGATGCAAGCAGTTCTCTGATAAGCCCTACCAAAGGTCCCTCATCCTGTCTAGCTGGTTGAGCGGGCGGAGCTGCCTGAACTAGAGGTTCCGAGCCTCCGGGAAGCATAACTCGGGAGGCTACTCCAGAGTGCTGAGCTTGATCTTCCTGGCGCTGGGGTGCTTGTCGAGCTTCCTCTGGCTGGTTGGCAGGTCCGGGAGTAATGCCGCTGAAGAAGACGACATAGGGAACAATAAGGAAAGGACCAGGACAGATCAATGATACAAGCGTGTGACCAGGTCAAGAATCTCAGGGATTTGAAGATACGAGCAGAGATCAAGGACGAAATATTGATTGAGACATCTATTCGGTAAACCCTCACATTTCTTGATTGACAAGACCTGCATGGGCCACCACTTAAACCGTGTCACGCCCCAGAACCAGAATACTGGAGAGCGGGGGCAGACACAGCCAGCTACGTATATTGAAATAGAATACATCTCAACTATACGGTCACGGCTGTCTAGATATGAGGGTTTACTACAAGCCAGCAGTCTCTTAAGGTCAAGCCTATTGTCTCAATCTCAAGCAATTAACAGAGTTACAAGATGTTAGAGCATCAAATATATATATATAAGGCGTCCCAAATATTACATATTGGATGATTATGAAGCTAGTCGTACAAAATGATAGGACTAGCAAGAGTTCAGTCATACATGACCAACCCTAGGATTTGTTAATCATGTTTACAGCCCGTAGGCAGACAGTAAGTAAATGTGCATCGAGCTAACAGGTGCTCGTCGGCTAAACGCCTCAAAAGAATAAATTTACATATAAGTGGGTGAAACAAAAAGGGAAAACCCACTCGTAGCCCGGGTTCCGTCTAGTTGTCACCATTGGGCTGGAAGCTCGGTAGATCCTCGGGAGCTGCTCCGAAATCTGGCCACACAAAACCAGCTGGGTCAAACCCCAGAAAGAGCAAGTGCCACAAAGGAGGCCACAAATAAGAACAAAAGCCAGCATATCAGAACATAAAGAATAAAAGAAAGTACAAGTATGTAAAGTACACAGGGCGATAAACGACTAGGGACGTGGAACCATTTCGGGAGCCAGGTTACAATCCTTAAACCAAACAAGGACCAGGATTGTACCCCTTCGCCTGAATAGCTCACTGTCTCTACCCATTTATCGTTAAAGATAAGTAAAACAATCATGATCAAGAGTTCCAGGTACAAGGCTAGACAAGACTTAGACAGGACTGGACACCATTCATTCACAATCGGCCAAGCAAGTACTACGGCTTACTACTTTAACTAACTAGGGTTATCACAAGCCTAATTACTAACAAGATGCAAGTGAGAAACTCCCAGTCCCAAGCCCTGTAGACCATCCAGTTATCCTTCCGCGGGTTGAGAGTTATAGTTGGGTACATCGCCCGGGAGACAAATGTACCCTTAGGTGACTTAGAGGGTGCAACACATGACAGTGTGCTGGAAATGTGCTCTACTCGTCGGCAAGCTACAAGTCCATTAAAGTGCCCAGATAATGAGATTGCCTGTGACTGGGAATTCTCCATGTTCTAGTTTGATCTAATAATTAGCCTAATCCAATTTAGTGCGAGTCCCTGGCCGTGGTACCCAGGAAGTCACGTCCTAGACATGATGCAAGACAAGACAAGTGGATTGTGCAAACAAGCAAGCAGGAACACCCACGGTGTCAAGGCAAGTCAAGTCAAGTTATCAAGTCAAGTCAAGTCAAGAGTGCGCCGCCACGGGCCACTATCAAGTTATCAAGGTAAATCATGTCAGGGTACTTGTCAGGGGTGCGCCACGACGGGCCACTATCAAGTCAGGTTGGTCGTGTCAGGAGTGCACCACTACGGGTCACTGTCATGTTATACTAGCGCAAGGCAGGGGGTTGTTCTTCCTGGCCGAGAGCAGTCCAAAAAACACCAAGAACTTCAAATCTTCATATTTTTGTCAAATCAAAACCAAATCTAGATTTTCAAAGTTCTAACTTGAGTAAAATTGAATTCTCTTCCACATTGAAGCATCAAAACAAGCAAAAATCAAAGTTTAATAGATCAAAACGAAGGATTTCCGAAAATGGTTAAAACCTAGATCTAGAAGAATGAAAGCTCCAAATCACAAAATTCCAAGTTCTAATGTTGATCTACATGTCCTAATCTATCAAATGGACTAATAAAATTGGATGCTTATTTGTTGGCAAGGTGCACTTGCCTAATGGGTTGGGGAGTTGTGTGGAAAAAGGAAGAAGAAGAAGTTTGTAAGAAATAAATGAGAGAATAAAGAGGAGAGAGAAAAGTAGGTGGTGTTATAAAGTGGGGGAGTTATGGTGTGTTGAGGGAGGAGTGTAGGTTAAGGTGTTCCATTCATGATGAACCAAACTAAACCAACTTTCACAAAATAAAACCAAGCCATGGTCCAAAATCCATTTACGAGAAACCAAAATCCGCAAGTTGAGAAAATAAAATACGTGCCAAGAATCAAATACGAGCATAAATACGAAATACAGGAAATGGGGGTGATATATGCTTTTCGTTATCAGGGAACATCTTGATTTGGTTGTACCCCGAGAAACCATCTATGAAGGACATACGCTCGAAGTGGCAGGTGTTGTCGATCATGATGTCTGTGATAGGGAGAGAAAACTCATCCTTAGGACACGCCTCATTCAGATTATGAAAGTCGATGCATATTTGAATCTTTCCACTTTTCTTGAGGACTGGTACTATGTTGACGACCCAGTCTGGATGCTATTCTTCGCGGATAAAACCATTGGTTATCAGTTTATTGACCTCAGCTTCAATGGCGTTCATGACGTCGGGGCAGAACCGTCGTTGCTGTTGCTTGACCGGTTTTGCGTCCGGACGAATGTTGAGCTTGTGAAGTGCAACCTCGGGGTTCAGTCATGGCATATCTTTGTAGCTCCAGGCGAACACGTCGATATATTCTCTGACAAGTTGTAGTAGTGATTCACACTCTTCGTCTATCAGATTCTTGCTGCGAAGATGGGCTTTGGAGAGGAGTCATCACCGAGATCGACTTGTACAATCTCATCCTCGGTGGGAGGCTCTCTTTGTTCAAATTGCTTCTTCCACTGCACATCTAGTTATTATGCCTACGACTCTAACTCAAAAAGTTCAAGAATGTCTTCATCTTCTTCGTAGGCGTCGGCAAATACCATATTGACAGACCAGACTTGCCTGAGCATGTCCCCGATGCTGACATCCGAATCGAAAGTGGATGATCCGGTTGAGTGTGAGTGCCAGTCGCATTCCTCGTCTGAGCTTACAGGGGTCGTTGTCGGTGTAACATAACCTAGCCCACATCTAGTTTTGTTGTAGTAGTCTCGTAGTTTACCAGTCGAGACCGACAATTGAAAGGGTAACCGCCGTCCAGTACCCTAGTTTAAGCCTGGTGTAGTTTCCAGATCATACCCTTGTTTTTGCATGAGGTACTTGGATTGGGAACTATACAGATAAAGGGGCAATCTCCCGATGTCGGGTTCGAGATCAACTTCTTCTACCCTGAAGGGTTGTGGGTCATTCTTTCGGCCGAAGATGATTGGATGATCCTCTCCCTCGATTATGTGGTAAGCGTCTTCAACTGGAGTGAGTTGGTTTGCAGTGCAGACATTTGTTACCTATGTGTGCAGGTGAGTGCCTATACCGTGTTCCATAGCATACATGGTACAAAGCTTATTAAGCTCTAGGTAGTTCAAAGATAACCCTTTATTGATGAAGTAAGGTATCTTTTCTAGTAGGATTACATCATCTGCAGATGGCACATTAGTTTAAGCAGCCACATACTTGGCTAGTTCTGACTCTTTTTCAGCTACCCCCTGTGTAAATGAAGGCTGAGAGGATGACTTAGGCAGCTTAATCATCAGGGGCTCCATGGGTGGATCAGAACGTGGAGTTGTTGGCATACTAGCTACCCCCAGTTTGGTGCTTGGTGCTGGACGGGGGGTTGTTGGCTGGCTAACAGTCCCTGGCTTAGTGCTCGGCTGTCGATTCGTTCTAGGAAGACGAATTGTCATCGGCCTGACAGAGGGATTGAGCTCCTCTATTCGTTGCTGCTAGCTTTAGGCAGCCTGATTGACAGTGGCTCTATTGTTGTTAGTTTTGGCGCTTGGCCAGACCTTGGCAGTCGGATTATCATTTGCCCTTCTTGTGCCGAGAGACTGATTGCATCCTTACGCAGAGCGGCCGTAAGGGGTGCGGTCTTGCCGGGTTTGCGAGCTTAAAGGTGGATCGTCAGAGGTTCTTCTGATCCTATTGCTGTCTCAGTTTGAGCTTGCATATCTCCTTCGATAAGGTGCCTCTTCGATTTCTCGTACAAGCAGGAGTCCGAGTAATAAGACTCGACCCCTTTGAAGGGATCGATGTCGACAAATTCTGTTCTCACGAAGCCGTACTTGTCGACATACTTGAAGCACTGGTGTAGCGTGGAAGGCACGATCATATTATCGTGTATCCAAGGACACCCCAGGAGAATATTGTAGGAAGTGTCCGCATCTATGACATAACAAGTCACTTCTGATTGCAGATCACCGATTTGGCACTTCAAGCGAATCTTTCCGATCGAGTAGCTCCTGCCTAAATTGAAACCGCTGATGGCGGTGCTTGTCGGCGTCAGGCTATGCATGGGGATGCGAAGATGGTGCAATAGACTCTTCGGGATGATGCTTATGGAAGAACCGGGATCAATGTGCATCCGATCCACGTTTATGTCACCGATGTATCCAGTGTAATACAACGGACGATCGTGCAGGTTGGTTTTAATGAGCATATCCTGCAGAGTGAAGACAATGTTGGGCATTGCACCTGTGCAAGCGCTATTCTAGAGATTTGCAGGCGGGCTTTCTCCCGTGAGGTTGACCTGAGCCAGATATGCGTCGACATTCTGGAGTGCATCGCTCAGTGCCATGCAAATATCTTTGGAGAGTCTCAGGAGCTCGTATAATGACAATTTGGCCGGTGTGTTGGACAATTGTGCCAAGATGTCAAAGTTGTAGGACCTCTCCAGCCCATGAGGTGCCTCTTTTCGGAGGGATTTGTCAAAGCGAGTCTCCTTCGGCCTAGGCTTGTCGGCCGTCGGAGTTTGAAAAGGTCCTGGAGCGTCAGCAGTAGCCGGCTGATGATCTTCAGTCGAGTTATCCGGTGTAGGTTGGGATTGTGCACCCGACCGGGTGACAACAGCTGTGGCTTCTTCGACATCTGTCGAGATTGTACGGCAGGATCTGACCTTTCCATCCTTCTTCCTGCCAGTGGAGGGTGGTGTGGGTTGAGTCACTTCAAGTACCAGGTCTGGATGGACCCACATGACCTTCCCTCATGATGTGGTGAGGGGCACTAGACCAGCAGCATGATCTCGAGGAGGTAGAAGATTAGTAATCTCCATTATTGCTCGAGGGACGGGTACTATGCCGTCTTGAGTCTCTATCGGAGGGAAGCTGCCGAACTGTACTGACACCATGTTGGCTGCCATGGTTACCTCCTCGAAATCAATGGCTAGAGCCTTCGAATCGATAAGATGCTGGATATATCGCTTCAATTGGAAGCAGTCCTGCGTGGCGTGGTGGACGTAACGATGGTAATGGCAGTACTTGGAGCTTTCCATCTCGGCCGACCGAGGTTCCCGTCTAGGTGGAGGGAGCTGGATTCTATCTCCTTGTATGAGCATGTCCAAGATGGGCTTGACATGACCGTCCTCGAAGGAATAGGTCATCTGAGGCCACTGTTTCTCTGCTGGCTTTGGTTCAGGCTTCGGCGCTGTGTCGGCCACCATAGCCTGTTTGTCCTTGTTGTCTCGGTTATTGGAGCAATTACCCCTGTTGTTGGTGTTGGCATTAGGGCGTTTGCCCTTATCCTCTCCCTCCGAGATGTGTAATTCCAGTTGGCGAGCCTTCTTCAACTTATTTTCGGCGCTAGTGGCACTGATGATGAACGTCTTCCAGTCCTTAAATTAACTTTCACCCATCCAGAGGCTGATTGTTGGGAGCAGTCTCTTTTGGCAAATTTCAATTAAAGAGGAATTCGGATTTCCAGATGGCAGCTTCATTACGGTTTGGCAAAACCGCCCAATATAGTTTTTTGTCAGCTCCTTCTCTCCTTGAACAACATCCATGAGGGTGGACATCGTCACGTCTTGTCCTACTTTGTAGAACCTCTCCAAAAATATACGCTTGAATCCGGCAAAGGAATGGATGCAGTTGTCTGGCAGGTTGCGGTACCAGTCGAAGGAGACCCCTTCCAATGCCCCGATGAATAATCGTGTAAGGATGGCATCGTCATGGGGCAGATGGTCGGTTGTGACCTCAAAGTAAGTAATGTAACGACTTGCAGAAGTCTTGCCGTCATAGGGATTGATGTTGAACGGCTTATATCTTGGTGGAAAAGGGACATCCCTCCAGGCAGCAGGGTATGGTTGCCGTATTCTGAGGTCTTGGGAGGTTTCTCGAGCGTGAAGCATGGCCCGGAGCTCCTGGACCTCTCTTCTTGCCTCCCTGGCCTTATCCGCAGCGGTGGGAGCCGATATTTTAGGAGGATTGTCGCCCGGGTTTGGTGCCGCTGAGTTCGAGTCCGCATTGACCGCGGGACCCAAGCTTGTTTGGCCAGGCATCCTTCCTTCCAGAGTTGGAAGAGCCGCTTTGATTTCGTCCACAGATTTGACCAAGGTACGCAGTATGGCCTCCAGAGTGTCGATGCGTTGGCGATCACTGGGACCATCTTGATCGTCGTTTGTCATGAATACTGTCCTCACATGAGCCGAAGTGGAAGGGACGGTGGACGACGTGCCCTCTGAATTATACCCCTGTACAGAGAAGTCGTCGGGGTATGTGGGAATATTTTTCTCTGGTTCGGACTCAGAAGGAATAGTACCCCAGCTTCAGAGCTTGCCTCGTCTTGAGAGTCGCGAACATCCTCGGGGACGTCGGCACCTGCTGTATCTGTTGGGAGAGTCGTTTCCCCGGGCTCATCTCCTTGGAATACCAGATTGTCGTAGATGTTCGGAGGAATTCTACCCCCGGTTCCAGCGACCCCCAGTGATGTGGATGATGAATCTCCCAATGTAGTAGATTTCGTCTTCGAATGGGTACCTTAGATAACTCCGGTAGTAGGCAACCGCTTAGATGGTAGTTTCTTGGTCACAGTGGTTGAAATCTTTGGGCTGGAGATATTTGTTTTCTTTCCTCTCCCGCTGGCGGGGATTCTCTGAGCAGAGTTGCAGGAGACGACGGGAAGCGCCTCATCCTCTGAACTTGGTTGTTGCAGTCTTTGGAAGACGGACCGTCGATCTTCTCGTACTGCCGTATTGTTGCAGCAGCAGTTGGCAATGACTTGGGTGCAGTAATATCCGTGGGAGGACTCTTTGCACACCGAGTCCCCTTCTTTTTCCTTGCGTTTGTGAAGGATCACGTCACGCAAGTCAGATGGGTCTCGAGCAACCACGTTTGCTCCCTAGTCGCGGGGAGACTTTTGGGAACCACTCTGTCCGTTTGCCGTCGGGGCTGGACTCGAGTGGTTCTGTATAACTTTCTATCAGAGGCCCGCATAACAGTAAGCGGAGCGCTCGGATGGTCAGAGGTTGGGACAGTCGACTGAGCTTGCCGAGCTCGCGCTTCCCTAGACTTCTTCACTCTAGCGCCTGAGGGCATATAGTAGGAAGAGTCTAAGTGGTGCTGCAGAGAGTCAGACACATTTTCTTGGAAGCATGAGAGATCAGGGCCATAGGAGAGGCGGTCGAAGACAGAGCCCGAGCCCCGTGGAGTGGATAATATGTGGCTGAAATCAACAGTCTTCATGCGGCGGGCTGTCGTGGCCGCATAGGCCTTCTTCATGCGGCTGGAAGTCTCGGTCG
Source organism: Iris pallida (assembly GCA_029216955.1). NCBI lineage: Eukaryota > Viridiplantae > Streptophyta > Magnoliopsida > Asparagales > Iridaceae > Iris > Iris pallida. The sequence goes on along the minus strand of JANAVB010031620.1, from coordinate 571,118 downwards.
CATGAGTCTCCTCCATGCGGCTAGATGTCTTGGCCGCATGGGCATTCTGCATGCGGCTGACAGTTTTGGCCGCATAAGCATCATGCATGCGGCTGGCAATCTTGGCCGCATGAGCATCATGCATGCCGCTGGTGCCTTTATTCGGCTTCTTCCTGGACCACATAGAGTCCCTCTTTGTCCCTGCAAGTCCAGCATCGTAGTGTTTTCCTCTGCCGGACTTGGGGGCAGCAGAGTCCTCTATGGCTTGAAGTGGAGCCGTATGAGAGTCCCCTTGCCGTCTTGGGCTGCAGAGAGTACTTCTTCCAGAGCTTGGGGAGGAGCAAATGATTTGGACCTCCACTTCCTGCGAGCCTTCTTCGTGTGGGCTTGCTTCTGGATCGGGCCAGCGCTCCCATCGGAGAGCATTTCTTCAAACGCCTGTTGGTCGAAGCGGACGACCATCTTCTGTTGCGTGGAGCCGAGTTTGGCTGCATCCGATTGCATCACCAACTTCTCAGCCGTAGAAAAGTTTGTCTCCAGCAGAGTCGCCATCGTGTTTGCCATTGATTATAAAAGAACAGAACAGTTTTATGGGAGGACTGGACTTTTACTTCACAATACAAACTCGCTCATACAAAGAAAGCCTAGGAATGAAAACCTAGGTACAGCAATCTAAGTACAATTGTTTAGTTTTGATTCTGGGGGGTGACGGTAGAGGCTCGGGAAAGCGACGGCAGCTCTGCCTTACTCCTTAGACGATCGGACGTAGCCTTGGCTCTGATAAAGAAATGCTCTCGAAATGTGTGGGAAGACTCTTCTGTGCGTGTCTTTGTCTCTCTGTGTATCCAGCCGGGGGTTTGCAAGAGAATAGCACCTTGCTATTTATAGGATTGGGGTGTGATCATTAGGGTTTGCAAAGATTGCCCTAAAAAAAGTCGGCGGCTTGGGGATTTAATTGCCATTTTCCTTGATCCTATTTTGTTGTCAATTAATTTGGACCACTAATCTTGATTGCAACGAATCTGGACAATTAATACTGATTGTGAAAATCCGTATGGGTAATTAATGTTGATTGTCATGAATCTTTGGAAGCTCGGATCTCCTGCCACATGTTTAATCCGCGTGATTGCAATAAATCTGCTTTGATTCAGATAATTATGATGATTGCACTAAATCTGGTTGTTAGAATTTGTTGATAAATCTTGATTGATTTAATGCCATGTATCTAACCATCATTACGGGGAAACTGATCTTCTGCCACGTGTCATAACCGCGAGCCACAGCCGCATGAGGGTAGCATGAAGGTGGCAGTCGCATAGGTGTAGCCTCCGAAATATGAGCCGCATGGGGGTGGTTTCTAATTGAGCCGCATAAGACTAGCCACGTGTTAAGGCTGCATGGGCATGGCCTTTCAGTATTTGAGCCGCATAGAGATGATCCCCATGATCCGAGCTGCATGAGGACAGCGGTCGCATGGGGTAGCTTCTTAGGATTTGAGCCGCATGACGATGGTCTCCACGATCCAAGCCGCATGAGAGCATCAGCCGTATGGGGGGTGGCAGCCGCATAGGGAGCTTTGGAGTTGGTGGATCGTGCCAGCTGTATAGAAGATTTTCTTTGTTTCCCGAGGAACACGCCGTCATGTCAGAGTTCATCATTTCAGCTTTAATGTCAGAGTTATCACTTTATGTCAGAGCATTTAATGGAAGCAGTCACTTTATGGCCAGCTGTAAAAAGCAAGCTGTATAGGGCCACGTGATTCTTTCCTGAGCCGCATGAGGCTATTGGAGAGTTTCTGAGCCGCATGAGGCTCCGATAGATTCCTGAGCCGCATGAGGCTCCTGCTGTTTTGAGCCGCATGGGCTTCTTCTGTTTTGAGCCGCATGGGTTTCTTCTTGTTCTTTTCCATGCTTCTACAGTGTCGATACAATATATATTTCTATTGATGCAGTACATTTAATTATTAATCAAAACACGAACATGAATTGTATGAAACTTGCGTTGGTTTTCTGATGCTTGTAAGGGAGACTGGGAAATACGGCCTCAGACTTAGGTCCTGGAACCTACATTAATTTAATAATCCGGTTTAGAAACCATTCTAAGGGTTTTAACTAATAATGCCAACGATTAACTTAACGATCAATTTTATTATTAACCAAACTTATATATTTTTAGAAAAATAAACTATAAATATTTTTAATACTTTTAACTATGTATTATAATTGGTAATTGAAAACGATTTTCTAATAAAACCATTTATTATAAATAATGTGAGAAATACTATATTTTATTTACTAGTAAATAATAAACGGGTTTTTCCTAAAACTAATATTCTAATTAGATTTACTTATATAAAATACCCGAAAAATACCTTTAAAATTAATTAGTGTTTCATTTACATAAACTAACCATAGTATTTTTAATAGATACTTTTAAATCAAAAATACCATTTCTAATAGTTATAATACTATGAGAATCATTTATTTAGAAATATTTAATATTCTAGGAATATACTTTTGGATAGTAATTAAATACCATTTTAATAAGACAATAGTAATAATAATTGCTAACTAATCATTTTAATGAGTTTATTACAAAAAGCATGTGTACTACTTCTTAATGAGAAAACGTTTAATTACGCAGATAAATACATGATTTACTAAGGAATAATAAACTAACATTTATTCTATATATATATATATATATATTTTTTTTTTTTTTTATTCTATATATATATAGAATAAACTAACATTTATTATATATATATATATATATATATATATATATATATATATATATATATATATATATATATTTTGGTGTCCATTTCTTGAGGCTGCCAGCTTAGGACCGTGGCCGCCCCGCGACCACCCAGCCATCCCATGCCCACGGGAGGAGTCGAACTTGGGACCTCCCCCAAGTGAGCCCCCCTCCCTAACCACTTAGGCTAAGGAGCTTGGACTATAATATATATATATATATATATATATATATATATATATATATATATATATATATATATATATATATATATATATATATATTGTCACGACCTGCACCCACTGTGAGGGTACGAGTATGTAACAGCGTCCAGCCTACGCTGCAGTGTCGGCGGTAGAACACTATTCAAGGTCACTATCTAATCAACAACTCACGAAATTATATAATGTACTTGTCAAAATCTCAACTTCGAACGGAGGACAAGTATAGGTATAATGAATCTCAAACACAGTCTAAGCACGATATGATAACACAGAAGTTTATAACTAAGACTAAATAACAACAATAAAAACAACTACTAAATAATATAATCTCCATCAATCTCAAAACAACATATCTCAACTTATTTACAATTCAAGTTCTAAAACATGAAAACTAAACCAAGTCAACTAGCTAGTCTCCCGATCACTCCTGAGTGTCGGGGCCAAAGGAAGCTAAGCCATCTCCTGGTCCATAGTAAGTAGGGCAAGTGTCCTCGGTATAAACATCTTTAATATTTTCAACAAGTCCAGTCAGGACAGGAACGAGCACAACTCATCTAGAAAATCCAAGTAAATGACAGAGAACTATAAAGCAGTTATAGACAGTTTTATTGATGAACATGGTAGTTTATATTCAGGTGATGGTATAGAGAAATATTTAAGATACAAGGAAAGTACGGTAACTAAAATAAGAGAAGAATCATGGCAATGAAGACTGTAAAATATGATTCTAGCTGAACTAGAGTAACATGATAAGTCCAGACAGTAAATATAAGACAAGTGTAAATCCAATATAAATCCAGTACGAGATGAATCTAATACAAGATGAATACAGTACAAGATGATTCTAGTCAGTGATCAAGAATCCAGGTGAGACCAGCTATATTCTAACAGTGTGTTTTAAAATACCGAGATCGACATGTAAACGGCTGTAGGTATCAGGCACATCACTCACTGATCAGGCGAGAGATGGCTATACTTTCAGTAGATTCTAGTTGAAAAATTCCAGATTTGGGATATGTCTACATGTCTTACTCAATATTTTCCCGCCACACAATACAAGTGAATCCAGTACAAGATACGAGAATCGAGATGAGTCCAGCCAAACATGATGATACTAGCAATGATTCCAGAATAATTTCAGTAATAGAGGCCAGACAATATGGTATGTGTGTCGCATACATGAATGCAAAATATCCATAAGTGTTGTAACAGAGAATCATATAAAACTAACTAGAACTAAAATACAGTAATTGACAAGTAAATGAGAGAACTATCAGAGAATGTACTCGCCTGATATCCTGTGCAACTGATGGAAATAGACGTTTGAACCTGAGTCACAATGTCCTAAATAAAGCAATACAGGTTATGATATATCCAAAATAAGGTAAATGAAATCTATAACGCAATCTACATGATTCTAAGCCAATCTAGGTCAACTCTGGTCAAACTAGGTCAACTCTAGTCAAACTACAAGTCTAACCAACAAGTCATATAAGGTAAACCACTCTAGGCCTATATACAATATAGGTAAAATACATACATGTATATTCATTACATTCATTATTGCATACATAGATATTTGCATATCATTCATTCATATCCCATATACATGCATACTTCAGTTCATGCATTATATTCATTCACATATCATTAAGTTGCATACATATACTTATTTTTATTACATACATGTCATTCATTAATATTACATACTTACATGCATCTATACATTATATACATTGTATACAACATGTAAAAATAGAAGAGGAAAAAAAAGGAAAACTGAAATGGAAAGGGAAGAAAAAATGTAAGAAAAAGGAAAAATAGTAGATATATACATGCTTGCATCATATATTCTACTTTACCATACATGCTATCATTATATATTGTATTACATTATAGGTATACATTATGCATTCATATCTATCATTATATTTATACCTTGCATTCATATCTAGCATTCATTATATACTTTCATGCATACATTGTATATCATTCTTTCATTCATGCATTTATGCATTGCTTACATATATTACATTGATTGCATTCCTACATGCTTGCATTCAACCATATATATATATTAATGTAAATAGGATACATATCATATATATATTATTTCGTTCATTTGACATATCATGCATTAGATACTCTACATTCATTTAATATCCATACTACATAGGCTCATAGGTTACACAAAATGCCTACTCTTCTACTTAAAATCAATACTATACCAATTGGGACTTTACTGAATTCTAGGATTAAAGTATGTCATAGCCCTTCGTGTTAGATTTCCGAAACTTCAAACGGATCACATTTTCGTGTCCGAAAGCTTCCGAAATTACGAAAACACCGAAACACGTTTGTCTTTCGGACAACTGATACTCAAATAATTCTATAGAAAGTTCTAGAACGATTTTGGCTTATTAAAATATATACATTTGGAAAGCTAACTTCGATACGGTTCTTTTAAAAAATGGGAGATTAATCGGAGTTCTAAGCTAAAAGTTATGACATTTCGAAGTTACTTTGGTTAATAAAAACGTGGATGAATATTATGACGAATTTGAGTTGTTTTGGACAAAAAAACACATGTAGGCCAAGATACTTGGATACCAACATAGGTATCCAAATGAAACTCATTCTAACCATCCTAACTAAGATCAATCCACTCTCTAACCATTATAAAACTGAATTTAAATATCTATTTAAACTATTAGCATACAGACAAACACATGGGGTGTCCTAATTTGGGATCTATCAAGTAGGACACAAGACACATATTTAAAATCCTCAAGAGAGCTCCAAATGGCCTCAAATTTGAATCTAAATGGGGTACATGCATGGGGGTAGATCCCATGCATTCAAAACTAACTAATATGTATAGAAAATCAATTTAGAGGATTGGTTTTACCTATTGGGAGTGGAATCCCAATGATACTCCCAAGGACACGGCTCGAACACAAAGGTCTTCCAAAAAGGACACTCCTCCTTGCACTTTGCTCCAAATATTTGCTAGCACCCTCCCTTGGTAGTATGGGAAGGTTGGATGGAAGTTTTGGTGGAGGGATGTAAGGATTTGGAGATCAAATCAAAGAGGAAAGCTCTCTAATTTGGAGAAGAACACTGTGTGAAGGAAAAGCGGCAAGATAGAATGAAATGAAAGGAAGGGAGGCTAACCTACCTATAGTGGCTGCTATTAAACCCTATTTGGGCCTTGGGAAAAGCCTAATAAGGCCTCAACTAGTCCTCTTGGTTAATTTTAAGTTAGGTTCAAGTTTGGGATCAAAAGGGTAAAATTTAAACCTCTAACTTAACCAATCTAACAAGTGAGATTAGTCTAAACTTACTAACTTAATTAGTAGAGTTTGTGGGCCATGACTAACTAATCTTGGGGTTCCTTCTAGAGTCTAAGCTACCCGGGTCACTAACACAAGTTGGAACGAAACGAAACTCAAACCCGACTAAACAGATTCCGTAAAATCAATATTAAAATATAAAAATTCCTAAAATATGAAAAAATGACCAAAATCATAATACATCAATTTAAATATTATTAAAATAATCTAAAATTTACCAATTAATCAAAATCCTAAATAATTCAAAAATCACAAAATGACCAAAATACCCTTAGCCTAAAAAGTTATAAATAATTATTCTAATCACATGGTTAGGTCCCCATGGTCATGGCTAGTCTCTAGGCTCAACAGTTCTAGGGTTCACTAGCTAACACATCAAATTATAATTCACCAATTTTAAATAGTATTAAATTAATTAAAAATTCTCATAAATTATAAATCCGATTATTAAATAATAAACTTTTACAGAAGTTCAAAATTACCATCATTTTAGAAAAGTGGGTATATATATATATATATATATATATATATATATATATATATATATAGGCAATTATAAAGGCAAAAAAAAAAATATAGGCAATTATAAAGGCAAAAATATTATTATTAGCAATACTAATCTAACCATTATATGTTAATCAATTTAATTAATCCTATTAACAATCACAACTCAAATTAGGAAACTTAACTATCTTGGAATTGACAGATCTTTATTTTGTCAATTTCGGTCGGACAAAAAATAAGGTTATTCCTATCTAATTATACTCTGGAAATGAATAGAGTTTCTTACAAAAAGTCCTATCGGAAGGTTAAAGGAGGAGAACCGAAGGTGACTTTCGCCTCGGTGTCGCACAAAGTGATGGAACTCGATACAAACGGACGGGGGTGTACGCGAGCGGAATCGACACGCGCACGGGGAGGCCGACACGCTGGGTCGCACGAGACGTGGGAGATTCGACCGGAAGGACCGACGGGGAGGTGAGCTGGTGCGCAGAGGCACTGGCGGCGCTGGCGGACTGCGGCAGGCGCTGGCGGTGTGGAGGAGGGCCGTACGGCTGTACGAGGCATTGGCGGTGACAGGATGGGCCATACAGACACGTTGGTGGGTGCGAGGTCGTGCTGGTCGACGTCGGTGGGCTAGCACGGGATCGGAGGCCAGGCACGGCCGCACGCGAGGACGGCCAGTCGGGTACGAGGTCGGTAGGCGGTCGGGCGGCACATCAAAAATGCCCCAAGAGGGGTGTTGAAATACTCGGGGCATCGCAGGGATCGTCGGGGTATGTTGGGATCTGATAGAGGAGTGTGGAGGGAATTATGAGAGGTTTTGAGAAGGTAGAGGAGAAAAGCTTTTGTGAGTTTTCTAAGAGAAAAGAGTTTCTCTTTTGATCTACACGTAGAGATACGTTGTAGATCCAGAAGAGGGTTATTCGTGGCGGGTAGCCGGGCGACTGGGGTAGTGGGTTTGAGCGGGTAGGGTGTTAAGCTAAATGGGTTTCAGTTAAAGGATTTGAGTAGAGAGTTGGGTTAACAGATTTGGGTTAAGAAAAGGCTAAACCATGGGCTCTAATTAAACTAGCCAAAATCAGTAATTAAATAATCATTGCAATCGATTAATTATTATGAATAAAATAAAATTTGTTTTTTCCATTTTCAACTGACTAATATAATAATAATAATAATAATAATAATAATAATAATAATAATAATAATAATAATACACACTATTCTATAATTACCAACCAAAAATATTATAAACTATTTATTAATTAAAATCCAAATTTATGGGTTTTATAACCTTCTCTCCTTAGAAAATTTTATCCTCGAAATTTCTACCGGTAATGAAAAGAGTGGGTTAGAACATACCTAGAACAGATGAGGATACTTCTCCCTCATCTCAGCCTCCCGTTCCCAGGTTGACTCGTTTGGAGAGTTGTGATGCCACTCCACTCTGACTAGTAGAATTACAGTATTGCGCAGCTTCTTCTCTCTACGATCCAAGATCCTTACTGGTTGTTCTGGTACTGTGAGACTTGGTCCAATTTCTAGCTCTGAGTGGTCCAAAATGTGGCTCAGGTCTGATACGTATCACCTCAGCTACGATTCGTAGAGGACGTTGTGCACGCCCTCGAGACTTAGTGGAAGAGCAACTATATATGCTACTTCTCCAGCTCTGCTTAGCACTTCAAATAGACCAATATACCTAGGACTAAGCTTTCCAGCTCTGTCGAATCTGATAGTGCCTCTCGTAGGGGAAATCCTGACAAAGACCTTATCTCCTGCATTAATCTCCAATGTTTGGTGCTTACTGTCTGCCTAATGCTTTTGGCGGTCCTACGTAATCCTCAATGTATCTCTAATCATCTTCATTTTCTCTGCAGCATCCGTAACCATCTTCGATCCCAGCATAACTCGATCTCCTATATTGTCCCACGCCGGTGGAGTGCGGCAACGATGTCCGTATAACGCCTCAAATGGTGTCATGCGGATGCTGGCCTGGTTGCTATTTTTATATGAGAACTCGACCAGGTGTAAATAATCTTCCCAAGATCCTCCAAACTGTAAAATACATGATCTCAGCATCCTTAAGCATCTGAATAGTCCTTTTAGATTGTCCGTCGGTCTGTGGATGATATGCAGTGCTGAACTTTAGCTAAGTACCCAAGCTTTCCTGCAAACTCTTCCAGTAGTGTGAGGTAAACTGGCTATCTCTGTCTGATATGATGCTAACTGGAACTCCGTAAAGCCTATAGATATTCCGCATGTACAGAACTGCTAATCTCTCGGTGGATAAACCAACCTTGAAGGGGATAAAGTGGGCAGACTTGGTCAGTCAGTCTATAATTTCCCAGATGGCATCCTTCTCTCCTTGGGATCTAGACAATCCCATTACAAAGTCCATGGTAATATGCTCTCATTTCCACTCCGGAATGGGAAGCGACTGTATCAATCTAGCTGGCTTCTGACGGTCTGCCTTCACCTGTTAGCAGATCAAGCACTTGGAGATGAATTCTGCCACATCTCTTTTTATTCCAAGCCACCATATATGTACTCTTATGTCTTTGTACATTTTGTTTGCTCCTGGATGAATAGAATATTACGACTGATGTACCTTCTACATCAGTTCGTTCCTCAATTCATCGGTCGATATGTAAAGCCTTGTGCCATGTCTTAATGCTCAATCCCCAGCTATTGAGAAACCCTCAAGTGTTATGGATAACACTCGGTCTCTCAGCTTGTACAGTATCTCAGCCTGGAATTGTGTCTCCTTGACTTTGTTGATTAGGCTGGACTGTTGTAATTACATCATGGGTGAGTCCATTCCTGGTACAGTAGCTTCTTTTCCAAGCTTCAACATCACGGCTTCTGGTAACACAATTTCTAGCCCAAGCTTCTCCATATCTTCTAGCAAATGTTGGTCCTTCCTTAGAAAAATAGACATTGGGTACCGACTAAGCGCATCAGCAACCACGTTAGCCTTACCCGAATGGTACTACAAATTGACATCAAAATCCTTCATAAGCTGTAGCTACCGCCTCTAGCGCATGTTGAGCTCCTTCTGTGTGAAGACATACTTTAGACTTTTTGTGGTCTGTGTATATCTCTACCTTCTTGCCGTATAGATAGTGCTTCCAAAGCTCTAAGGCAAAGATGACCGTTGCTAGCTCCAGGTCATGCGTCGGGTAATTCTTCTCATGATCTCCTAACTACCGAGAAGCATAAGCAATTACCTTTCTATGCTGCTGTAGTACACATCCCAATTGTTTGCCGGAAGCGTCGCTATAGATAGAGAATTTACCTGATCCTGAGGGTAGCGATAATATTGGTGCTGATGTCAACCTTCTCTTCAATTCTTCAAATGAAGCATGGCATGCCTTGGTCCAGACGATTTCTTCATTCTTCCTGGTTAGCTTTGTCATGGAATCAGCAATCTTTGCAAAGTCTTTTACGAATTTTCTGTAATACCCAGCTAAGCCCAACATCCTCCTGATCTCTGCAACTGAACTAGGCGTCCTCTATGTCTCTACGACAGCTATTTTCTTAGGATTCACTGATATGTCTTCTCCTGTGACAACGTGGCAGAAAAAATCCACTTTGTCTAAGAAAAAGTCGTACTTGGATAGCTTACCATATAGCTTCTCCTTCCTTAATGTCTCCAAGATTATCCGCAAGTGCTGCTCATATTCTTCTTTGGTCTTCTAATAGATCAGTATGTCGTCGATAAAGATAACGACAAACTGGTCTAGATACTCATGAAAGACCTTGTTCATGAGGTTCATGAACATTGTTGGGCATTTGTAAGACCAAAGGGCATGACCAAGAACTTATATTGTCCATATTTGGTGTTGAATGTCACCTTTGGAATGTCTTTTTTCCTCACTTTGACTTGGTGATATCCATACCTGAGATCAATCTTTGAGAAAAACTTTGCTTCGCTCAACTGATCGAAGAGGTCGTCAATCCTGGGCAGAGGATACTTATTCATTGATGGTGATATTGTTCAGTGTCCGGTAGTCTATGCACATCCGAACTATTCCGTCCTTCTTAGGCACAAATAAGATTGGTGCCCCCAAGGTGAAGCTCAAGTTCTGATGAATCCCTGGGCCTTTAGCTCGCCGATCTGATCCTTCATCTCCTTGGGGTTGACTCTGTAGCATCATTGTGTGATAGGAGAAGAGCCTGGTACTAGGTCAATAGTGAACTCCATGTCACGATCAGGAGGTAATTATGGAAGATTGTCAGGGAAGACATCTAGAAATTATGCTATAAAGGGATAAGGGGGTCCGGTATCTTCTAAGATAGAGGTATAGGCGACGTACCCCATGCTTTTGGTGCTTGAACCACCTCGAATTTGGGTCCTCCAGGGGGACTAAAGATGACACAACCCCGATGGCAGTCTATCACGGCATACTGCTTACTTAGTCAGTCCACCCCCTAGACCACATCATAGTTAGGGAGAGGCATTACTAGAAGGGGTGCTAAAAAAGTATGACCTAAGCTAATGATAGGACAAGTACAAGTCTCCGTGATTAGGATAGGTCTACCTCCGGTCATTACACTACAAATCATCTTACTACATCCTACATCTATGTGATATGCAGCAATGAAGTTCGACGATATGAAACTATATAAAGCTCCGGAATAGAATAAAGCTAAAATCGGGTGCGAATGTAATAAAATAGCACCTACGATGACATCTCCTTCAGTCTTTAGCTCTGTCTCTGGTTCCTCAACGGCCAAGGCAAAAGCTTGCCCTGCTCTGTGCTGGTTGTAGAGTGCTGTTGGGTAGGTAGTGAATCTCTCTGCTGTCTAGTCCCAGTCCTATTGAATGCCATGGGACAGTCCTTTACTTGGTGGGTGACAGACCCACAAGCAAGGTAGTGTCCCAACTTCTTTCTGCAGATCTCTGCAATGTAATCGAGCCTCTTGTAATATGTGCATTTTGGCGCCTTAGATTGATTGTGCTGGGGTACTCTATTGGGTACTGCTGTCTGCTGAGATCGCTGGGGATAAGATGGCAAGTTGTTGTTATTGTTGTTAGGCCTCTTGGAGTTGCCATGATATTTGCTGCTAGATCCTGGATGCTCCCTCTTGGATCGGGCAGGCGAACTGGCCTCAACATCTTGAGCCACTTTCAACATCTTGTCTTAAGTCTTCACATTATTTGCAGCTACTAAGGTGCGGATCACCTCTCTCAATACATGTCGAAATTTCTTGGCATGCTCCATTGGGTCTTCTACAAGGCGGGGTGCAAATCTGTCGAGCCGGTTGAACTCAGCTGCGTACTCTTCGATAGTGCGATATCTCTGCTTCAGATCATGAAATTGCCTTCCCATGGCTTCTAGAGCGGCTTCCAGGAAGAACTTTCGCTTGAAATGCTTTTTGACGGAATGCCAGGAAGTTCCTCCAGTCTGGAATCGTGGCTCAGATCCCTGAGCTGTAGAACGATAGCCTCTAACATTAGGTCGGCAGGGAGTCGAGCGATGCTGAGGAGTCGTTCCATATCATCCAGCCACTCGTCTGCATATATAAGGCCCTCTGTTCCTTTGAAAGGGCGCGAGTCCAACTTCTTGAAGTTCTTGATGTTTTCGACCTTTTCCTGGATAATAGGCTGCTTATCAGACTTGAGTTTCTCCCATGAAATATAAAACTTTCACAGTTTATTCTTGTTTTACCTTAGCAGGCCTCTGATCGAATTGAGATGAACTAGTACTGCCATTGCCCTATTATGGGCATTCTCCATGCCCTCTCTCATAATCGCGGTCTACTCGCGATTGGCTTCAGCTTGGGCCCTCTGGGCCTTAAGAACTCCTTGTAGCAGGCCTACGAGCTCGGCGGGGTCTACTGGCATAGGTGGAGCAGCGGGAGGATTCACATCAGTAAGTAGTGGTGTAGTCTTCGGAGGAATCAAGGATGCTGCATGCACCGTAGAAGTATAAGCAGTACGGGGAGCCCGTGCAGCATGAGGACGATCAGTGAGCTGCAACGAAGAAGGGTCAAATTGGGCCTGAGTAGGGGTGTGCTCAGAGGAAAAAACCTCTTTGACGGCAAGCCCAGAATAGGTTGTTTTTTCCTTCGCAATCCTCTGAAAGTTTTAGGTACAAACATAAGCCAGGTAACCTACGAAACTATAGGCAAGCAAAAATAGATTATATAAATAAATAAATTCGGTCCTATGTTGTGATGGGTTGGAAATAGTCTAAGTGTTCTAATTATTTCTAGAGTCTGTTTTTCTAAAGTCATTCTTAACCTAAAGTCAGATTGCAGGACTGTATGTTTGTCTAGACTAAGTTGACTAGACCAACTTTGCAGAACTGACCTGCGTAGGCCACCACTGAAAACATGTCACGACCCGATCCCAAGATACTGGGTCCAGTCGGATCATGCCTAGCCTGTACCGTTGTGAGGCAGCTGCAGTAAGCTATATCAAGCAGTAGTAACACAAGCAGAACATTCTAAAATATGAAAAATTTAAAACATTTTTATTTGCACTTTCAGTTAGAACTAAATGTCTACTGAAACAAATACATAAACAGATTAAGCATTTAGTTATTACAAATTTGTTCTTTTATTACAACTTCCAAACAAAAGAAAGAACTAGATGGCAAGTGCGGCTAAAACTCCTGGGCTCCCTGTCCGGGATCAACTACATCCTCAGAACCCTGGTCGGGTCCGTAGTAGGAACTAAAGGCAAGCTCCTCGCTATTGCAATCACCTAAAATTGTTGGTCTCCAGTCAGGAGGAGAGCAAGAACATATATCCATATCCAGCATTCTAATAAATAATAAAATGATGCAAGGGCAGTTTAAAATTATTAGTATATTTTTATAAATAATAATAAAGAATCCACAAGGCAATGAAATCCCAAGAGTGACAATGATATCATCTACAATAATTCAATAGTGATTTGAGCGTATAGCAATCTGTGACCGGCTGGTAGATTCAATGTGTATACTAACATTGGGCCTAATGCTAGTATACGGTACGACTCAACCCCCTGTGCAATAGGGGTTAGCCCGAGAGTGTCAATATTAGTAACAGGGCTTTGGTCACAGTTGCTATACTACTCCCTAATTTTTTAGTCAATAAGTCAATCAAGCCATCAATTTGGGGTCCGAGAGGGATCTCGTGTCAGTGTCGATACAATATATATTTATATACATATATATATATATATATATATATATATATATATATATATATATATATATATATATATATATACATATATATATATATATATATATATATATATATATATTTTATACATATATATTTTTATACATATATATATATATATATTATATATATATAATATATATATATATATATATATATATATATATATATATATATATATATATATATATATATATTCCTATTGATGTATAAAAAAAAAAAATATATATATATATATTCCTATTGATGTAGTACATTTAGTTATTAATTAAAACATGATCATGATTGTATAAAACTTGCCTTGGTTTTATGATGCTTGTAAGGGAGACAGGAAAATACGACCTCAGACATAGGCCCTGGAACTTACATTAATTTAATAATCCGGTTTAGAAACCATTCAAAGAGTTTTAACTAATAACGCCAACGATTAACTTAATGATCAATTTTATTATTAACCGAACTTATATATTTTTAGAAAAGTAAAACTATAATTTTTTTAAATACTTTTAACCACGTATTATAATTGGTAACTGAAAATAATTTTTTAATAAAACCATTTATTATAAATAATGTGAGAAATACTATATTTTAGTTACTAGTAAATAATATATGGGCTTTTCCTAAAACTAATATTCTAATTAGATTTACTTATATAAAATATCCAAAAAATACCTTTGAAATTAATTAGTGTTTCATTTACATAAACTAACCATAGTATTTTTAATAGACACTTTTAAATCAAAAATACCATTTTTAATAGTTATAATACTACAAGAATAATTTATTTAGAAATATTTAATATCCTAGGAATATACTTACGGATAGTAATTAATTACCATTTTAATAAGACAATAGTAATAATAATTGCTAACCGATCATTTTAATGAGTTTATTACAAAAAGCATTTGTATTACTACTTAATGAGAAAACGTTTAATCATGCAGACAAATACATGATTTATTAAGGAATAATAAACTAACATTTATTATATATATATATATATATATATATATATATATATATATATATATATATATATTAACCGAACACTAGAATTTTATTCATGAAATATATATATATATATATATATATATATAATATATATATATATATATATATATATATATATATATATATATAAAATATATATATATATATATGTATATATATATATATATATATATATATATATATATATATATATATATATATATATATATATATATATATATATATATATATATATAATTTTATATATATATATATATATATATATATATATATATATATATATATATATATATATATATATATATATTTCATGAATAAAATTCTAGTGTTCGGTTAATATATATATATATATATATATATATATATATATATATATATATATATATATATATATATATATATATATATATTAACCGAACACTAGAATTTTATTCATGAAAATAGTTGAGAGCCAACTCAGGTTACAAGCTGGGAACTAAAGTCCAAAATACATCAGGAAACACTAAGAAGACTAAGCCAAAAATGGAGGGAGAGTCTTCACATGATTGCATCGAACCATAGCCTTTCGAACTTGTCTTTTGATTTCAACAAGAACTTGGTTATCTGTGAATTTGTACCCCTCATAACGCCATTTGTTTCTGTTTTTTCACATAACCCACAATGTAGCTCCTACCACGATCTCCTTTAAGTGAATCAACGGCCTTCTCCACCATCTTCTAAGCCTACTGATCAACGGGCCAGTACATCTCATCGAAAATTCTTTTTGCAGTAACTTCCAGACCATTTGAGCTATCTCCCCACCTGAAAATATATGCACAATGGTTTCCTGCTCAGGCTTGATACAACAGTGACATTGTGAAGCCAATTGATAACCCAGTAATTGAACGTTATTATCAGTTGGAAGCTGGTCATGAAGAATACACCAAGCCAAAACTTACCATTTTATTGGAAGACAAGTATTCCAGACATGTGTAAAATCTGGATGACGAGTGTGAGGAACTCTAGTATGCCTATAGGCCGAGGAGACTAAAAACATACCACTTTTTGTAGGGCTCCATCGCCATCTGTCCCGATCATTGGGGTCACTAATGATGAGATGATTAGCAATATGCCTACCATGAAGCAACCACTTCCAAATAGGAGATGCATTGGAGTTAGCTTGGACTATATCAAGACTAGCAAATTTACAGTACTTCATTTTGATGAATGACGTCCAAAGACTCTCCTGAGATTTGAATTTCTACCATAATTTAGCAGAAAATGAATTGATTATTTCATCTAAGCTACGAAGCCCAAGACCTGCTTCATCATATGGCTTAGCCATTTTATGCCAACCAAGCCAAGAATGCTTATACATGCCTTCTTGAGATCCCCAGAAAAATCGAGAGAACATAATCTCGAGTTGCTTGAGAACTGCTCTCGGCAGATTACAAGCAGCTAATGTGTACATTGGGATAGAAGTAAGAACGGATTTGAGAAGAACGAGCTTACCTCCATACGATAATAGCCTTTGCTGCCATCCTTCAATTCTATTTCTGATTTTTGATATAAGCTCTTCAAACATACCAGCATTCTTTTTTCCTGACATAAGAGGACATCCCAAGTAAAAAAAAGGAGGATTAGAAAACTGAAATCCCGTAATCTCCCGTAACTCAACCGCTCTAGTGTCAGGGAATGTTGGATGAACATATAGAGACGATTTGCGCAGATTAACCAATTGACCAGAAGCTTTTTCATATCTTGATAGCATGTCCTTCAAAGCACGAATAGAGCCGACATCTCCAGTCGCAAAAATCAATACATCGTCCATATACGCCAAGTGTGTCACAGTCGGACAACCACTAGGTGAATAGAAGTGATGGAAAGAAAGAATATCGAGCAGAGTCTTGAGACTTAGGGATAAGACCTCCGCAGCAATGATGAACAATGCCGGAGATAGTGGATCTCCTTGACGAACCCCTCGAAAGCCATGAAAGTATCCCGATGATTCCCCATTAATCACCGTCGAATACCAAACATTATTAAGTAATCTGAACACCATGTTGATCCAAATTTCACTAAACCCAAATTTTCTCATAACCTGCATTAAGAAGCCCCAATCCAGACGATCATAAGCTTTGGCCATGTCTAATTTGATAGCCTCATTGCCTCCTCTGTTTTTGATCTTCATCATGCTCATCATCTCCTGAGCTAGGATGACATTATCCACAATCTCCCTCCCCCTAACAAACCCATATTGTTCAGGAGAGATGATCCGGGGAAGGATGGTAGCTAGTCGATTAGCCAATAGCATAGAAATAATTTTATTCATTACAGTACACAAGCTAATAGGTCTAAAGTCTGACCAAGACATCGACTACTTAACCTTCGGAATAAGGATGAGAGATGTACTTGAAATAGCTCTGGGTAAAGCAAAACCATCCATGAATAACTGAACCGCCTCCATGATGTCTCCTTCAATGATTTGCCAAGACACAGTGAAGAACCGAGCAGTGAAGCCATCAGGACCCCCCGCACTCTTCGAGTCGATGCCTTTGATTGTCAATAGAAGTTCTTCCTTGGTTGGAGAAATTGTCAATAAACTGTTGTCCTCTTCATTGATCAATGAACGGATGTATAACAGTAATTCGTCATCGTGCACCAGACACGAGCTCAAATACTGATTAGCAAAATATTTATTGGCTGAAGCCTGAAGATCCTGGAGCTCAGAAAGATTAGATCCATCTTCTGCCTTGATAGAATGGATACGAAGCTTCCTTCGTTTGCTATTGACACATTCATGAAAATATGCCGTGTTCCAATCACCCTCTAAATCCTATCGCATCCTGGCCTTTTGTCTCCAAAATGAATCCTCATATGAGAGCCTTTATTTTAATATAGCTTTTGCTTTATGAAGACCTTCCCCGTTGATGCCTGAACTGTCTTGTTCATAAACAATTTCTGCTGCAAGGACTCCGTCTTCAGCCGCTTTTACTTCCTGAAAAATATCTCCGAAAGTAGCATGACTCCAGCTCGACTGTTAGAGTGGGTGGGGTTCCCAACCTATGTGGAGAAGACCCCGGAGTGCGACGAGCGCCGTTCGTGTGTCAAAGAAGCTCGGGAAGTAGGCGACACGGGGTTGCTACTGCTGCTGCTGCTCCTAAGGGAGATTCTGGACTGGGTCTGCCGAGTTCGGCCCGAACTCGGTCCCAGGCCGAGTTCTG
This sequence comes from Iris pallida, assembly GCA_029216955.1. Lineage (NCBI taxonomy): Eukaryota > Viridiplantae > Streptophyta > Magnoliopsida > Asparagales > Iridaceae > Iris > Iris pallida. The sequence goes on along the minus strand of JANAVB010031620.1, from coordinate 552,911 downwards.
GCCGAACTCGGTCTGGCTATTCCAGAATGTTGGCATTAGGTACTGTTTGCTCGACATAGAGTTCTGGCCGAACTCTGTGTCGTCGGGGCTGAAGCGGATTTTTGGGTGATTTTTCACCATTGGATCAAATCAAACGGTCCAGGTTTGCTGCGGGATTAGGGAGTTAAGTTGAGTTTTCTCAACCCTAATTCATAACGCAACGTAACACAACTTGGAGAGAGGGAGGAGGCAAGAGTGCCATTACAACTTCGGAAGAGAAGACGGAGGATTGAAGGTCGTTTTCGAAGGAGATCGTGTTTCGGGTAATCTCTACTCGTCGTTCTCGCTCTTCGTAGCCTTGTAATCATTGTTCTTACTTCTGAGTGTTGTGGGGATCCGATTTGGATCAGGAGGAGTTTGTAGAGGGTGTAATTCTTCTATTCCATTAGTGGAGGCTTCTCAGGGTTGGACTCCGATCGTCCCGTGGTTTTTCCCGCAAGGGTTTTCCACGTCAAAAATTCTCTGTGTCTGTGTAGATTGTTTTGTGTGGTTGTTTTTGGGTTCGTACGTTGTATTGCTCGGTCCTCTCGCAAGTACTCTCCGGTTTGGGGAATGGTTTCTGTGCTTCTTTCCCAACAGAGTGGTATCAAAGCCAGGTTCTAGAATTCAGAAGGAGTGTCAGTAGTTGACAGAGAAACCAGAGAGGAGAGATGGATGTGAAGCTGGTGCGCATGGTGAATCTTAATGGCACAAACTATCATTATTGGCGGAGCAAGATGAAGGATTTGCTGTTTGTCAAGAAGCTGCATCTACCCGTATTTGCATCCGAGAAGCCCAGTGATAAATCCGAGGAGGACTGGACATTCGAGCATATACAGGTGTGTGGGTACATACGACAGTTTGTTGATGAGAACGTGTACAACCACGTTGCCAATATTGAGCATGCGAAGACGTTGTGGGATAAGCTGGAATCCTTGTATGGGAAGAAGACCGGGGTAAACAAGTTGTTCCTGATCCGAACGATGATGGGTCTGCGATACAAGGATGGGGCATCTATTTTGGATCAATTGAGTGAGTTCCAGGGCGTGGTTGACCAGCTATCTTCTATGGGAGTCAAGTTCGACGACGAAGTTCAGGGACTATGGCTGCTGTGTATATTGCCAGACTCGTGGGAGACCGTACGAGTATCTATGATCGCTTCTGCTCCAGAGGGCGTGGTCAGTCTGGAGTTTGCCAAGAGCGGGGTGTTGAATGAAGAGATGCGGAGACGTTCTCAGGGTACTTCATCCACATCCCACCACTCAGAGGTACTTGTTTCGGCGAGCCGCAGATGGGGCAAAAGCAGGGGTCCAGGTGGTGGCAGAGACAGAGCAGGGGGAAGTCCAAGGGTCGGTACGAGGACTCGGAGTGTTACCATTGCGGTAAGAAGGGCCATATCAAGCGGAATTGTTTCGCTTGGAAGAGAGAGAAGAAGGGCGACAAGGGGAAGCAAGAAGAGAACACTACAGCGACGGCCTCAGTGCATGGAGGCGATGTGATCCTCTTAGGTGATGAGGTCATTACTAACCTCGCCTGCGATAACAATTCTTGGCTGGTGGACTCAGGGGCTTCAGCACATGTATCTCACAATAGGGTACTGTTTGCCACTTATACGACAGGCGACTGTGGCGTGTTGAAGATGGGCAACAAAGATGTGTCGAAGGCGGTTGCCATTGGAGATGTGCATTTGAGAACGAAGACGGGTGCGGTTCATGTTCTCAAGGATGTTCGTCATGTCCCTGATATCCGTTTCAACCTGGTATCGGTTGGAAGGTTGGATGACGATGGATTCTTCAGTCTCTTCGAGAATAGTCAGTGGAAGCTTTCCAGAGGTTCGTTGGTGATTGCCAGAGGAAGCAAGAAGTCCGATCTCTACTATATGGAGGGGAGCGCACAGGGGGCACAAGAGGTGAACGCAGTCAGTGATGCGTCTACCGAGTTGTGGCACAGGCGGCCCGGCCATATCAGCGAGAAGGGGATGAGCTACTTGGTGAACAGAAAGGTGATTCCGGGGCTCAGGTCTACAAAGTTGGAGAAGTGCACGCACTGTTTAGCTGGAAAGCAAAATAAGGTGTCTTTCCAAAGTCATCCAAGTTCGAGGAAGCCGGCGTTGTTCGAGTTGATTCACTCGGATGTCTGCGGTCCTATGAAGGTAAAATCTCTTGGTGGTGCTTCTTACTTTGTAACCTTTATTGATGACTATTCCAGGAAGGTTTGGGTCTATGCCTTAAAGACCAAGGATCAGGTGCTGCCCACTTTCAAGGAGTTTCAGGCCTCTATTGAAAGGGAGACGGGCAAGAAGTTATTGTGTGTTCGGTCCGACAATGGCGGCGAATACATCGGTCCCTTTGATGCGTATTGCAGAGAGCAAGGGATACGACACCAGAAGACTCCACCAAAGATACCTCAGCTCAATGGTGTAGCGGAGCGCATGAACAGGACACTGATGGAGAGGGTACCGTGTTTGCTGTCAGAAGCAAACTTGCCGGGCAGTTACTGGGGTGAGGCTCTTCTCACAGCTGCTTATATTATTAATTTGTCTCCTAGTGCTCCTTTGCAGGGTAATGTGCCTGATAAAGTATGGTACAGCAAAGAGCCGTCATGCAATCACCTGCGGGCGTTTGGTTGTAAAGCCTTCGTGTATGTACCGAAGGACGAGAGGACCAAACTTGAGCCGAAGACGAGGCGATGCGTCTTTGTCGGCTACGGTCGGGATGAGTTTGGATATAGACTCTACGACCCAGTGGAAGGAAAGCTCTACAGAAGCAGGGACGTGGTGTTCGTCGAGGATCAGACCATGACCAACACTCAGGATTCTGAGACGCCTTCTGAGGCTGAGGAATTGCCTGAGTTAGAGTCATTTCGCTTCGAGCAGTTTCTAGAGGACATCGCAGAGGATCCAGTTATGGGGGAGCCGGTACATGGAGTTGCTCCCAACCCTGATCATCAGCCTGCTGATGGTGGTTAAGGTGTCCCTCAGGAGGATGAGCATGTCGGAGAGGTAGTTCCTGAAGAGGCGGAGGCTGTCGGTATACAGCCAGTACTAGTGGTTCCTTTGAGGAGGAGTGACAGGGATCGTCGACCATCTACGAGATACTCACCAGATGAGTATGTGCTATTGACTGACGGAGGAGAGCCCAAAAGTTTTACAGAGGCTATGGAAGACGAACACAGGCAGGAGTGGATGGAGGCTATGCAGGAGGAGATGAGTTCCTTGTACACCAATTCCACTTATGATCTGGTGCGGTTGCCAAAGGGCAAGAAGGCTTTGAAGAATCGATGGGTGTTCAGAGTGAAGCAGACGGAAGATGCTACTCGCCCTCGATACAAAGCGAGGCTGGTAGTCAAAGGCTACGGTCAGCGGAAAGGCGTGGATTATGATGAGATCTTTTCGCCTGTCGTCAAGCATTCGTCTATTCGGGTGGTGCTAGCATTAGTAGCCAGTCTCGACTTGGAGGTCGAGTAGATGGATGTGAAGACGGCATTCCTCTACGATGATCTTGAGGAGGAGTTGTACATGGAGCAGCCGGAGGGATTCTGTGAGAAGGGCAAGTCACATTTGGTCTGCCGGTTGAGAAAGAGCTTGTATGGTCTGAAGCAGGCTCCGAGGCAGTGGTACAGGAAGTTCGAGTCGTTTATGGGGGAGCATGGTTATGTACGGACGACGTCGAATCACTGTGTATTTGTGAGATATTTTGTCGATGATGATTTCATCATTTTATTGCTCTATATTGATGATATGCTATTAGTGGGTCGGAATGCCACTAGGATAGCGGAGTTGAAGCGCCAGCTGGGCGCGGCCTTCTCTATGAAGGATTTGGGCGCAGCGAAGACTATTCTTGGGATGGAGATCAGCCGAAAGAGAGAGTCCAAGCTGCTACACTTGTCCCAAACGAAGTACATTCACCGGGTACTTCAGCGTTTCGGGATGGACGGGTCGAAGAAAGTGAGTTCCCTCCTCGCGGCTCACTTTAAGCTCACTTAGGAGCAATATCCATCTATCGAGGACGAAAAAGAAGATATGGAGCGGGTTCTATATACCTCAGCTGTGGGGAGCCTTATGTATGCTATGGTGTGTATGAGGCCAGATATTGCTCATGCAGTTGGTACGGTTAGCAGGTATCTTTCAAATCCTGGAAGGGTATATTGGAGTGCGGTCAAGTGGATTCTACGATATCTTCAGGGCACTGCTGGTTGGAGACTTTCCTTTGGTGGTGACGAGCCAAAGCTGGTTGGGTATACCGACGCTGATATGGCTGGAGATGTAGACACGAGGCGATCGACTTCGGGCTACGTGATGATGTTTGCAGGAGGAGTGGTGTCATGGCAGTCGCGGTTGCAGAAGTGTGTTACCTTGTCGACGACCGAGGCAGAGTACATTGCGGCGACGGAGGCTTGCAAGGAGCTGTTATGGATGAAGAAGCTGCTGCAGGAAATAGGACTGAAGCAAGAGCAGTATACTTTGCTTTCTGACAGTCAGAGTGCTATTCACCTTGTGAAGAATCAGATGTTACATAGCCGGTCCAAACACATCGAGACTCGGTATCATTGGATATGGGATGTGGTTGAAAAGAAGGACGCGGAGCTTGAGAAGGTTCATACAGATGACAACGGAGCTGATATGTTCACGAAGATTCTACCAAGGGGGAAGTTTGAGTACTGCAGGCAGATCGTCGGGATGACGATATCCTTCCGATAGTTCTGAAGGGAGAGATTTGTTAGAGTGGGTGGGGTTCCCAACCTATGTGGAGAAGACCCCAGAGTGCAACGAGCGCCGTTCGTGTGTCGAAGAAGCTCGGGAAGTAGGCGACACGGGGTTGCTACTGCTGCTGCTGCTCCTAAGGAAGATTCTGGACTGGGTCTGCCGAGTTCGGCCCGAACACGGTCCCAGGCCGAGTTCTGGCCGAACTCGGTCTGGCTGTTCCAGAATGTTGGCGTTAGGTGCTGTTTGCTCGACACAGAGTTCTGGCCGAACTCTGTGTCGTCGGGGCTGAAGCGGATTTTTGAGTGATTTTTCACCATTGGATCAAATCAAACGGTCCAGGTTTGCTGCAGGATTAGGGAGTTAAGTTGAGTTTTCTCAATCCTAATTCATAACGCAACGTAACACAACTTGGAGAGAGGGAGGAGACAAGAGTGCCATTACAACTTCGAAAGAGAAGACGGAGGATTGAAGGTCGTTTTCGAAGGAGATCGTGTTTCGGGTAATCTCTACTCGTCGTTCTCGCTCTTCGTAGCCTTGTAATCATTGTTTTTACTTCTGAGTGTTGTGGGGATCCGATTTGGATCGGGAGGAGTTTGTAGAGGGTGTAATTCTTCTATTCCATTAGTGGAGGCTTCTCAGGGTTGGACTCCGATCGTCCCGTGGTTTTTCTCGCAAGGGTTTTCTACATCAAAAATTCTCTGTGTCTGCGTGGATTGTTTTGTGTGGTTGTTTTTGGGTTCGTGCGTTATATTGCTCGGTCCTCTCGCAGGTACTCTCCGGTTTGGGGAAAGGTTTTTGCGCTTCTTTCCCAACATCGACAATGCTTTCCTGCAGGCCACCAATCTATCAGCCACTCGGACCAAGGCATTGGCATGATCCACTGAGTGCCAAGCTTTCTTAACTATTTGCAAGAATTCCTCACGCGATACCCAAAAATCTAGAAATCTGAAAGCCCATCTTCCTCCCGCGCTCGCAGATTTGAATTTGAGGAGTAATGAGGAGTGATCCGACTCATTACGATTGAGGTGTTCTTCAATCGAGAGCGGAAGCATAACCCACCAGTCCTTATCCATCAACAAACGATCCAACCTGGACCCTTGCTTGTCCCCCTCCGATTTGTTCCACGTGAATTTGCTTCCCGTATATGGCAACTCAGAAAGACCCGTAGTCATAATAAAGTCGTTAAACTCATTCATAGATTGATGACTCGGGTTAAGTCCGCCTGTCTTCTCTTCCGTGCTTCTAACTGCGTTGAAGTCTCCTCCTACAGCCCAAGGAAGGGAAAAACTGGTTTGGATATGCTGTAACCTCGTCCACAACTCTGCTCTGCCTTCCTTAGTGTTATGTCCGTGCACAATAGAAAATATCACTTCAGTAGGTAAAATATTATTGAATAGTCTGACAGACAGAGCTTGGTCGAAAGAGTCCACCTGAGTCATTGGTGAGCCTGCTCTTGTAAATATCCAAATTCCCGCGCTCATTTGAAAGAGATTGATTACAGCCAAGTTTTATTTCGAAAGATAGTAATTGCTCCTTTGTAACTTTCGGCTCTATAATCGCAAGGAATTGGATCTTGTTGATCCAAAGCAAGTTTTTGATTCTTTTAACAGTCATTTTATTCGCCACACCACGCACATTCTAAATAAGAAAATTAATCATTAAGGGTTTGGTTTTGAGTACCAGCTGGAGTGTTAATCCCGGAGCGGAGGACTCTATCCGAAGGAGGAGGTGGGGGTTTCTTCTTACGCGTCGACTGTGGTGGCCAGACCATCGTCTCTTCTTCTTCATTTCTCTGAGCACTTTTCTGTCGAGCTTCTTCTTTTTCAGCAATGTCTGCCCAAGCACGACCTACGATTTCTCCCTCTTCAACCTCTGTACTAGTTTCCTCCTGGTGATTAGGTTCTGATCCCTCAGGATTAGGAAGAGCTTCTTCATCACGCGGGCTGGAAGGGTCAGGTTGATCCGGAGTGGAAGTTGTCTCATCAACCCGCATAGAAGGATCTGGTGCAATGGATGGAGAATTAATGACTGGGACAATATCCGGGGCTGCTTGAGTATTGGTTGCATGGATTGGCGGGTGCTCATGAGTGTCGTCAATGTGACGGCTACTACTATACGTGGATTCATAATTATCAGCTCTCAGCTCTTGTATTGGAGGCTTAGTAATGGCCTCAGTTGCCGGCAGAGTATGATTGGACGGCTCCCCAATCTCCTCATGCATTCCTCTGGGCAATATACGAGTCACTTAATCCTGGCCTTCCTTCGACATTGCTACTTCCTTTCCTTTCTCTTTTTGTTTTGTTTTACATGAAACCATGGAATGTCCTTGATGGCGACAGTAAGAGCAATATAATGGAGAGGACTCATATTCTATATGTTGCCAAAAACTCCTATTGCGCGGCATATTAGTACAGATTTTTTGCTGAAAAGACTTCGAAGCATCAACTTCAATAAAAACCCTAGCAAGGCTTGGACGAGACAGGTCAGCCGTGGCTTTATCAATTTTGAGTGGATGCCCTATGGCACTCGCTATCGCAAATAATGCTTCCTTCGCATAGAGATGATGAGGGAGATTAGGCAGATTAATCCAGACTGAAACTACTGGTGATTCATGTGACGGCGAGAAGTCTGGATCCCATTTGAATATTCTTATGGGAGCACGCGCAATATACCACGTGTCCTTCGTACGGAGATGAAGATAATCTGATTCATAGGAGGGACGAATGAGAATATGTTTTGAATCAATAAGGCCAGCAGTAATAGATCCATCGAAAGTAAACTCCGCTAGGGCTTTACAGATCTTGTCAATATGAGGACGATATTGGGAAAACTTTCCCACCAAAGCAAAACGTAGAGGAGACGCCAGAGCGGATTCCTCCTCATCGGTAAAGGAGATCGAGGGAGCACCCTTAAAGGAAGAAACTGATCGAGGGGGAATGAGAGGCGCAGACTTAGGAGCCTGGACGCCCACCACCTCTGCAAACGAGCGAGAGGTCATGGAACTCTAAGGCGACAAGAAGATCAAGACGTGATGAGAGGGACTACCATCCAAGTGGTATGGCAGCCCCAGAGGGACGCCGGCGCGGCCGAGGCCACTCCGGTGTCAAGGTGGAGAGCGGGGGCACCCTAGGGTTCCGAGCTTGATGATGATGATATATATACCGATGATTATAAAGGCATAAATATTATTATTAGCAATACTAATCTAACTAGAGATACGTTATGAGGAGAAAAGCTTATGTGAGGTTTTTGAGAGAAAATAGTTTCTCTTTTGATCTGCACGTAGAGATATGTTGCAGATCCAGGAGAGGGGGTGTTCGTGCAAGGTAGCCGGGCAACTGGGGTAATGGGTTGAACGGTTAGGGTGTTAAGCTAAATGGGTTTTGGTTAAAGGGTTTGAGTAGAGAGTTGGGTTAACGAGTTTGGGTTAAGAAAAGGCTAAACCACGGGCTCAAGTCATAGGCTCTAATTAAACTGGCCAAAATCAATTAAATAATCATTGCAATCGATTATGTAGGATCGATGGCACCTTAGAGGGGGTGAATAGAGTGCAGAAAAAAATATTTACCATTTTTAAAAACTAAGCAGGTGAAGAAAATATATAAATAAACTTAAGTGTAATGAAGTAAAGCAATAAGTAAGTGAAGGCAAGAAAGCAATATGCAAACACCAAGGTTTATACTAGTTTCCCTCTGCGAGGACTAGTCAAGTTCGCGAGAAGTCTCGTTTGTTATAATGCACTATTTTGAATAGAAATTAAACCACGTGCTTTACTCCGAAGAACACGCCAACTTCAACACCGTCGTGTTTTTATCCGAAGCCCACGATCAAACTTCTAAACAACTTTCTGAGAAAAGCTTTTATACGTCAAGCTTGTACAACTCGAATGCTCCTAATCGGAAACCACCAGCACTAGAAGAATGGGAGTTGTCTTGGAGATTTGAAGATTCAAGCTTTGTAAAGTAGATAGAAAGCTTAGGAATTTATAGAGAAGATGAAGATTGAATGGGTAAGTAGAAATGGAAAATTCTTCTCTTTTATAGATTTTTCTAGGACAGAATTCGGACAGAACTCGGTAGGCCACCGTTCATAAATTTGAACATTGCAGATCCAAAAGAATAGGAAAATGTATATAGCTGACCAGGAGTGATCCTAGGGAACCAAGTTCGGGAAAAACTCTGGCTGAGTTCGATTGTTAGCATTTCAGGGTCATTTGATTTGGTTTGGCTTTTGGATATTGGTTTGGCTAGGGATCAAATAATGGATTTGTTTTTGGTTCAGGATAGTACTTCCAAATACCAGTGATCCCAATGCACAATTTTCTAGACTCAATAAAAGAAAATTACAGAATAAAGTATAAAAATACAGTTGAGAAAAAAATTTGCGATCTTCTATTTATTTTGTTTCTTTTTCATATCAAGCTCAAAGTTTTAAGTCAATTATCAAAATCGGTTTGACCATGGCTAAATGGGCCAACAATCTCCCCAATTTTTATAATTTCACAAAACTACGATTGATACTTAAGAAGTTATTCAGCTTGGTACGGAAGAAGACTTGATGCAGTACAGAAGGTACGAAAGTAGCTTTGGCTTTGAATATGGCTACAATGTACTTACTCTCCTGTAAGGTATGGTCAAGTCTTGTTACTCCCCCGTAACACAATATATCGGCTGAATATCTGAAAAGGTCTAGAAAGACAAGAACTCCAAAAAAAAATTAGAGTAATCTAAATTGATAAAATCTAAGTATCTATCATATTACTCCCCATTTTGTCACATAAGCAAAATGACATAATGATTAAATAACATAAATCAACACAACCAAGAGTAGAGCAGAATGTTAACATTAAATAATGCAAAGTGCTAAAATAGAAAACACTGATATAAACTAAAGTAGATAGAGTTCATACAACTAGTCAAAATAAATTGAAACTGATAATGCTTGAAAGAATCATTTATCAATAATACATAACAAAACTAAAACATAACCAGTGATGGTCTATCATGAGAAAACATATCCTCAATCATCCTCATCATCATCATCATTAGCAGCACCTGTCGCCCTGGAAGGACCGGTCTCAGCAGAATGGTTTGGATTATAACGGACAGCAGCAGGGTCAAAGTATCACTGAGCCTCTGGATCATCAATGCGATACCCAAGTCTAGTGGGATCACGAACCCTAGGAATAGGACCACTAGGGTTGTGAGCAAGACTGTATGAAACATCCCACACAGAGTTGGATATGGCTTGAAGCTGAAGTACGAAAGTCCATAGCTCGAAACTGATCCAACATCAAAGCCTGAAGGAACTCAAGAGTAACACTACCAGAAGGATGAGTATGATGTGTGTCAGTAGCTGATGGGTCAACTAGAGGAGGAGAAGGAGCCTGTACTACAATAGCAAGAGCAGTACGATGATGCTCATGAAGATAAGCAAGAGCATCATCCTGTAGACAATCCTCAAGCATAACCTCAAAGAACTGAAATATGTAAGGCAGATACATCGCATAGAGAAGTCATCGCGGTTTCTTGCGACACCTTTCCATAGCGGCGATAATATTCTTAGGTAAACTGAAGGGACATGGAACTAGAGATGATAGATAGCAGAAAGTTCTAAATATGAAATCTCATCAGTGGCTTTATTCTTTGGAATAATGGTAGAGAATATCATTCTATAAAGGTCATAGAAGTAGTTGTTCAAGTGTTTAGGACGAAGAGTGCCTTGAGGTCGAGGGTTTGGTGCACATAACGAATCACAAAATAAATCAAAAGTTGTCCCTTCAGAAAATTGTATCGAGGTGATATCAACTAAAGCTTCTCCAACATTGGGTATGTTTAGCATAATTGCCAAATCACTAACATCAAAATCAATGTCAATTTTGCAAAATTTGATTTTACCGTGCCGTTAGTGACCGATAAATTGTAATAGAACATGCAGATTACATTTGAATATTTTGGAAAACTAGATTGACTAAATATAGCAACTCAAAGTGTTCAAAAAGTTTACGTGATCAGCAAATAATGTGAAGTTGATAGGAGAACCCGGACAAATCTTTCTTTGATGAATGTCACTAAACCATTCATTGGATGCATATTGTGACACAAAAATGAAATCATCAAAGAAGTCACCATCCGGTTTAGAGGGACCGAATTGTGAGAAGGAGGCTGCCTCGTGAGGAGTAGAGAATGAACCTTCATTAACTTTCCTTTTCTTTTTAGAAGAAGTAGGAATTTTTAGAACCATATGAAATTGAAAAGGATGGAGAGAGTGAAGGTATACCGAAATTGATGGTAGACAGTTAAAGATAACTTCGAGAGAGTTTTCGATTCCAAGTTTTGAAAGCTTGAGAAGCTTGGAGGAAGAAGAACTAGGAAGTTAGGGTTAGGGTTTTAGGTGGAATATTGAGTGGCTTGGTGAAAAAGATGATGATTTTGAGGGTTCAAATAAAGGAGAACCCGACTGTCCAGCCAATGTTCAGATTCACCCAGACCGAGTTCGGTCCGAGTTTGGCCAGAACTCTGACCGACTTCGGTCCATGGTAATCATAACATAATTGGAAAGTTTGTGATAGGGTTTTAACATAAATACAAAGATGACTTAGAAATATTTGTGTTGAAGAAGTAACTTAGGACCAGACTGATGTGCACCACATACCCCATCGTGGGCTTCACGTAGTATTTCTTTTGCTTCACCTCCCGCAAGATAGCGTAAGAGTAGACCATCAAATGTTCTTCAATAAAGGGTCTTAGAAGTATGATTATAATAAAATCGGAGTGATCGCCTACGGATTGTTATAGCTTCTTTAGAATCTTCAGGTAAAATATCATGTACCACAAAACTGATGAAAGGAGCACTCTAATCTTCACTAGTGGTATTGACTTCAGTTGAATTGCTGAACTCAATATTTGAGTTATTCTTAATGCAAAATAACTCTCTATTAGTGACGATAATCATCTGTTGCCTTTTCACTGGGATTGCTAATACAGCTACCAGATTATCCAATACATCAACTTCTATATTGCATGTCGACGTACATGTTCAATGAAGAAACCCTTGAATGGTGTAGCCAGCCTAATTGTTGCTTCATGGTATGGGACAAGATCTTGGTGCCGAACTTCATATGTCCCTCTAACTTGGATAACAATCAGTTTAGAATCTCCATATACTTTAAAATATTAAATATCTAATTGTTTAGTCAATTGGAGACCAATGAGCAGAGCGTTGTATTCAGCGACATTATTGGAACACGATTCATCTAAAGAATAAGCTCTTTGAATAGCCAACCCTTCTGTGAGACGTAGACGATTCCAACTCTAGCGACAATAGCACCTTTTGGTCTGATTCTGGATGCACCATCAAAGAATATACGCTAGGTAAGAATTTCTTCTGAAATCACGTTGGATTCCAAAGTTTTGTCTGGAATCTCGTCGTAGAGTTTAGACATTTCAGGAATTGGATGACCTGCATAAAGTCAGCAAGAGCTTGACCTTTAACAGATTTTTGAGGAACATAAACCATATCATATTGTGCTAACAATATGGCTTATGTTGCAAGCCTGGAATTGAGGGCACTGGTCTTCTTCATCAAGACCCGGAGAGGGTTAACTCTAGAAATAACATAAATAGTTTGGATATTGATATAAATGTCTTGTCTTTTGAACAACAAACATCAAAGCTAGATATTCCTTTTTTACTGGGTGTATAGATGTTCAGCTCCAATCATCGTACGACTAAGATAATAGATAGCCTGTTCATGACTTCTTTATTCTTCTGAGCTAATAAAGCACCTAGTGAATGGTCCATTGCTCGAACATACATCAGGAAGGATATTCCTCAGACTGGAGGCACTAGAACTGGAGGGTTCATCAAGTACCGCTTTATGTCTTCAAATGCTTGTTAACATTCTTCAGTCCAAATAAAAGACACCTTTCTTCATGAGTTGAGTGAACGGTCTACCGCGTCCAGAGAGATTTGAGATGAATCTCCTGATGTACGCAAGCCATCCCTGGAATCTTCGTAGCTCTTTTAGGTTGCGTGGAGGACGCATCTCTTGAATGGCTTTGATTTTCTCAGGGTCAACGTGTATACCTTTAGAGGTAATAACGAATCCAAGAAATTTGCCACTAGAGACTCCCAGTAATAACTTGGTGGGATTCATCTTGAGTTGATGCTGGCACATTAGATCAAATATAGTTCTCAAGTCTTGAATGTGGTCTTCCTTTAGACGACTTTTGACAGCAATATCATCTACATAGCATTCGACTATCTTTCGTAAATGATCATAGAAGATAGTACTCATGGCCCGCTGATAAATTGCACCAACATTTTTGAGACCAAATAGCATAACAGTGTAGCAATAAACACCAAGAGGAGTACAAAAAGTTGTATATTTCTTATCTTATGGATGCATCTTGATTTGATTATATCCTGAAAATCCATCCATAAAAGACATTCGTTCAAATCCACAAGTATTGTCGATCATGACATCAATGATTGGAAGAGAAAATTCGTCTTTGGGACAAGCTTCATTAAGGTCTCTGAAGTTGATGCAGACTTGGACCTTCCCTATTTTCTTCAAAACTAGAACAACATTAGCCTCCCAGTCCGGATGTTGTTCTTCTCTAACGAAGCCACAGGCGATGAGTTTCTTACTTCGGCTTCTATGGCGTCCATCATGTCAGGTCGAAATCAATGCTGCTGTTGCTTGACTGGCCTTGCATTCGACATATTGTTGAGTTTATGGGTAGCAATCTGAGGATCTAATCCCGGCATGTCTTTATAGCTCCAAGCAAATATATCAGTATATTCCTTAATGAGTTGGATCAGTTCTTGTTTATCCATTTTATGAAGGCTTTTGCTGACGAATATTGGTTTTAGAAAAGTTTCATCCCCAAAATCGACTTGAACCAATTGATCTTCGATAGGAGGCTCATGTTGCTCGAAGTGAAGCTCTTATTGAATATCCATCCTTTGTGCCTAAGGATCATATTCAGAGGCTTCGGTAAAGTCTTCGTCGTATTTCGAGAACTCGACAGTTACCATATTGGAAGATAGAGTCACTCGATGGACGTGCCCTACACTTGTGTCTGAATCCCATGAAATAGAATTAGAAGAGTTAGATCGTTCTTCTTCATCAGATTCAGAGGCTTTTGGAGTCGAAATTGGCGAAGTATAACCCAATTTCCGCTTCATTTTGTTGTAATATTATTATGACTTTTCTTTTGGAGCAGGGATATGAATATGAGTTCGCCTTCCTATACTACCATTGATACCAGCTTTAAAATTATAGCCCATCTTTTGAATGATATCTTTTGATTGTTGACTATAACGACGTAGTTGAAGTCTTCCGTTATCGTAATTTTCTTCTTCACTATCGGGCATGATCTTCTGTTCTGTTCCTTTAGTAAAAAGTATTGTAAGTTCATCTTTCTTCCTGGAAGGAACTAAGAAGGAGTCCTGTATTGGTTCGAGCAATACTTCATCTTGGAGGGGTTGAACTGCTCCTATGGTAAGTGGTTCGAAGTTATCTAGCATTTCTAAATAACATCGAGTATAATAAAAAATATCAGTATACTGTAAAGGAGATGCTACTTTATTGATTTGTACAACATCATTTATAATAGGATTCTTAGCCTTAACAGAAGGCTTAGTGAGATTGATAACCGGAGGAGGAGAGGAAGGATTCTTGGCCTTAACAGAAGGCTTAGGAAGGTTGATAACCAGAGGAGGAGAAGGAGAATGTTTGTTACGATGAAGGTTGATAACAAGAGGCTCAGAAGAGGTGAACTCTCCTTGTTCCCTTTCTACAGCAGGAAGCTGTTTGTTATGAGAGAAAAAATGGATAGTCAACGCCTGAGAAGAAGAGGGACGAGTAGTACGTCCTTTAACGGAGAATATGAGAACATCTTTTGAAGTATCCTTCTGATCTTCCTCACTATCCATTGCTAATACAACCATCATGAATTCTTTCTTGTACATCCAAGAATCAGCACAGTATGCTTCAATGCCCCTAAAAGAATTTAGGTTAGCTACTTCTTTTTGGACTTCTCCATTGACGTCTACATATTTGAAGCATTGGTGTAGAGTAGATGGTACAATGTTATGCTCATGCAAAAAGGGTCTTTCCAACAAGGCATTATAGGAGCCATGATTATCGATTACGTAAAAAGTAACCTTTGTACGAAGATTGCCTATTTGAACTTTCAGGCGGATCTTTCCCAAAGGTTCACTTCTTCCAGAATTAAATCCCAGGATTGTCGTGATGGTTATTAAAATATTATGTGTAGGAATCTTTAAGGCATCTAGTAAAGTCTTTGGCATGATGCTGAGCGCAGACCCAGGGTCGATCAAGGTGCGATCAACTTTCATAGTATCGACATACCCTGTGAAATAGAGGGGTCGATCATGACGATTATCTTCCAGCAACATATCATCTTATATAAAGGTGATATTAGGCATCAGCTCCATCATACTATGACAATGAAAGCAAGGAGTCCTCCTCTGGTTTTTGAGGAGTGTTAAACAAGTATCAGCTTGCATCAAGGCTTCACTCAATGTCGCTCGAGTTTCTTTTGAGAGACGCAGTAGTTCAAAAATTGATAACCTTGCCGGGATATTAGCCAGTTGAGCCAGTATATCAAAGTTATATGGCTTTTTAAGTCCTAGAACTGTAGTCTTTTTTAATACTTTGTCAAAGCGAACATGATGCTTTCATTTGTCAGCTGTCGTTGGTTTGGAAGGAGTTGGTTCTACTAGAGGTGATAAAACTAGTAGAACATTGACAGCAGGAGAAGATGATGCTAGAGGAGTCTCTGGAGCTAGAGTAGGGTTCTTCTGGCCTTCTGAGTAGTCTCTCAGGTAAATTCTTCCAGACCTAGTACCAGTTAAGGCCTCTTCCTCGGACACAGGTTCAAAGGTTACCATATTGCAACTTTTTGCCTAGGTCTTGCTTCTAGAAGGTTTCTTTTGACAAGATGAAGAGTTTGTCCTATAACCCAAACCAACCCGAGATTGGTTATGTAAAAGGCATAGAGAAAGAGGTATTGGAGAACCTTTTCCATGATTCAAGCCGGGAGCCTTTTGTAGATCATATCCCATCTTTGTTATTAGTTCACGGGACTATGGACTATACAGATGGAAAGCTTGTTGATATTTGGCTATTGGCTTTAACATTATTGTCTCAAAAGGGAAGAAAGAAGAAGGATCTGCAGCAGAAGCGAAGTAGTAGTTAAAGATAGAGGACAATGTTCACCCAACGAAGTCATATGACATGACTTGTATTTGGTTGCTTTCTTGAACTTTGTGGATGAAGAAGGTGCTTCAAAGTCAGCCACAAAATCAAGATGGATCCGCATAATCTCCCCTTTATATGTAAACAGAGGAACAAGACCATCAGTTCGGGCAGGTGTGAGATTGACAATCTCCAAAGTGGTTCTCATGATGGGAATGACGCCATCCTGCACAAATTGAGCAGAAATATCGCCAAACTGTAGAGAGACGACATTAGCTATTACAGTCTTTTTGTCTTGTTGGAGAGTAATTGTACAAGAATTAACCATCTCCTAGATCTTGCCTTTAAGCACATATCATGCTCGAGTCGGATGTCCGATAAATCTGTGGTAAACACAATATTTGGGGTGGTCAGTTTTACCTACTTCATCTGGTCGTTTTGCCTCTGGCAGTTAAAGTTTATTGCTCTTGATCAGACAGTCAAAGATACTCATGACATCATCTTCATCAAAAGAATATTCTTCTTTCAGACGTGGTGTCTTCTGTGGTGGTGCCGTTGGAGTAGGTGTTGATTGACCTATATTCATTGCTAGAGTTTCTTTACCTTTGACATTGATAGCCAAAGCCTTTTTACTCTTGCTGTTGTTCTGACGGCTACTATTATTAGGTGTAGCATGTTCATCTTTGTCAAGATTAGGCATCTGAATACCTAATTGTTTGAACTTGCCAGCACTTTCTTCTACTTCTTTAGCATTCACTATGAATGAAGGCCAATCCTGGAACTGTATCAATTCGGTCCACATGCTAATTATAGGCAACAGGTTTGATTTGCAAGTGTCTATGGTCAGAGCATCTGGAGTTCCAAGAGACATTTTGAGTGCCTCATGGCGGAATCGTTTAATGAACCTTTCAGTTATTTCATTGTGTCACTGTTTAATTTTAATGAGAGCAGACATAGTCATGTCATTTGTCCCCTCATAAAATTGTTCCAGGAATATTTGTTTGAATCCGTAGAAAGAAGTTATACAACTATCTGGTAAACTACGGTACCAGTCGTAAGCTGCACCTGCTAAACATCTGACAAACACTCTAGTTAGTAAAGCGTCATTTGGCTGCAGTTGATCAGTCATTACCTCAAAGTGATAGAGGTATTAACTTGGTGATGTGCTTCCATCAAACAGCATAATAGTAGGGGGTTTATACTTGGGGAAAAATTGGGCTTCTTTCCATTCTGTGGGATAAAAGTGCTTAATCCCAAGCTTCTGTAAGCCGTCTTTCTGTTTGAAAGCTTCAAATTGAGTACGTAAAAGTTTTACGGCCTCATTGGTATCTCCCGATGATTGTGGAGCAGTGGGTTGATTTGATATGTTAGAAGAGGATACTGCATGATAAGTACCATCCCCAACACCAGATTAGCTTAGAATAGCCTGCGCAGGTATGGAAGCGGTGTGAGAAGACTGTACCCCCAACTCAATATTGATGGGAGCTGGTGTTGTTACAGGTTCTTGAGTCGAAACCAGATTCACAACTGATGGAATCGTATGTTGTGCCATAATCACATCATGTATACCTGTCATCATCTCAGCCATGTTCTTCAAACTAGCCTCCAAAGCAGTAATTCTCTGCTCTTGATTGTTAGAACTGGAAGCATCTTGATCTTCTGTGGCAACATAAGCAGTCACTTCTCTAACCATTAAAGACGAGCTAGTAGAAAAGATGGTCCTTTCAGAACTTTCACTATCAGCATCAAAGTCATATAAGGAATCACCCCCAGAATAAGTAATAGGGATGTCCTGTTGACTGATAGAATCTTGGTTGGAATCAGGAAGGTTCCTTTGACCAATTGTTTCTTGGTCGGAAGGAAGATTCCTTTGAACGATTGTTTCTTGGTCGGAAAGAAGATTTCTTTGACCGATTGTGTCTCGACTTCCTGATCTAGTATATTGGTATACTCCTTCGTCGGATTCATGTATAAGTATTGTTGACTGGGATTGTCGGATGCATTACGTCTTGGGTGTTTTTTTATCCCTAATGCTTCGAGATGCCATATTGACAGAAGCGTAGAGTGGTTCATCTTCGTCCACTAGGATAGGTTCAGGACTCTGAGCATAGTTCAAACGGTCGAAGATAGACCGCTTGGCTGACTGACAGCAGCATTTGTTGACAACTTCATGGTGGTGATTACAATGATGTTCTTGCTGTTGGACCACCACTGGACGGGATGGCTTTGCAACCTTCCGCTTCTGTATCAGGAGTTCTTGGAGATCACTAACAGGATGAGAAGAAGTTACAGGAATGTAGTCCTTGACGATATATGGAACATGGTTTCTGTTCTTGAGGTGTCCCATACCTTGAGTGTACAGGGAGTGCTAAGTTGATTAGCATAAGCCTCAGGATTTTATACCTCAGAATTCTTCCTCTGGTGCAAGTTAGCAACTGGTGCAGGTTGCGCTCGATATATCTTGTGTTTTCTTGAGGTTGACCCTAATTGGCACCTGTTGATATAGGTGCGCAAGTCTGATTGGGGTGCTACTTGTGCATTTATTTGAGATACTAGTAGTTTGCCTGGTCGGGATCTTGAGATACGTAGGGTCGGTAGAACCTGCCCTGACTTTTGGAGTAGGCATAATACCCTTTTACGTAGAAAGTTTATTCTGAATAGAACCCCTCTTCCTGACAGAGATTTGGTTGTCTCTATTAAGGAGAGTAGTATTTCTGTCTGAATCCACTTTTGTGCTAAGAGGCGCAAAGGCACAATAAGCAGTATTTTCCACCCAGTCAGCAACTCGAACAGAATGAGAAAAAGCCAAAGAGCGTTTTCCTTGATTTAATAATTTCTCAATAAGTTCCTGACTTGATAACAAAGAGAGAACCACAAAACAGTGTTTCCCTTTATGTTGTGCCAATGCAGAAATATGCACAGGCTGCACCAGAGCAGGAGCAAGCACAAGTTGTGCCAGGGAAGAAAAGGCCAAAGGGTGCTTTCTTTTATTTTGTCCAGAAGAGTTACTTGACATATTTTTCTTCGAGTTCAGAACTGGAGGAGCAGAGGGAGTAGCCAAAAGGCTCTTTCTCTTAGGTTGCGCCAAGGCAGAAATATGTGCAGGTTGTGCCACAGTAGGAACAGGCACAGGTTATGCCAGGGATGAAAAGGCCAAAGGGCACTTTTCTTTATTTTGGACAGCAGTGTATTGAGACGGAATCTCCTTCAATTTCAGAATTAGAGAAGTAGAGGGGTTAGCCAAAAGACTATTTCCTTTAGGTTGCGCTAGGGCAGTGATGGGCGCAAGTTGTACAGAGGCAGCAGGTTGTACCGTCGAGGACTTAGGAGTCCAGACAGAGCGCATCTTGCTCTTAGCAGTGGCAGTAGTGCGCTCGACACTCTCAATATTGATCATGACCTCATAGGCTATCTGGTCGACTTGAACGACCAGGGTCTTCTGCGTCTTGTCGATCGACGCAGTATCATATTGAGTTGTCACTTTCTCGTCGGACGAGAAAGTCTTCCCCAGCAGAGTCGCCATTTTGTTTGCCAAAAACAAAAAAGGTAAGAATTTCTACAAACTGAGAAAGAGTACAAAAAGTACAATTGAATTCTGGGAAAGTACAACTATAGGAATCTGATCAGAAGATGATCACTTTAACCCTTGGACGATGTGATATCGAAGACACGAGCCTCTAGAGGATGCAACAACACTTTAGCAGGAGATTATGATCATTCGTGATGTCTTTAGACTGGTTTGAAACTCCATTTATAGAGTTCTGGAAATAACTGTTTAGTAGTTATTCTGGGTTGCACGAGCTTTAGGTTGCGTGCCTGTTCACTTGTGCGAATGGTTACACTAACTATTATGGATACGTGGCATCGTTTGATTGAGATGTGTGTAGTCGTGGACAGTATAGTGGACACGTTCTACGAAGTTAGTAGCTTGCGTGCCACATCACCCTGCTCTGGATATTGTTTGATCACCTTGTGCGAGCTTCATCAGGTTGCATGAGGGCACAACATAGAAACTTATGCCGAACGGTTGTACCAACTGCTGTGGCCACGTGATATCTTTTGAATGAGATGTGCATGGTCATGAGCAAAGCAGTGGACATGTTCTACGAAATTAGTGGCTTGCACGCCACGTCACCCTGCTCTGGATATTGTTTGATCACCTTGCGCGAGCTTCATTAGGTTGCGTAGGGTTGCAATGTGGCAATTTGAGCGAACTGCTTAGCTGTCTGACCCAATCTTCTCGAGCTCCGTGTTACACTGGATCCAAATAGATTTTCTTCGATATTTGTGCTATCTGTTGTCAAAAAATGATGGCAGCCATTACAGCTTCTCGAGGAAGCATGCCACGTGGCACTCGTACAACTTAAAGTTGGCACAACCTGAAGTGGCGCAACCGGATGTGGTGCAACTTGATGTAGGAACAACCTAATGTGGCGCAACCTATTGATATGATACAACTTGATAAGATGACTCCTGGGTGAGTAGCATAGCTTAATTTTTAGCCTCTACACATGCTAATTCCAATCGTGCTAACTTTTCGTATATGATTCGTATCGATTCCTCGACTGAGCCGTTCCTTCATTACACCTTAACTTTTCCTCGATTGAATTTACCTACTTAATCACTTTCACATTTCATACTTGCGCAATACCAAGCGCACTTTGCATCCTTTCTAGTTTATTCGAATCAACTCATAAATATTTTAAGATTATAACTTAATAAATGATACTTAATCTAAGACTTTGTATTCTACGACGCTTGCTGATGGACGCATCGGCACCCCGCATCCTCAATCGATCGACATCTCTGAGGCTATCCCATATACAAATCAGGGATGAAGTCATTCGACAAATCCTCGAAACAAATTTCGAATCACAATCGATTACTTCGAATCTCCGTTCGAACCATTTCTTAATTTCAAGCATGTTCGTCACCATATCGCATTGACGATAACACCGTTCGATGGCATCTCTATGATTAGTCTTCACATTCTATGAATCGAGTCAAACTCATTATCGTCCGAAATAATTTGAATCCCGCATACGACTTTGCTAAGGTCAACATAAATCTTGGTTATATGCCCAGCCCGACTTAGCCAACCGTGCTTATTTGAAGTTAACTTTGTTCAACCAATTTTGCCTTCGTGATACTTTTCAAAATATATAGACTTATTGTATCGAACATCCCATGGAACATTGAGAGAGAGCGCACCAACGATATCGATTTACGGAAGCAACATTTCGTACGAAGACAACAGTGTTAAAGAATTCAATCAAAGTTCAAGGATGTAAAGCCGTGATCTGATACCATTATGTCATGCCCCACTCCCATAGGAGTGATCGTCCTCGCTAAGGTGTGATGCCGCGTGAGGCTAAATTGTGCTCATGCAAGGCGGGTTCTATAACGGCCGATTATAGGCTAAGCGACGGGGTCATCGTACAAAAGTCCTAAGTAGAAACATTGAATAATGAAGGCAACATGAGTATAAAAAAATGAGAACTCTTTATTTATATTCAAACGAAGATTACAACGTGGGACATGGCTATGATTACAATCACTCAGTCTCACTCTTCTCACAATACAAGTCACTCTACTCTCTTTCATCTCTCAATACCAAACTTCAAGGATGCAACTTGTGTATGCTTCGAAAGGCGATATCCATAAATTATATCCCGTATAATTTCTGGCTCTGTACAGTCGTACACCTCGAAATGTCAAGGGACTTTACGCCTCGACGCATCCAAACGAGCTCCACGCTAAACGATCTTCTACCTTCTACCTGCACATAAAAATTATGTGGGTGTCGGTACACAATCATACTTGTGGAGTAAGCTCCTCGCTAACCCATACAAAACCAATACATTCATTTAGTTTGTACAATGTATCCCTTTATGATTGTCTTTCTATTCTTGCCTTATCATCAATTTTAGGACATAAACTCTTGCCTATTGTCTCTAAACCATCACCGTGCCATCACACCAATAACTTTCTTATCGCGTGTCTCTATATCATTCTTGTGTCAACCACATCAACGTGTCGACTTGTGCTTGCCATTCAGCCCATATTTGGCGATGCAACAACATGGTCGTACTATAAATCCCTTCATGTAACATAATCGAGGATGTGCCTCACCACTTAGTAACTTGCCTACGCTTGTGCCGTAACAACGTGGTCATGCCATAACATGTCGAGGTCGTGCCTCGCAACTCAATATAACTTAACCAAACTTGCCTTACGGCCCTTCTTGACTTAACTCGAAATAACTCAATTTTAACTTATGCAAATCTAAGTAAATGACTCAATACTCGATGTCACATTTCATGCCGAAGTACGTACCTTTACTTATAGCCAAATCTTAGGCTCTATCCTGGTGTTGCAATCGTACATAAATTCTTAACACAACTCGTGCCATGCTTGTACTACCTTTGATTCAACCGACACCGTGCATGCGGATTGCCCCTCAGCACGCCTACTTATCTATATGAAAGGTCACTGACATTAACTAGCCATCGTGGATATAGCTAAAAAATGATAAGCCGTTCAATACAGGTAGCTAGTCCCAATAAAAGCCTATCGAATTCCTTGTTGCTACCTAACATCAGCTATATCAAGTTTCCTCCATGGCCGGATCGGTCCTGTGGCCCCATGTTGTCGTCCGAAGAAATATCGTTCTTGTGCAAAAGTTGTCCATGACCATGCACCTACGAGACTTCATCTAGACTCACGTAAATGCATGGCCTAATTTGTGTTACGACTCAAACCCTTTGCATATGATGCATTGAAACCATACTTCTTTGAGACTCCCAAACGAGGGACCTTCTCGGCGACAAACCATCGCTTGAACTTTCAATTCTTTTATACCAAGGGAATGGCTACTGCATAGCCTCCCTACTTAACTTGAACAAAACGTGTTCCATATGTGCCATAGCCCATGGCATACTTATCTTTGAACCAATCGTGGCTCGTGCCTTAAACTAATTTGTGCTATGTGTAACACAACTGCCCAAGTCATACTTTATATGACGAGCCTTGAGATCGTGGAACTATGTGGCTATGACAACCGTAGAAAATATGAGAGAGTATTTGTTATGACTTCGATAGCCCGACATAACTTTTGATTACCCCAATCATGCAACAACTTAAACTGTAGGACGAGTAAAGGCTATGCCAAGCCTTGCACCGTAGAAACGTGCATTAAGACTTGTGGGACACTTTTGCTATGCCAAGCATTGGACGATGGGACAGTGCATGCTTTATCAAGCATTTATACGTGCGACGCCTATAATTTATGCTAAGCTCATAGCTTTGTGGCAACATAGACCAACTTTTCTTCTCCCAAGCTACGGGACGAAGGATCGAGTGTTATTTTTTGAAAGTATGTCGTGCACAATTCTAAGCTGACCGTGGGACCTTTGCATATTCTAACTCAATCTAACCAACTTGGAATTATTCCCTTAGCTATATGGATTTACCTCTTTTATTATCAAGCCTACTTGTGAAGGCCAAGGTGAGGCAAGTTCAACGAAGCTACCCACCTGAGCGAGGAGTTGTCTCGACCGAGCAGGATTTCGAGCAGGCCATTAAATGGCTAACTCTAACATTGTTGGCATTTTGATTCTTCTGGTTGGACTGAACGGGACGGGACATTACAGCCATCTCTTCATTATCACAAATATCCCATCCAGTTTCCAAAGCCCCTTCACCAAAACCTCAAGATGAGATGCCTTAGCGAATTTAACAAAAAATAACCATTCTCTCTACAGAAAATATTTTCTCCTCCTACATTCGCCATACTCGCCTCACAAAGGATGATAGTGTAAGATACGAGGGTTGTGTTGGCATAGTTTATTTTGATAACATTAACAGCATCTTCGTAGTCTAGTTTTCTCTAAATTTCAGCTAACAGATAATCTTTCAAAGCTCTCCTAGAAAAATATTTGTCTATTCAAGCCGAGTCATCAAAGCCTTATGGACGTTCCTAAAAGAAGATTGAAGAAAAGACCAGCGCTCCTTAAAGACAGCTCTCAAAAGATTCAAGATTTCGAGTCTGTACAAGGTCTAGGTCTTTCTGTATAAACACCTAAGGTTGGATGGCAAACATAAAGCTCTTCTATTTTTCAGTCAAAAATCAATGTCTAAAGAAACGACATACCGACGGTATACCGCTGTGTACCGACGGTATACCATTTCTGAGCCACAAAATATTCTGTGACGAACTTCGGCATACCGACGACATACAACAGTATACTGACGGTATACCATTTTGTGAGCCATAAAATATTCTGTGACGAACCTTGGCATACTGACGGCATACTACAATATACCGACGGTATACCATTTTGTGAGCCACAAAATATTCTGTGACGAACTTCGGCATACTGACGACATAGAACAGTATACCAACGGTATACTGGTTTGTAAGCCACAAAATGTTCTGTGACGAACATCGGTATACCGACGGCATACCGCTGCATACCGACGGTATACTGCTTCATCTGATTTAATTTTTGAATGGACAAATACTAGCATTAAATGCTCCCAACGGATATAATTATTACCGTTACTGTTCCGAACGGAATGTCGACGGTATGCTGGTCCATACCTACGACATGCCGTCTGGGTTATGTTCAGAAGCATTAAATGCTACCCACTCTTGGTTTTCTATATAAATGGATTCCTTCCTCTATTGAAGGCCATCCACTTAAGCCATAAATTTCTTAACAACCAAGAGCTCCACCATTACTACTCTATCCAAGCTTTTAGTTGTCATCCAATCCAAAAGTGCTAGAGTATTCAAGAGTTGTACTTTTCGATCTTCAAGTGTTATAGAAGATCAACCGTTTATTTTTCTTTCTTTTTGAAGTTGACGAGCCTTCGTGAGAAAACTCGTGTGCAAGAAGTTGGCGAGTTCTTCGGATCCAAACTCGTGTTGAAGTTGGCGAGTTTTTCGTATCCAACCTCGTGTGTACTATTTACTCAATAGTGGATTTAAGCCGGAGAGAGTTTCGGGACTGGATTGCCTCTAGGGAGGAGACCAGGATACATCGAGTGTTTGATTTTCTCACTCTCTCTTATTTTACTTCAGTAATATAGCTTACTTGTGTTTAGTTCTATTTTATTTCCCTATTCACCTCCCTCTAGGGTCCTACAATTGGTATTAGAGCTTTATTCTCTTGATTTGGATTTACACCCTTAGAGTGATCTATGGCCACTAACCCTGGTGTCAACACATTCCATAATGAGGGACACTCCACAAATGGACCTCCTCTATTTGATGGAACCAACTATAATGTCACGACCCGTACCCGCTTT